>VZRL01005115.1:222584-278617 GCA_013397895.1 Origma solitaria
GGGGGCCCCGCGCCGCTGCGGCACAGCTCCGGGGGGCGCGGCGGGGCCGGGAAATTGCCCAGCCGCGGAGCGAAGGCGCTGAGCCCCTGTGCGCCCCTTGCCCCGCCCGTGCCGGGAGCCGCCCGCTCTGCCCCACGCCTGGGCCGCTGCAGAGCTCTGCCCTTCAGGCTGCCCTGACTACTCAGTTTACCCTGATTTAGCTACTCCCACGAGGGTCCAACTCCACAGATTCCACTGGCATTAATTAGTGCTTTTCACAAGACTGGAATTTTTCACAGATTGAAAAAAAGAAAATTGAGAAAACAGTTATGCTGCTTCCTGAAGCTGATGCGTAGGCTGGCAGTGGAGATTATGCATTGGAAACAGGAAAGTATTCCAAAAAGCAGTATCTTTTTAGAATACAGCTACTGCATTCTTTTAAAGCATTTAGAAATAATAATTTAGGAAGATATTATTTCATTGGGATTACTCACTGGAATATTTATAGGATCACGCCCAAACTGTTAATCTGTAGATATAGTTTACTATTAATTCAGTTGCTTTAAACAAGTGATCTGCAGAGCACTGAACAGTTTCATTAAATGAGAACTTCTCACTGTATGTAATATTTAAGTGCTTTATAGCCAAAGTACAAGATACTCTCTATTTTAGTTGCACGAATTATTTTATTCAAATTATGGATCCACCTAACAACTAGAATTTGTTTGAAGTAAAGGGCATGTATTTCATTACAGAATAGGAACTTCAATACTAGACACTCCAAGGAGAAGTCCTTTATATCAGTCTAGTGAAAAACAAAAAAACCCATCATTTTCTCCTCTTTATGGTCATTTTTAAGCTGCAGTTCCATCTATTTAATTTAGCGAGCTTTAGCTCATGAAACACCACCTCACTCCCTTAAACATAAAGAAGACTGTCTGCAATTTGTGGCAAGTATATTCCCTTCATCTTTCCTTTTACATTGACACAAAACAAGTGTTTAAATATAGTTATTAAATCTATGTACAACACTATATACACATGAAAAAAAGTTTGATATATCATAATTAATACAAATATCTCATGGGAAAATTGTATTCAGTACATACAGAAGCAGTTAAGCCATTCAAACTAGGATAAGCGTTTTTTTTCATGAGCTTGATGGATATCCGCAGACCTGGCTGGCAAGAAAGAAAAAGGTTTGTGTTATTAGGCATGTAGGGAATTGTTTCAGGAGCGAAACAGGAACAGATCCCACTATACAGAATACAAATCTGCATTTTGCAGCTAGGAAGATAACTTTTAATTCTGTCCTTTTTTTAATCTTCTTCTAATGCTTGAGGAATAATTCCATTCCCAGCATAAGTAAGGGCAGCCTTATAAGTGCTACAAATTCAGGAATTTTTTCACTGAACCTAAGGACCCTCCTTTTGGCTGTGTTTCAATGAAGCACCACATCCGTTGGACATAACACAAAGCAGGCAAGAGCCAAAGGGAGAACTGAGGAACATAAATCAGTTTTGTATGAACCAAGAGTCCTCCCACTAAACAGTACAACAACCATGGAACAGGACTAAGGATCCTGAGTCCAAGGGGTTTTTAAATGTAGGAGTCAAAGATGCCACTAATAAGGAATACTACGTAAAAAAAATATGTATGAATGTACCTTTGGATTTGATTTCTGATAGACAAGATGTATTTGGGGTCAAAGCTAGCTATTAGAATGAGTTGGGTTCTATGTGAGTTTAAAGCAGACCTTAAGGTCACTCACAACTTGAGTTACATTCAAACCGGTGTCAAAGCAGCAGATGGAGGAGTTCCAGTTGATCTTATTTCTGTTCTCAACTTGATTAAATTCTGAGTCAAGAAATGGACGTGATGACTGCCAAGTTGTGAAATAATGAAAGGGCCACAGTGACAAGAAAACCAAAATTGGTGTTGTCAGTTGTATAATATGTATTGCTATATTCCACGTGACGATGAAGGAAAGACACGAACAAGAGTTGCACTCTGAAGGATCTTACAGGTCAGATTCAGTAGCAGAACTGATTATGCGATGATTGCCCTGAGTGATAGATATGAAAAGAAGGAAAGAGGCCACAGGCCCCAAAAATCAACACCAAGTGCTCAGGGCATTCACACAGGATACGGCATAAAGAGAAAGGACTTAAGTGTGTGATGCAGATGCCAGGCAAAAGCATATTTCCATCCCTGTTCTAAACTACACATTCATTTAGGAGCTGAGGTTTCAGTTTTTAACATCAACAGTCATTCTTTGGCCAAAAGCATATCCCAAAGATCAGGGATGATTCTGAAAGGGAACTTGTTGACAATCTTTTGCACAAATAGTCGTAAGAGTTGATACTTGAACCTGCATTTCTCTGTGGCTGGCACATCTCCATCATTTCCACCACAGTCCAGCCTAGAACTTATTCAAAAAAATATTAAAAACTGGCATATTCAATACTTTCTCACCAATGATCAATGTTTTCTGATAAAACATAGTCTCAAATAACCCTACTGTACAGTTAGGTTGCTATGTGTAATTAAATGGAAATTAATTGTATTTTTACAAAAAAATGTCTAGGCAAAAATAGTAATTCCACTGAACAATCCTGCTTTGCACAGAATCCTGACATATAGGTATACCACTTGTCATAATCATAGAACAATGGGAGAACCAAAATCAAATGGAAAGGTTTTTAAACATTTCATTGTATGATCCAACAAACATAAGGAGGATTTACTGGAATCCTTAACAGCTAAATATTTACACTTTGATATCAGGCTATAACTTGGCATGTAAGGACTCAAACAGAAATGCAGTTATTGGAGTTTCAGATCAGTTTTTGGGAAAAGTTTAGTTAATTTTTTAACTTAAACAATTGTCATAAAAATTAAGTTTGATTGCTTGAAAAATATTCTTACATAGCAAAATTTTGATATTTAAAATATATATTTGCTAGCAGCTAAATCAGAGCATTACATGTTGATGACTCAAATATCATGTACTCCAGAATTTCTGTAGCACAGAAATTGGCCAGATTTGAAGTATTTGCATGTATCTCATCATACTGACAGTACTCAGCGTAGTTAGAACAGGGTTCGTTTTGCTGGGTTTTTTAGAAAACATTTCCAGTTGTTTTAACTAAAACATTTTCCCCATTTTTTGAAACACCACAACTTAGGGGTTTGGTGTATTTCTCAAAAACAAGTGACACCGAAAAACCTGATTCCATGTGAACCTTAAAGCTGGAAGATCATGAGTGGAAGCTTCTGAAAAAAGGCAGACAGCCATTCCAATTTATATGAAAAAATGGTTGAATGAAATACTGAACTAAAGGCAAGATTCTCTCCATTCTGTCTTTCCCCACTGCCAGACAAACCTCTCTTTCAGCCAAGGTCCAAAGGAGGGATGCAATGTGTGACAGATTCACAATGACCTGTGTAGCCTCAGTATCACGATTCATTATTTTGTGTAAAACGTGTTCAACAGTACAACTGAGTGTCAAAATGCATGAAACAAGAGTGTGGCAGGGGCTAAATGCAGTGATGTGCCTTGTAATGTGGAAAGCTTGAAAATTCTGTCAAAGGGCTTTGACAATAGCCCTTACAATAAGAAGAAATGGAGAAGTTCAGTAGTATAGTAGGCACAGATTTTAACAATCAAAAATCAGATGTTTGATTAAGTAGGACTTGCAGTTCTCAGATGATAATACATATTGATATAAATCTTACTTTATTTTGAAGAATCATCTTTTATTTCCTCCTTTTTTGAGCACTATCATCATTACTCTGTTAGAAGTCATTATCAAAACATCTTTGTCTGACAGTAGGACTGGGAATAATTAGATTTAGTCCAGTCCAGTCCAGTCTAATAAGTCTGGTGCACTGACTTAAGACCTGACCTTTGTTGACTAATTAAAAGGATTCTGTATCAGATGCAAGTGTTGTGATTGCTTTTGATGCCCTACAGCACTTTTAGTCAAAAAAAAATTCTAGTTTGCTATGCTCCGCATGTTTTACTTCAGGTATTTTCCATATTTGAAGAGGAATAAATGTGTTTTAATTATTTGCCTTTCCATCCAAAATAATGTTTAAAAATGTTATTAAGTTCTCACCTCAATGAAACACTAATTCAGAGATGCTGAGACTGTGCAATATCTGGATAAACGTAGGATTTTAAAAAGCAGGAACAGTTTTTAGTAATGGGGTTTTTTTCCTTCCTTTCTCTCTTTCCTCTGCTTTCCCATTCTTAGAAGGCCTATGAATGCCATGTTCTGCTCCACCAAACATTCCAGTATTGCATCTACATAGACTCCACCCAGTGAGCATCCCGAAATACAGATCTTCAGCATATCCCTGGTTTTGTCCCCCAGTGTACCAAAGAAAGAATGACAGAATTTAGCAACTCTTGCAGGAAATTTTTCTAAGTTTCACTTGATCTTAACTGACAGTTTTCAGGCAGAAGCAAAATTACATTGCTTAGTACAGCTTGGATGAGCTCTCATTGCAACGGGAGGAAAGGATTAAGGCTCATTCTTCCTTCACCCCTGACTTCTACTGTTCCTAAGTGGAGTCTGTGGGTTTTAGTTGCAGAGCCTCTCAGTAAACCCAGCCAATGTCTTCATAAGCTAAGTCAATCTGGGAAGCTGTGTTAGATTTTTTGTACTCTGTCATTTGGCTGCCATGTTCCCCTCTGTAGTCATAGTTACCTGTCAATGTACTTTCTAGGAAACAGGGTATCTGTGACCATTCCAGCTAGTTTTTTCATTGCATCTTGAAATTGTGTAGGATGGTCTTCCTTGCTAACTGGCCCTAAAGACTGTAAACTTCAGCTATGTGTTCTGCCAGATTTTTTAAAAAAATTAAAAACTGGCCCACTGACAGGACTTTGATCATACTTTTGGGTTGGATTTCTTCCTATGGGAGATTTCTCTTCAAACCTTACCACCATTACATTGTCTAAGCTGAGTTTTGTGGCAATTTTCATATTTTAAATGTTCCTTTTTATTTGCTAGTCTGTAGCTGTTCCTAGATTAGCAATGGAGAAGACAGATAAAGAGGTGTCACATAAACTTCTGACCTGGCTTACAGATTGATGGAAGTGTCACTAGAGACTGTGTTTCTTCTACCAATTCTCATAACTAGGGCTCACACTGTCACATATTTAGTCATAGCTGGTGACATTTGGTTATGCAATGTGCTTTTTTCTTTTAGTAAAGGAGATTTATTGTCACACTATACTGACTTCCATATAAAAGCAAGAAGCAATGGACAATCAAAGTAACCTTATTAGAAAAATGTTGAGGGGTTATTTTGCCAGAAAGTTAAATTCACAGTTTAATTGCACAAACAGCACAATATAGAATGAAGAAAATCCAAGGGGGAAACCTTCACCCAAAACTAGTAGTGTCACTAAAAAACATTCTGGGGCAATTTTCTCTGGCTTGTTCCGCATCATCAAACCATTAATTCTAGGTGATACTTTCAATGACGCTCCCTCAGAGGAACAATATTAGGCGTTCACTTGTATGATCTTCACCTTGTATGAAGAGAATGAATAAAAAATGAAGTTCTTCACTGTGAACTATTCCCGACTAGCTATTTTCATTTAAAAAAATGTTTATTTTACCTTGACAGTCTGAAGGTTAAATTAACTCTGAGTTTTCTGTTCTACTGTGAAGCTAGTGGGAAGACTCAGAGCACACTGCTGCCTCTTAAGATGGTAAAGGAAGCAATAAAATCTCACCCAAATGTTAACATTCTAACACTATTAAATATCTAAGTCACAGACTCATCAAAAACTTTCTGACCAGTGATGCTTTGTTCTGTCAGGAGCATACAAGATCTTGATTACTGATACAGGGCCATGGAAAATAAAAATGAATTAAGATGTTGCTTCAAAATGAACATTCTCAGGGATGCATTTTGAATGCTATGCGATGTTTCCTATGCATTCCACAACATGTGGCTATGTAACTCCAGTAGAGATACTGTTCCTGAGCCAGATACAGAAAGGATTTTAGGATTTGATCCCAATTTACTGCCATTGCCTAAACAAGAGAGAATGTTTTGAGCACCCTAACTATGAAAAAAGTATAAAAGTGTATTGCAATGCATATGCCTTTGCCCTTAATAAAACACTGTAAGCAGAATTTGGGACATACTTTTCATCACAAGTTTTGTAATTGCCTTCTCCCTATCATTAGTGAATCTTAACTGAATTCACATGGATGGAGAGTTTCCTAAACAGTGAGGATTTTTTTGAAAAGGCTGAAATTTCCAGTCTTTTACCTGAAGTTACCAGAATCTATGTGGAGAATAGAATAGCATGTGTCACTACAATCTTGTCACAAAATACACACACTGCACTGGGCAGCTACACTGAGACAGTCATACCAGCTTTTCCTAGAATAAACCTGTAAAGCAGAGCAGTAGTGGAGATATTTACTAGTAGCTCATAGAGAAATTAGTTCAGAGCCTTTTGAAATATTTGTTCCATGCTCTAGCTGATAAACCACAGCCTATTTATTACACTATTTATGCCTCATCATTCAAAATGTACTTGCCTATTATGAAGGGCTGCTACATTGCTAACTGAATGAAAATCTTAAATACAGTGTCCTATCAACTCCTTGTAGAATATCTTTTAAAAGTATATCTGCATTTGGATATTCAGACCGACGAGTTGTCTTAATTTATGCAAATGTAGCCTATAGCTAAAAGCTTTGTATATTTGTTCCCCTATGGTATTAGTATTCAAAAAATAGGACATTCTTTCAAGGGCATTTTATAAACGCAGAACTACAATTTATATAGCAAATTAAAGCTCATACAAAATGTGTGCACTGAGCTATAAATTAACATATTTAATTTCACTATTACCTGCAAACCTATTTTTTTCCCTGCACTGCTCTAATTAGCCATACAAAATCAAGTCAGTATATTGTAAGCAATTATTTTAGTGGGAGTAGAAAGAGAATCTGAATTAAATATATGGTAAGAGATAGTATCTTATGGAAATTAATATACTCATTTGTTTCAAGAAAAATGTGTTCTAGCTACATTTTATAAGATAGTTTGGAGTTCAAACATATGACTCATGTAGAAGTTGTAGTTTTATAGTTCCTAAGATGTTAGACTGTGGATCTGCTTTCAAGTTCCTTATTAATGTGCCAGTGGTCATTCTTTGAAATCTACAGATTGTCAGTAACTACTGCCATTTCATATTGTGAAATTTCTCCTATTATGAATATTCACTCCCCCTACAGTCAAATGTGTAAACTGTTAGTAATTCTGTATGTTAAGAATTTTTCCATCCTTTAAATGTATAAATCGTAACTGGCTCTTCATATTTTTATTCATTTTTACTTTTGTAACTATTTACTTGAAAGAATTAAATGATGGTGAAAATCAAAATGCAACCTTTCTTTCACTGAAATCAAAAAGTAATCCTATAAAGAGTAATTTTTTCTTTCCCATTTCACCCTCAAGAAGTATGAAAGCTAAATATGAAAAGTCTGAGGAATAAGAAAACAAAAAGTGATCCATGTGATAATGAATTTCAGCTGTTTCCTCCTGTTTCCAATTGTGATGGTATTCAGACAGCACAAACCATTTTGTAGCACTAAGAGCATTTAGCTGATCAAGTTGCTGCAATTCAGAATTTTACACTCAATTTCAGTTGTGGAGTCTGCAATATATGCCACAGTTAAGCTCCTTTTAAAAGAAGGATAACAGACTCAGACAGTTCCTCTTACTTCTTGCTCATGATCTCAGAATATCCAGAAAAATACAATACTAACTATGTGGAAGTCTGATGACTGCAGAAATATCTTTTGGCCTTAAAGCAGCTCTTCCCCATTTCTTGGCATAGAAGTTGCCACCTGACATAGCTGCCTTATACCTCTATTCTGCCCAGGGAGATAACACGGAATCTTATTGCTTGGAATGGTCTCCTTAAAAAAGCAAGCAGAAAATAAAATCTTTTAGAAAAAGTACAAAGAATTGAATTACGTTTTTGCCTTCTTGCCTCCAGCATCACACAAGAATAGCTAATGCACAAGAAACTTCCTGGATCTAGAACTGTGAAGAAAATTTTTCTCATTTTATGACAATTCAAAGCTTCCAGATGCTTTACTGTTTCCTATCTGAATAAATAAAGTGAACACTACAAAGATACAGTGCACACAGGCATGTTCTAGCTCTTCCCTAATCACGCCCTCACATCCCAGCCGAGCATCCTGGCCACTTGAAGTCTGAGGTAAGTTGTTCTCTAATTTCCCACTGTAGCCGTTTTATCTTCTGTGAACAGAAAATCTTCATTTGAAGAACCTGTACTTGGACAGAATATCAACTGCTGACCAGCCTCAAGCAGCTGTATTATATATATATATAAATAATCACATATATACACACACATGTATATTCTCCCATGAAACAGCTGAGTTTGGACAAATCATCATCTCTAGTGTTCTGTTTTACAAATCCAAAATAGTTTCCCCAACTATAGGAGGAATAATTCCCAATCTTTTATATTAAAGTCTACAAGTAAAAGAAGTGTGTATAAAATATTTTTATTTAAAACTTGCCTTAACATTGTAGGACAAATTGGCAACATGACCTCAACCCAATCTGTAAAAATGTGTGGAAGAACTTCAAATGTGACAGCTAAACTTGCACTCAACATAAAGTGCAGTAGGAGTGACAGAAAAAGTGACAGACAAATTAAAGAGCTACCTCTGTTTTAGCAATTTTTTGGTGACAGCATTTTAAAAGTTTGCTGGGCAATTACTCTAAAATGACAGTGTACTGCCGAGCGGGTAGTACACTGAGTACATAAAAGAACTTGTCAATAGCTATTTCAATAGGCACTTTCAAACTCACAGGAGCTTTAGTATACATCATTACATCATTAAAATATTAATTTATATCAGCTTTTACAGATGTGAAATTGTTGCTGCACTTATTTTGCTAATTAACTCTGACATTTATGCTTTTCCATAAATGTTACATACTTCAGAGATGGTTCATTTCTACCCACTAGTTACTAGTGTGTGGATTTAATCAATATGCTTGTAGTATCAGAACGAAAAGACTAAGTAGCCAAATACAGTAAACTTTTGGGTCAATGATGCAGTTTTGCATTTTATTTTTCTTCCTCAGTTTCTTAAGCTAAGTCCATCCTTCGGGGGACTGTAAAGAAATTATTTCTGAGTAGCATTTTAAATGCATGTTCACTTTATTGTAGCAGAAATAATGCCAAGTATGAGTTGTGATTTTCTTTCAAAAGAAAATGGTCTGCTTACAAAGCAAATATCATCATGTAACAAAAAATACTCAGGTAATACTACTGAAGAAATATTTTGCATCTGCTTTATATTATGTACCTACTGTGTGCTTTTTTTATATATATTTGCTCAACATTAATCAAGGACCACTTTGGAACACAGCCTTGCTCTAGCAGTTCAAAGATTCTCTGCATATTTCAATAAAAATGGGATAAGTTTTCTTTTTCTCACATATATCAGAGGTTTTCCAATCATTTTAAAGAAGTACTGTCCTAATCTTCCCAGACAAAGTGACTAGCTATATTTTTCATCACATTACTCTGGCTGATGAGGTGTTAGAATAAGATGATCCAAACTTAGTTTATATCAGAAATATTCAAGTGAGTCTAATGCCTTTAGTAAAAAATATTAATCCTGGATTAACTCTGCTGATGGAAGGTCAAGGCACAGATAAATAGGGTTTTTCACTTCATGATACAAGTTTGAACCTATTCTGCTCTAACATTGTCCAGAAATTATCAGGTGTAAGTTGGCCTGAGTTAAGTTCCTAATAGGAAACCAGTACTAAAACAGATGGAGATACACAATACTACAGTATTTCGTAACATACTGAAAAGAGTTATGAGCTATCCAGGAATCCATTCTATCCCATCAACACTTTTAATGTTAGCGTGTAAATGGGGGGAAAGGTAAATGCTATCCAAGCGGATTTCTTATCAACCACCTCAAATATTTCATATTCTGCTCTTTCCCCAGTCCTTCATATGGATTTCTACTTGGTGTCATCTCATGGCTTAGGTTTCCAGTGTGATAGCCTAGTACCAGTCACATGAATTTCCAGAAATTCTTAAACATTTCTAGTTTTAAAAAGCAACATATTGGGATAGTACTGATGGAGGTAAAGCCAGTTCATTGTTTCCTGAAATTAAAGTGCTTTTTAAAGCAACATAATACAAACCAGTCCCTGTAACTAAAGATAGGCTATACCTGGAGCAAGCATGTGTCTCCCAATAGTACATGCCCAAACCCAGACTCAGATCAGTTTCTTCATTCAGACGGAAAATATGTGGGGAAGATGTTTTCAGTGAAACCATACCCAGTCCTGTAGGTGAAGTGCACACTTGGTGCATGGCTCCAATGTGTCCAAAGTCCTGTAACTAACGATCTCAATCCCTGTCCTCTGCCTGTTTACAGACATTGCACTGCTGAAAGGTAGTTCACAAGCTCTCATGCACCATTCACAAAATATATAAAATTTTGCACCTTAAGACTCTCTTTCACCAGAAAACCAAGTTTTATTCAGATACTGCAATATGTAGACTAATGCCAGTAAGTGAAGCACTACAAAATAATTCAACACTTTAAAGCCCAGGTCTACATTTGACCCTGTAAAGCAGTATGCAGGATTTGTGGTATTATGTTAAAATAGTAACCTCAATCTTAAAATATGTATTAAAAACTGACTTCAAAATTCTGTAAGTTTGAGCTACATAATGTCATTAGGTTTTGACCAGCAGTTACATGCACAATTCAAACACAATTCCACATATCTGGCCAATAGCTTTACCCTATTAAAGTATTGAAAGTCATCCTCACTGATTTTGTAAGAAAATGACCAAAACTCAGAACTCAGCAAAGAAATACCATGCTATGCAGCACTTTTTAAAATAATAGAATGGTTATAAAATAATTCACAGTCATGAATATCACTACACATAAAATGTGTATTTTGAAGATTTGTACCATCTTTTCAATCACACTCATAGGAAGCAAAATAATACAAAAGCAATAGTACAGAATTTAGATAACATTGACATTAAACTGTGTATCAGCTACTCCATGTGTTATGAAGGAAACTTAAATCTACATGACTAAGGAAATTCAGCAGTAAGAAAACAGTTTTCCTCTGTGTGGCAAAACTTGCAATACACATTTCTCTCACTGAATTAACTTCTCCCTAGTCACAACAGTCCAACTGGAGTGTAAAAGAACAGCTTTAGTAACAGAAGAGTTCAAACTGCATTCAGGCAGAACTCCCATCAAAATAAATGGAAATCTCTCCTACAGCTCTGTTTCTGAAAATGCATACACATGTGCCTATTGAAGTCCACAGGCCCACATGCTTAAAATTAATCCCACATAAATTTATGGGCTCAAAGCCTAAAGATGGAGTATAAAACTGAGCCTTACACGCACAATGGCTCAGATTCCAAAAGGAATTGCTTACAAAAACTTACATTAAGACTGCAATGCTTAACTCTTCTACTCTCCTTTGAAAAATCTCTTCATTTGCCCCAGCTATTTCCTGAGTAGTTCAAGCCTTCTGTGCTCCAGGAGAAAAAGAGAAAAGATATCTTCACTGCCTTAACTACCTCCAGGATTCAAGCACTATATGAATAATTTTGATCCAGATCAAGTTCTACACTTCATCAAATGGCATAAATATCTAATATGATAATGCTAAACCCGTATTCATCAGTACTTTAGTCAACGGGGACATATTTGTAATGGTAAGACACTGTCACTTCCGAGGGAAAAGATCATTTTGTGACAGGTAAATTATTGCTATATCTCATTAGGAATGTTATGTTCCTGTGCTAAGACATACCAATTGCAAAGTGGTAATCAACATAATAGCATCAAGATGTTGCTATATATAATGTAGAAATCAGAAGAATGTGCTCCCCTTGGGCCTGCACAGAAATTTCAGTGCAATTATCAATACTTGACAATTAATTTCTGCTAACTTTTCTCCCATAAATCAATGGTGCACACCAATACTGAAGAACCACAGCATTGCTTTAGATGGGCAGCTCTTCAAGATCCCAAGCTTGTAAATGCCTGCTGTTTCTCTCGTTCAGAATCAGCTGTATCAGTATCATCTCACTCAGCAAGGAAGTCTTAGAAACGTATCTGCCCAATGCTAGGGAGCACCAATAGTTCCATCTGACCTGAAGGGATCCTGAACATCACCTGAGAGTTCGGCTGACCTTACAAGCAATTCTCTGTCCACGAGGTCTACTGACTGTATCAATCTTGTATGGGATTGGCTGTAACCATAACGCAGTATGGATATGTATTGCTCGTGGACAGAAACTTGAGACCTTAGATTTAGATCAGAAATACTGACAACCTTTCCCTCTGTTACACTGCTAAAACAAGGCACAAGTAATATAAATACTTCTAGTATCAGGCATTTTAAATGCAACTAAAATTTTCCGTAAAAAGGAAGTCAGTTCTTTCACCTTGATTTACAGTACTGACAAAGGAACCCCTCCTGATTTACGTTAGAGTATGTGAATGAAAAATTGCTATTACATATGTCAAAATGCTACCTGATAAATTTTTAAGAGTCAGAGATTACACCACAAATATTTTTAAAGAAACCTAAAAACAGACAAGTGAATTTAAGCCTTTAATTCATTAAGAGCTAAACTTTCAAGGCTGAAGGACATATGTCACTTCCGCGGGATTCCTAACAAATCTAAATTTTTCACCATGACAGGAAAATGTGACAAGAGTAATAATACATGGTATTATACACTGCTACACAAGTTGGACAAATTACATCTGGTACTGGATAGATGTGGAAAGTCTGCATTAGAAAACTTCCTGCTGGGTCACAAACATACATCAGTAATGGTTTGTTTTCAGCACAAGAAAAATTGCCATTGTCATATTCCAAAGTGAGTGTAAATTGTTTTATTATAAACTCCCTGTTTGTCCCTGTTTAACTGAGAAATCATTCAATCTAAATTTATCTTTTCTCTGCATGGCAATGCCATGTGTTGATATCACCAAATTTTGCCTCAGTAAGACCAGTATTTCTTTAAAAGACAGACTGCATTCTTGATCTTAAGCAACCTTGCCATACATTAACTCTTAGTTTGCCCTCATTTACTTTGATTTGTAATCCAAGGCTTTCAATTTTATAAAGACAAGGCTTCATTGTTATTGATTTGCAAGGCAATCAGTCTCTACAAACTTCCATCATGCTTGACAATTAGACATGTATGCATATGAACATATACATTTTGAAAACATTGAAAATTATTGAAAACTATCCCCTATTTACATGACTTCCTGTAGCTTCAATAGAAAGAAATCCTAGTCCAGATGAGCAATGATAGATATACTTATTCCAGCTATCCTCCATTCATTTTCATTTGATTTGCAAGACAACGGACCTGGTTAAATAATGCCACTTAAATGTACACAAAACCACTATGTAGTCTTTTTGGTTCTCCTTTATATATTTTACTCTTTGATCTTATCTTTAGCACCTGATGGCAACAGGGTAAGTGTCAAAGACTCAAAAAGAATAGTGAAGCAACCACTCTGCCATCACACAGGTTCCAATTAGCATGAAAAGGTGTTATTGTTGTCTCCAAGAGCTCTGCCGAAGAAAGCTTTATTGAGGATGTAATTTTTCACACTTAGTGCCATGAAATGTCAAGCTGAAGCAAAATCAAATCCACCACACTTAATGTCACAAACAGGTCTATTATACCAATAAGAGCACAGCTGAGGAAATAGAATGAATCTGGGTCCCCAGTAGACACTTACCTGGTAAAGATTAAAAGCATTATACTTGGATTTACACACATTGGAAATATGATTGATTTTCATATAGACACATCTGCACACATTCAAAAGGAGATACAATTGTTTAAAACAAAACATTTCCTTTCATTTTCTTTAATTGGCAATTACAAAAAGCAAGGCATCAGACAACCCTTCCTACCCACTAATTTAACCTCTGGGGAATAGGAATATATTTTGTATCTTACCACTCTTTGCTGAAAACCTGGAGCAATTTTGAGATTTTCTTTACAAAAGGAGGTTGAAAAACATGATGTTACTAGAAAATATGGCATTCCATTCTTTCCTGTATCCAGCTTCTCGATGTTCTCACCAGCAAAAGTAGCAGCCAGCTTAGTGTGACTTGCATTGGCAAGCCAAGCCAAGTCAGGTGATAGGTGTTGTCTCAGAAGAGAGCAGAATACAGTATTGCTTCTCTAATTATGCTAATGAAGGGCATGCTTAAAGCATATAATTCATTCCTCTTTTATATGGTTTTCCAGAAGAGGACATCTAAGGAAGGGCATAGCAGATGGGTGACTCTTCCCTTCTGTTATGTGCTTTTTTTTAAAGAAACTATTATTTACTGGATGGAAAAAACACCAGTCCTTTCAAATCTCTTTTATAATGGGATTTTTCCAGTTCTTCTACACCAGTTTACATTTTGTTTTGGGGGTTTTTTGCTTATCTGGAGGAAGTAGAAGCCACAAGGGGTGAAAAATGACAGTTTAGTTCCAGGTGACTGGGAGATCTTCCAAATTAAGAAGGGAGTTTGTTGATTATACTTCTGCAGTATGCAGAAATGTAAGCATTTATCTGGAAAGTGGGTGTTAAAATATGGCTTTGACTCAGCTTAAACTGAATAAAGGTTATTTCATACAAAAGGAAAGAGAACCAGAGTTTGCCCCTGCCCTTTCTCCTGCCTCAGTGCTGGTTTTCCATTCAAAAGCACATGAGAGAGAAGCTGGAGAGTTCCTGGAGCAGGCTGCCTCTCCCCACTGGCAGCTGGTAGGTCCCAGCTAGTCCAGCTGCGGCTAATTTAAGAAGTCACAGGTGCAGCAATAACCTAGCAGCAGGAGCTAAGTCATTGTGGTTATTCTTCTGGATGTAGAACTGCAGCTACAGACTGAGATTTGTCTTGGGTATGAACTTACATCAGACCTGGTAAGACAGTTAAAGTAAATCTTCAGCAGGGACCTCAGAAGTTAGAGACAAAAATTTAGCTGTACTCTGAGTTTTGGACATACGTGGTATACTGTGTCATTCTGGAGATCCCCTAGCCTAAAATGAGATAAAAATTATGAATATTTGTAATGAAAAGCAGTGACTTCGGCTGCTACTGGCTTTCTTTCCTGTTGGGAAAAGCAGTTTGTGAAATATCATTAGATAGTTTCTTGTAGCTGCATGATATCTGTTTATGAAAACCCACTGATGTAACTAGGAAGCAAAACATCGCATTTGCCAATAAAACTATTGCTACAGAAAAGCACATATCACAAGTATTATCTTCACAAGGGTGTGTTCCACAGAGACTTACATTGGGCCAAAAATAATCTGTGGGTTTTCTGTTTAAAAAATTACTGTCTCATATTCAAGCATAACTTTAACCTTCCTTTGGACAGGCATCTAACAATGAAAAACGAAATAATGCGTTTAAATAGAAGAGCCCTAGAGAAAAAAAAAAAAAAAGATTTTTTATTGACCAAGTCAAGAGCAAAACCTATGAACACAAGAAATGCATCCAAAATGTGGTATGTTTAGTGGCAGGATCTCACCTATCCCAAAGGTACCAAAACCCAAAAATCTCTTAAGAAGTACAGCGTATAATTCAGATGGAAAAATTAAGGAAGTGTTCACCTTGTGAGAAAAGAAGCACAGAGACCCCATTAAAGGAGACATTATAGATGGAGAATGCAAGCTAGGAAACCACTACAGATAAAATGGGAATTAAAAAGCAGCCCTGCGCATTTGATTTCTGTAAGCTTTTGAAAAGGCAGCAGTTGAGAAAAACAAAGCAGAAGAAATCAAAACAAAGCTTGTTTTCTGATATTTCCCTGCCAAGACCAAAAAAATACAGATGGGGGGTGAAAAAGCATTATCTGAAGATGAAGTGAGCACACTAATTGGCAGGCTGGAGAGTGAGTAACTGAAGGGACTTACAAGGTGAACAACATTGTGAGTGCTGGGAGAAATTACTTGTATGTTAGTCATTCACAATCTGGGAAAGAATTAGAACGCCTACCCACTCCTCAATGATCACAATTTCTGGGGTTTATCATGGCGGGAATATTATTTAAACTTAAAACATGAACAGGTTAATAAATACTTCGTTTCACAATATATTTCATTGCTATCATTATTCTAACACGAAGTGCTAAACAGAAAAAGTCTTTTCATACCTAAATCTCTTGTTCTATTTCAAAATTCAGTCAATCAATTTATTTCTATCTGTGCACTTTAAGAAACATATTTTGAATGAAAAATATCCTTTTTAAGGCTGCCTTTCTCCCATCTCCATTTTGTTAATTCTAGCTGTTTGTTACAGCACAGCTGTAGTGCACGACAAACATGGGGGGGGCAGGCTGAGGGGGGAAGGGAGGGCTTTGGAAAGGGCATCTGGTTCAAGGTTAAGCTGAGATAAAGCCCTAACTTGCTTTAGACTTATCTATGTCTCATCTCAGCTGTGCTATATGACCCTCCCTTCTTGCTGAGCTGCACTATCTGATTCTGATACTGTGTATCAGCTGACAGACTTCTTGAGCTTTATTCTTGCCACTGTGATTTCAAAAGATGGCTACAATGAAGTATGGACAAGCATTTAGAAGACTGAAGGAAATTTGGAAGTAAGTTTTGCAGTAATCTGTTTCACAACCAGTAGTCAGCTAAACCTGCATCTTTTAATAAAATATTTACAATTATTGTCAGTGAAATTAAGGTTTCATTAATTTCCAGTTCATTCTTAACTGTGTCTTGCTATTTTTATGCTAATCCAGACTATTTTAAATAGAGTCAGCCGTTTGAAGTGCCAAATGAAATATTTTCAAAAGTAATTAATTAGAGAAAGAAGAGGAACATAAGTTAGGAATAATCTGTGGCAGAAGATGACTTTAGGGCCTCTATTTTAGGGAGCCAAACACTGTCTTAAGAACAGGAAATGGCTAGAAAATGCTGAGCAGGTTTTAAGATTTCAGCTGAATTCTGGAACTACTAGGTAGTGATATTACCCAAGCCACTAAACTTCAAGAGTCTTTCAAAGGTTTCAGCTTTGACCCACTTCAGCACAAAAGCCATTATGTTGATTCTAGGATAATTTTGTCTTCCTGCATTACAGAAGCAGCTAACAGGGCTCTACCATTAAAGACTGATCAGAGCTTTAAGCTTCAGCTGGAGTGAGTCCAGAGATGCTCACATCTGGGTTTATGCTTCAGTGACCACCGAGTCTCAGTGAAGAAAGTTAATAGTTTGGACTTTGATCCTGTTCTGCTCTTGTGCCATAACCATTAAAATAAATAGTTGTCTTCTGTCTCCCACCAACCATTCTAAAATGTCTTCTTAAAAGAACATGTATTTGTTTATGAGAACAGCTTCAAATAATTTAAATTTTTTGTTCAGAACAAGGGACACTACATTTACAGGTAGATTCCACTTACATTGCTTCTCCAGCAGCCATGCCTGCCATACTTTGTCAGAGTTTCTGATTTATGGATCTTAAATTTATAGCAGACAACCATGGACCCAGAAATACCTTAATGAAAAATACTTGCTTCTGACTTGTTTTATTCAATTTCCTTTATTAAGCCTGATTAAAGAACAACCCGACATTCATTACAAATGTTATGCAATATGCAAAAATCTATAGATTTTGTTACTCCACTACTTTTTTGATGGAAAAAATAAATTTTCCTAAAACAAGAGTGAAAATTATTTATGGGCTATCTCCTGCTCCTAAATATTCCATCCAGCACCTAAATATTCAAGGCAAACCAAAGCTTAACTCTGCACATTATGAAAACTACCATTTAAAATTTATTTATGTTTAAAATGACCTATAAAGCTTTTCTTTTAAACCTCAGTTGAGGTATCACTTGCTTAAATATATTCATCACATTTAGCAGAATCCTATCATCTCTCCTCTTCCTATTTAATTAAGAATTTCTTTTGCCAGCCACTGGAGAATCAGAAGAGCTTTCTTTGAGTTATTCAGAAAGTGGTAAAATAGCACATGCAGATACAACAGCTGACAACATAAGCAGGGTCAGTATTAGGACAAACTGGCGAAAAAGAGCAGCTTTTGGCATAGTTTTAATCAGTCCTTGGGCACATGAAATGTCATGGAGTTTAACATGAAATGAAATTATCCCTTTCTCTTAGCTTATTTCTGTTCCAGCTAATCCTCTAACTCTTTATTAAACATTATCTTTACCATCTGCTCTGGATGAATGTTCAACACCTTGCAGAAGAACTCTGGGCTGATTGGTTTTTATGGGCAACATGATCTGAGTTTTATGCACATACTTAGGATTATGTCAAGGACAAAGAGGATGAATAATCCATTAACTATAATAAGCAAGAACCTGTATCAGTGCAGCTAGAACACGTGCTATGTTTCAAAAGCAAAAGATGAATTAGAGATATGTGGATCATAAAATACCCATAACCCAGGACCCTCTCTATACCAGGACATCATTTCCATACATACACACTCCACTAAACAGCATTTCTGAAAGTGATGTTTCATTCTTGATGAATCAGACTGTATAGTGCTGAAATGGCATTTCCAGGCCTACAACATGCAAAGAAATAGCTCTGCTGAATTGGGCATTTCCTCTAAGAAGGAACAGATGGTAGCAAAATAACTGCCCCATGCATAGGTCTTTCAACCACATCTATATGGTCGATAATAGAATGTTACTCTATTTTTATAGTTTTTGTAAGCCTCTAAAATAAATCATCAAGGAACTGCTACTGTTTAAAGTCACAATCTAAAAGTTAACATTTAAAAAGTTATTGTCAAAAGTTAATCAAATGTTGCTATCAATTAGATCCAGTTATTGCTTCCACTCTTTGATTACCAAATACTAAAATAACATTATCACAATTATAATATTTAGTGTGATGTGTATCAGCCCACCAAGACCGCATTTGCCGCAAAACACATAACTGTAGGAGTTAGGTTTCTTGCGTGCAATATTTCTTGTAATTACACACCTCTTTCACCTTTTCACATCTTTTTGCAATAATTTGTCTTCCTTTGGCTAACCTTTCAGACCAAAGTATTTACCTTCTCTTCCACAAAAAAGGTTTATGATTCCAAAATGAACAACAATTATGATGGTATTTGAAAACAGTATGTTAACAACAGGAAATATCTGGACAGTAAGTCTTTACTCATCTTGCAGAAGGTTTGTGCCATGTATCCTTGCAGTATGCTCTAAGGTATAATGACAGACTACTCTTCTAAACATTTTCAGCAACTTGTTGAGAATTAGATTCACAGTGAGCAGTATACTTCACTGCTGTATCATTCTATACACAAAGGGAAGGATCAACGTTTTTGACTATTGTAAAACATCTGGGTTCTGTTGATTTCAATAGAACTGTGTTAATTTAAGACAATGGTGTGATGTATACACTTTTAGAATCAGTGAAACAGTAAGGACTCTGAGAGATGTAGTCATTACTAGCTACTGGATATGCTGCTAAAGACTGTAAGGATTGTCCAGTTGAGAGCTTTGACTGGCAACCGAAGGCTATATTAAATCCCAATATTCAAACCTCAGTACTACACCAAGTAGGAACTGACCAGGGACCTTGACTTCTTTACCTGTTCCTGTAGTACACACTAGGAGCAAAACAAGCTTAGGAGCAAATCAGAGAAACCATGCTCTGTGAACCATACTCCAGACCACTGCCCTCATAGCTCACTGGATTAAAGGGAGATCAGATTAGACCCTAGATCACTTACTGTATGGGGACTCGCTCAAGTTGCATACCCTAATCTAAATCTCAAGTATGTTAAGCAACAAATGAGAAGCTACACAATAATTGCATAGCTCAGGTGTTTGGTAAACTTACTTTCCTATACTTCCAGACTAGTGACCAGCTTAGAAGCACAGCCTAGTAATAAATAAAAAATAATACAGTTGAAAGAGGCCAAAATAACATTATGCTAAGCTACAAAAAATAACCTAGTATCTTCCTCTCCGATTCCTCTAGCCATGGGCAGCATTCAGTGATAGTCATGGGTAGGCAAGGAAGGATCTAGACAGTAGATGCAACACTTCACATTTCTTTTCTCTCTTCTTTTTCCTCTGCTGGAGTCTTCCAACCAGGAATAAAACAAAAATTCACATTCCTACACTTCATCTCAAACACAAGTACAAAAGCCCTGGGAGGTGAAGAAGAAGTGAAGGGGAATGGTATCAGAATGGTATCTTTTATTTAGACATTTCCAGCTGAGAGCCTGGACTCTAGTCATCATCATATTTTTGCCCCTCTAAGAACCATACTTCACTGTTTTGCTTACTTTAAACTTGAAGTCTCTCAATCTCAGATTTAAACAGCCAGTGTATTGTTCAGTTAAATCTATCATATGCTGGAATCCTTCTGTTTCATGAGAATATAGAATAATATGTGGCACAATATGACACATTCTGAGTGCTGTCTGCATTTCTGGAGGTAAGTATGTTTATGTCACAGAATTTCCCATGTAAATAATTAGCTGCTTAAAACATGCACAGAGTTCTTCCTAGACCAACAAGTCCTTGTGAACCCCCAGTTCAGAATACAAACTTCATTAGTAAATGCAAGAATAAACATATACATAATATTCAGAGTAAATCCCATCTAAGATAGGATATCTCTGTTCTTAAATAGACAGAAAAATATGGGTTCCAAACACTCAAGTCTAGTCAGAGGTCTAGGCCACTCAGCAGAAGATGTCCCTATCAGCTCCCATTCTAAACACTGAATTTCAAAGACTCTTCAAAAGTACAGAAGGGAGTTACTTTTTTACTGCTAATACTTTCATTAAATCTCTTTTTATGAAAGTAAATTAAAGTTACTTTCCAGGAGTGCCAGTTGAAAAATGCCAATTTTCAGCCCAATGGGAATTTTAAAACAAAGGATAAATTCAGTATTCATGCTCATCTAGAAAGTATCTCTCCCATCCGTAAATGTTGTTTATTACATACATACATGCATGATTGAGCTGAGGTAGAAGGACAGTGGGAGATGAAGAAAAATCCTCTCCAAAATAAAAACTTTTAAAGTATAAAAAGAGGAAAGCAAAAGAGTTATGTAAAGTGTTAAAGGGTAATAAAGATTCTATGTATATCTCAACTGTTAGTATGAGTAATACACAAAATGGATTTGTTTTAGGTTACCAGCTTTTATCCAGATTATCCAGACTATCAGCATCTGGTTTAAGTCCCCAATGTAACCATCTGTAGTAATGTCACATGAAGGATTAGCCTTATCTGACATTTGTAATGAATATATGGCTGGAAGAAGAGGAAGGACTGTGACATGGAGTACAATTGTTAAACCTTAAAATCAGGTGAAATCACATATCTTTATTTGCTGATTCTAACCACAGGATTTTTTTACTTTTCCAACATTAGCATATGTATTGAAAAACAACATATCCTCACTGATTTTTTGAAGAAAAGCAGGCAAACTGAGAAAATACATTTTTATATTTGACCTTTTAAATATAATTAGAACATTAAATAAAAATAAAGCCTACTTCACCATGTTCAGTTATGACAGATGGGTATGATCACAAAAACATCAAAGGCAGGCTTATCCTAATCCTGTAAAGTGGTAAGTGCCTCCTGAAAGTTCCTGAGTGCCTTCTAATCCTACTGAGGATAGGCTGCAAGTGCATCAAAAGGTAATGGGAGCAAGTTACAGGGGTAATAGTGGGCTTTCCTGCCCACATGAAGAACAATGTGTATTAAAAAGATCTGATACATTAGAAAATAACCTGATTTATCCTAACACAGAGATCAGAAAGTGGGAAGATGTGTGTTTGTTTTCCACTCTCTGTGAGTGAGTATAGCATGGCCTTAGTCACACATCATGCAGGCCTAATTCAGAAAATCTGGCTTCTCTTACAGGCTTCCTTATTTGCACAAAATTGCATAGTGCCCCAGGTCAATATATTTACCCCTCAGCAACAGTGTCTTATTTCCACAAATGGTGAAACTGAAGTGACCTCTTCTCAACAGATCATGAAGTTGTGCAAAATTGACAAGACATAAGAATCTATGACCATGATTAGTTGTAGTGAATCAGAATGTATGATGAAAAAAGCTGGGGTCCAAAGCAGAGAGAAAAAACTCAAATCCTACAAAATGTTTTGATTTGAGTGTTTCCCCTTTGGGTGCAATCAAATATTTAGGGTAGGGAAAAGGAGAATAAAGGATTCCATCAACTAAAAGCAGGTAGCATTCCCTTTGGAAAAACAGCTGAATTGAAATGACTGTTGATCAGGTCAAGTTCAACAAGAAAAGTCTTTTTATTCAAAAATGGCCAGGTGAAAGGTCTCAGTGAAGATCAGGCTCTGTGTTTTGAGGCTAGGTGATATGAGAATACAGTAAATATAACTGCAGTGGAGTGCAGCAGCTAAACAAACAAGGTATATTGTGACAATGTCAACCATTCCTCCCCAGTTTAAAACAAGCTTGCTAAGTCATACTGCAAAAGTACCTTGTGCAAAGTCACAGATGGTATCTAGTGCAGCCTGAGAACTAAGCCTCAGCCAGTTTTGTCTCATCACAGTGAAACTCTAGAATGTTCCTATTGGTCATACAAGACATGGATATCTTATTTCCTTTGGTGAAATGGCCACAATTAATACCTGATATTAAAAAAATGTGTATTATTAGACGTCATGTGTCCAAGAAGTAGCTCAAGGTTGGGGGTTTTTTTCAGATATCCAGATACCTGTTACCAGGCAGAGTGTCACTAATGCCTACATTTTATACATTTGCATGAGACATTTTTACAGCACATGCTGTATTGGCACCATTGCCCAATAGTGCATGCAATTACTTTGCTGTTGGTGTTGTTGTTGAGGGCCAAGCTCTAACAAATTAAATTTAGAGAAGGGAAATAGGCTTATATGCAAATGGAATTAAATGCTGACACAAGGATAAAACAGCCCTGGATTTAGACAGGGCTCTCCCCCCGACTTTTTAACCAATCATTAGATTTAAATTGAACAGACAGATTCATCTTTGATTTAACTCCACTGTAATCAATGGAACTGCAGCAGGGATGAATCCGGAGCAATATGTTTTTGACAGTTTATATGCAATGGCTATCCAGAATGAAGTAGATGAAACAGATTATTTTTTTTGCTTATAATTTATGAAATTATTTCCCCATCCCCAAATCCCCACATCAAGGAAATTAGTTGGTGCATAAAAATGGATAAAGTAGGCAGTTGCATGCCAAATACCAACTGCTGACCACAGGCTCTGTACCCAAATATGCAAAGCCAAAGTATTTATCTGACTTACCGGTGATCCAGAACAAGCTTCCTAATGGTGTAAGTACAGCTGAATAATTGCACGGTTTCTCCTCAATGTCACTTGAACTGCATAAAAAGAATGAAGTACATTTACTGTCTCTATAATAGTAGTATCACATATAAATAGTTGCTGAACTTAGAAAATTATGTTCTTTGGTGATCTGTAGAAGTCCTAGGAGGAATAATGACTGTTGATCATTATATGAGAAATGCATTTCAATAAACTTTTAGAACCCTTGGTTGTATTTTGTGCCTTTATTACATGAGTGCTCCTAGACATGGCTTCCTCCCTTCTCTGTCTCCACTGGCACATCTTGTGGAAAGAACAAATTGTTTCTCAAAATACTTTGTAAATTAATGTAGGACCAAAGGACTCTGACAACATGCACTGTATATGGAGCTAATGAGGGGCTAGAGATTATTGCTCATATCCATCTGACAGACCCTGATTTTGTTTGGCACCTTGTTTTTTGGCATCAACTCCTCTTCATTTTTCTCTCTCTTTCTAGTTTTTCATTGCCTCTTTACAGCTGACAGCTCATTGCTTATTCATTTATTCATGGGTCTCACTTTTTTGGTTTTGAGGATTCTTTATTCAATGGCAAGTTCAGAGGTACAACAGTTTTTTATTCCACACAGCCACTTCTCTGTACTAAAGCCATCAAATGACACAGGGAACTTCTGTATGGGTGAGTACCTTTACCCTTCTTGTGTCACAGTTTCCACTCTTACAGTATTTTTTCCCCAAAAAAAGTTCTAGTTTCTTTCTCACTGTATATGTACATATAATGCTATTTTTGGTAACTGCTAATGTTTAACCACCTATATATGAAGGAAGCATAACAGACTTCCTACTGCCTCCTATGGCATGGTCACCATCAGCCAGAGTTTGCAAATGATCTTGAAATATTAGAGTAGGACAGTGCTTTTTACTTTGAGGTCTACAATAGGTCATTAAGATAAGTGTATTGTCAAAAAGTAAGTCCATGCATCAAACATTCATTAACTGCTGCAGTAGAGATATCCTCAGCTGGAGTAGCCTTGGGACTATAGGTACTCTAGGCAAAGACAGCAAAGCAGACAAATTCCAAAAAGCAAAAATAATTTCAAAGCAAACTCACTTCAGATCAAATAGGCCTAGTCAAACATGTTTCCTTTGTATATCTTGGCTTACCTACATAAAAACAAGAGGTAAGAATCTAACAAGGCCTAGCACTGCACTTAAATTGGGAGGATTACTGATCTTTGTTTAGATTTCCTGTTCTGTAACAAATCAGTAGGGACATAGCACAACAGTGCTTATCAGTACTATTACACTAAACAAAAGAGCTTAAATCAGGTCTCAAGCACATACAAACTTCTCTTCCTTTCCTCAGATATGTGTATTTCCTCTAAGAGCACAGAACAGGTATTTGCTACCACCACATTTTGCTTACTGGAGATTTTTGAAAGTATAATCAGAATTACTTCGGCAACATGCAGTCCTATGAAAATATGTACAACCGAGAGAACGACTGTGGCATCATGTATTTTAATGCAAAACTAGTTCCAAAATAAAGGTTAGCTAAGTTATGAAGATATAAGTCAATTAAAAGTGGGGAAAGCAACTGCTTTTATAATACACATCCAGCTTTAAAGAGAAAGAAAAGATACTACCTTTGCAAGTATGTCACTGAATAACTTACACGAAAATTAAGATTTTACAGTTTAGCTACTAATACTTTACAGAACATGAAGCATGAAAAACTGAGTACACCCTTTTTTCAAGCAGTAAAAGTTTCAAGCTTTTACCCCATTCATATTTGTTACCACATTCCCATCATTTGTTTTCATTGATTTCAAAACATAGAAAATGACCCATCAAAGTAAAATATTTTATAGATGTTACAAGCTGTATTACAATCCTTCTACATTTTTCATCATGGAAACTCTAGTAATTTTCAAGTAATATAACCTCATGCTTTCTTTCTGGAGTTCTAATTCTAAACATTTCACTCTGTTCAGGGACTCAGTATTATCTGGTAGTAGCACACTCTGCAGCATTCATTCTTCTTATGTGAAGAAAACAGAGTTAGAGATGGTAATTGATACTTGCATGAATTCAGGAACCTAAGCAAAACTACAACACAGGATATCTGTTAATTAAGAAGTCAAATGGGCTTTAAACTGCCCCTTTGAATATTACCAATATTAGTAAGAAAGTTTTCAACTCAAGCATTATAAGAATAATTTCTTTCCCTGATCTTTCAACAGATGACAAACAAAGAGCATTTTAAGGAGAGAAACTTCCTGGATTACTATCAGCCTCATAGAGTAATGTTAACTACTTGCCTTCAAACTTCAAAGCAAGTAGTCCATTAATTATCAGCTCCTTCTTCTATTCTAACTTTGATTTTTTTCTTTTTGCCTACCAAAATACCTGAAGTGATTTGCGGTTGCAAGGATATGATTCTCTAAGTGTTCCTTGTGTCTGCAAAGAATCAGTTTCAGAATCAGCTGGAGAATTCGGACTGAAGGGAGACTGTCCATAAAATGAGTTAACCACTTCATGAACATACTACAGGGTTTTACGTTTAAATAATAAATACGAGAAACTTTTTTAGTACTCTTTAAAACTCTGTTGGGTCCTGCGGGGTGCCCGACTGCGGCTCGGGGAGAGCACTCTGCGCCCTGAAGGCCCCGCCGGACTGTGCGTGGACACCCTGCGAACGCCAAGACAGCTGCTCTGCCTGGCCCTGCCAGCGGCAAGTGCCGGCTCGGCCACGGCTGCGGCAAGAGCCGGCTAAACCACGGCTGCGGCAAGAGCCGGCTAAACCACGGCTGCGGCAAGAGCCGGCTAAACCACGGCTGCGGCAAGAGCCGGCTAAACCACGGCTGCGGCAAGAGCCGGCTAAACCACGGCTGCGGCAAGAGCCGGCTCAACCACGGCTGCGGCAAGAGCCGGCTAAACCACGGCTGCGGCAAGAGCCGGCTCAGCTACGGCTGCCAACAGTCCGTGGCTCTCGCATGGACACAACATCTTGTACTCGGAACTCCCTCTTCATTTTTCCCCAGTGTTAGAATTTAATGAGTCTCTTATCCAAACAAATGATGTTCCTAAAGAAAGTTTGTCATTCCTTTGCGAAGAAAGTAGTAAAATGGAGATTGGATAAGAGTCTTTTGTATAAAACAAAACGTTTAATGGTACACTGTGCAATGATAATTTTGTATAGGTGACACCTGGATCTCAGTGGGATCTCTCATGCACTACTTTATAACACATCAAACTAGGTGCTGCTGAAATACAAGCAACTTTCTTGCACTGATGGCTTGTTGATGAACTAGCCCTGCTTTTCTCCCAGTTTGCTTCTAGAAAGCATTTCCTGCGATTCTGAGTGATTTGTGCTCACTCTGCCTGCAGCACAGATCCCTGCAGTTGGTGCATGGAGCAGTCCCAGTCAGTGCATGCCCTCTGCACCAAGCCCTGCAGACACACCCCCCCCGAAATATGCCAAGGAGCAGACAACATTGCCTCTTCCTGCAAGCACTGCAACAGCCTCTGCACAGGTGCTTGCTTAATGCCAACAGTATGACGAATATTTCCCGTGCTGGGGGAAACTGCAACTTTCAGGAATTGCATCAGGCTCTGGCAAAAAAATAAAACAGCTAGAGAGAACATATATCAATATGAGTGAGCTAATTATAATTTTGGCTCCTAAAGCTTTCTAATAGCCAGCATATAAAGTCCAGCTGGCATGTCCTTCCGCCTCCCTGAAGGAAACAATCCCAATTTATAGCATAATCAAAAATCATGTTTCTATATTTTTGGGTTTTTTTAAGTTACTGCCAATACACCAGCTTATGGAAAAGCCTCAGATTGCTTTCCAAGTGATGGAGTGCCAGGAAGAAAAAGATTCAATGTATACACATTTTACTGCCTCTACACTGGTTTAAAAAGCATTCAAGATTGCCTGGCTGGAAGTAAGGGGAAAAGAAGTATCAGTTTAGTAAGGAATTTGTGAATCACATAGCCCTGTGCAAGTAAGGGGCCATTGTAATTTTCAGATTGTAGTAAATCCAGTGATGAATTCAAGACAATTCAAAAACCAGTTACAATAAAAGGAAGAGGGGATTGGGCAATCTGCTGAAATGGAATCCAGCCCACAGAAACAAAATCTTGCAGGAACCCAGCACTGAAATATGCCGTGAGAATAAAAAGCACATGAGCAAGTGCACAGGTATAGCTGTTAAAGACCAGCATTATTTGGTATGAAGGCAGAGGGTGTTGCACAGCTCTGAACACAGGTTTGCGAAGTATATCAGGCTCTTACTTCTTTCAGTCAATTATACTCTGAAAACTTGAAAGCTACCACAGATGTACAGGGAAGCAGCTGTATGGATTTTCACTCACTATACCTGTAGTAATAAATCAATCAATATCTCTCAAAAAATAGTATAGCACTACTTGCCCTGAAATAGCATTTTGAGTATGCACCTGCAAAGGCAGACAAATTTTTCTATATCTCAGAACTAAAACACTGTACCACAAATAGCAGTTTGCAATGATCAAAACAGCATTTATATGTCTATTTTTAAGTGATGTTTCTTTAGCAATATAATTACAATTTTGATTACTTATGCAACAATGTAAATTAAATGAAATATATTCTAGGTTGTATTGAAAATAATGCAAGTGACCAAATCTACAAGCTTTATAAAAATGCACAAGTCTTGAATAATCAACAACATAGACTTCAGCATGACTCTTTTTGTATGTAAGAAGTTAATGTAGTAACTCTAAATGAATTAAAGCCCAGGCCTGTGATCTTGATGAGTAATCTTGCAAACCAAGGATAGTGACCACATTTACTCTTCAACTGATGGTCACCTTGTGGGATCTGTAGCATATAAAGTTTAAAATGTAACATTTACTCAGGTTCTGAGACTGGAAGTTGAATAAATACATTCTGTGGTGCATTGTGACTTGAACACAATTTTCTATGCCACATTCATCCACTTTATATTTGTATGCTCAGGTATTCAAATTCCTTCAGTCTAAGTCAATGCTTGTCCAAGCCATCCTGTCTAACAACAGAACCTAGATGGAGAACTTTAGAGGTGTCTGAAGAAACAGCCAGTTTCAGCAATTTTCTCCAGCTGCAGAAATTCTTTCAGTATTTCAGCAATGTGCAACCTTAAAGCATGCTTTGGATGGAAATGAAAGCAGAATGGAAACCTGCCTCTGCACCTTGCCTGCTACTTCAGCCTTTAGCCTTTTGAACACCAAATCCTTCAACAGTTCCTGGTGACTCTCCTCAGCATGCATTGTGTTACTACACTATAAAGGATGTCGTTTGAAGTACCAGTATTTTATGACATCCTAGTTCAATCTATTGCTACATTATAATGACATATATATCTGTGACAATTGTGAAGCACCTGTCAATCTCCCAGTACTAACAGCTAGTTATTTACTAGCAACTACATCCAGAACCCTGATTTTCTCTCAGGACGCCTGAGGTTTCTCCTGTCTTATCAGTTAAATACAAAATTCCCCACATCTTTACACCTTGACTGTCTTAGTATCTTAACTACATGTCCTTCAGAGGTAACATTTGGGTTATATCAGCTCCTGAAGAGAGGATGCCAATCTCCAGGTCTGGGGCTGCAGGCATTGCCAGGTCCATTTCTTGGGGCTGGGGCAGGTGAGGCAATGTCCTTGCTTGCAGCAGTGAGTTCACACTATGTCTGGTGTCTATGTCCACATCACCCTGGACTGCAGTAACAGCATAATCAGCAGATTGAGGGAAGGGAAGAGGAACTCATCACTTAATAGACCACATCTATAATAGTGTAATTGGGTTTAGGATCTCTACCACTCAAAAGACACAGGTAAATTGGTGTGCCACCAAGACAGTCAGGGACAGAATATACATATGTATCCCCAGAATAGATGTATACATCCAGAATATACATATATACCTCGAACATGTGTGTGCGCGTGTGTATTTTTTTCTCATTTTTATATATACATATACAAAGATAGAATACATACACACACACACACACACACACACACACACACACACACACACACACATATATATATATATATACACACACATATATATACCCAAAATTCCATGGAGACTAACTAACTGCATAGAAACCACCACATGCATTTCTTGACTCACAATCATCTATGTGCTAGAAAAACATTTAGGTGATATACTTGATGTATATTTTCATACCTCTTTTTATTTTGCTACTTTTAGAAATAGGATATTGGGCTAGACAAACCTTTAATATGATTCAATATGAAAGTTTTTATAAAGATTATTTTCAACTATTTCAGTAACATGTTAAGTTTACTGTCTCAAACCCCTATCACAAAGTGTAATTGAAAAGAATCCAAATAATTTAAAGGGGTTTGGATTGGCTCCTGTTTTCCATAAAGAAAGTATGAGGTTCAGGAGACTGGAAGACAAGATGAGCCACAAGAGAATCAATCTGCAGCCATGGTCCACAAAAGTCTGAGAACTACCAAATCACTAAGTACTCAAAATTGTATGCAAAATATGAATAAAATATTGATTTCATTAAAAATGTTAAGGACTACTTAATTCAACAACATTTTATATGTTTGCATATTTATTTCCAAATTTGCATATCTGTTTGCATATATCTTGTAAAGCTGAACGTTAATTATACTTTAAAATCATGTATAAATTGTAACCAAGAATGTTGTATGAATTTTTGAAATAAGAGACACGCTCAAGTACCATTAATTATAAACTGCCATTTAAAGCACACTGAAGCAGACCTCATATTGAAAAAATATTGAGCCCTTGACAAATAAAAAAGGCAGTAAGAGTTATTAACTGGTCTAGCTGATTAAATGGTGTCTCCTACAAGCATAGCACAGATTTTTTTCCTCTTTCTCCCTCCAGACCACGGCTTACTTTTACTTAGAAGTGACACATGACAATTTGCTGGCCAAGGTAAAGCTGCTATAAACACTGTATGATACACTGGTTAATAGTTTCTGTTTAGGGCAATTATCTTTTTGAAATTTGATTCATATAGATGTGACAGTAAAATATAATAATAGACAAAACTTCATGGGTTACTTTAATGGACTAATGTCAAATGAGGTGAGTTGAAGTGATTTTCTCACACACTAATTAGATATGTGAAATGATTGAGTAATTTAAAAAGCAAGGTCAAATCTCAAACAGCTTCCGAAAACCTAGACTTGCTAAATATACAAGACATGATGATCTGACTATCACTTAAAGTGGCAATTAGAGACAGTCAAATTTCTAATAGCTTCAGATATAAATCCAAGGTCAGGTATCCCAGTAATCATAAAGAGCCAGGAGTTTCCTAAAAAACTGTTCCTTAAGAATACTGCGAAAGTATTATTTGCTCTTGTTAATTTTGAGAAGATATGTAGAAGATCCATTAATACTTAAAGAAAATAATTCAAATGTACAGCTTGCATAGAGAAGGCTCCACAAGTTTATTAGTGCAAATCAGTGTTGCTGCCCTTAAAAGTTACCTATCTCTCCAACAGGTTGTTCTCTTAAGCAAGGACGGCAGAAAGGTAAAAGTCTCTATTCACTCCAAATCTGATGTCGTAATTTACATGAACAATGAAGCTGAATTTGCATTAATCCATCAGACTGAAAAGTATATAAGCAGATGCAAACTCCCCTATCTTGCTGGGCTGGCTTTGCCTCAGGGGTGGTAACTTCAGTGCAAGGAGCAGACTGACAGCCAGGAACAGTGAAGTCTCAAACTTCTGCATGTACTATGCAAATTAGACCATGTCCATCAGCTTTAGCAATGTTGCACCACAGATTGCATTTGGCCTGCATGGTCTGGCCTAACACTGGCATGTTATCAGCCATTCACACGCCTCGGTCAAGCGAGGGAACTTTCTTCAAATCTATGAGAGCCTCTTTGCCTGATCTGTATTTCCCACTAGAAATACAGACCAGCAAGAGGGAGAGCTAAGAGATGCACTATGGAAATACAGTTCTGTGGTTACCTCTATGTTCAAGTTTGATTACAGGAAAAGAGCCAAAGAGCAGCCACCTCAGAGACATAAAACTCTCATTTTTTCCTATCTTTTGTGAGACAACTGTTCTGCCTATACATTCTTGCTTCTTCTCCACACTCAAGACTAAGCAAGTGGTTCCATTGGAGGACACACATACCCTAGCACAGAGGCCTAATGTGAACATTTCTTCCACCACGCAAACACTGTTCATATTTCAGAGTTGAGTTAGATTTGCACCAAATTTTATTAGTTGTGGATTCATAGTATAATATGTCAGTGGTAAAAAATCATGGCCAATTTTCTTGCTCTCTGCAGGAAAATAATGTGAAATCACATGAGTTCTAACATTTGAGTTTTCAAGATTTCCTAATTTTTCTGATTTTTCTTTCCCTTTTCACAAAACAGTCTGCAAAGGAAATAAATACCACAATTCCTGTAACCTTTCATAAAATCACATGTCATTCCTTCCAAAAGTAACTGATTCTCAGCCTTGGTTCCTTCTCTTGTATCAGTGTAGAGCTTAGAGAACTTAGAGTAGCAACCAGCACAGCTGTATAGAGCAGGGAACTTCCCCCATGGCTAAAAATGCAATGATTAAATTACCAGCCATTTGATGCTTTTCTTCCAATGCCCATGTCCATCACCTACAACATGAAACAAAATGGAAAGAGTGCTCCTACTTCTTGAAACTAAGACGTTCCTACAGCTGTAATTTTCCATTCTAATGAGGATCTATAGAGAATGAATTACTAAAGCACTAGACAAGCACCAAATAGTTCTCCCTCCTGATTGATTACACTCTAACAGCAACAAAATCTCATGGTTGAGGCACTAATGAGTATTAGATAACCCATCTGTTTGTAATAGGAGCATCCTGGAGTGCCTGTAACAGAAGGACATCATATTGATATTTGGTACAGAAGTGTCTAGAACTAGCTTTTTAAGAATTGGGATCAAAACAAAGATCCTTGTAGTAAAAATGTCAATTACAGGGATAAGCGAAAATCCTGACACACTGTTATGCACTCAAACTTGTATGACTGTAACTATTTAAGAAATCAATTTCTTTTGCTGAGCCTTCTTGACTATAGTTATCTATTTAGCTAAACACGGAAGTAATTTGGCAGCATGATTTAAACACATGCTAAACTAATATAGCTTAAACTTTAATTTCCTCTGTTCCTTTACTATGGTTTGCTACTTTGATAAAAAACAGTGATTGTATTAAATTTGGGCCTTAGTAACTAATGAGTAGGTGGTAGTGGAATTAGTTTAAAATGGTTCAGAAACATTAATATAGCAATTCATAGTTTGTGTCATCTTAGTTTAAATTTAGTGCAGGTAGGTAGTTCAGTAATATTTTATAATAATCATTGTATTTCAGCATATTCAAGACTTGCAAGACTAATACATATAAGCTAATGTCTAACTAAAGTATTTTCTTGATTTTTCAAGTCTGAGAATCTTCTCAAATGTTCTATCAGCAAATACATTTTTTAACTGAAAGTAGTATACACAAAATATATAAAAAGATGCACCCATCACTTCTTCATTTATAAAAAAACGACAAATACCAGTGCAATTGTTGGAGATTTTCATATAAAGCATGCTTTAGATAAATGCTTTAAAATTGATGACCTGATAAATGTACTAATTTCTTACTACCTCACAGATTATTTTCAGTGNGATGGAGAGGAAGATGGAGAGGAGAGGAAGATGGAGGAGAGAGAAATGTAATTTTGTCCTTTTTCGAACTGTAATAAAGACTAATTAATGCAGAAAAAAAATCCTGTGAGAAAGTAAAGGGATTTTTTTTTTTCAGATAATTGGCATGCCTTGCCATTGTAGTCTTACCAATAGACCACATTCTGATCACACTTCATTAAAAACTGTGCAAAATTAAGTTTCAAATTTTACAGTTTGATCTCATTGATTCTCATTTAAAAAAATCCATACTTGCTGGAAATACACCTGTAACCATTACAATGTTAGGTAGCTGCAGCTGGAAATGAGCTACTATCTTTTTCTTTCAGGTACTCTATTCATGTGTGTCCCAGTCTTGGTTTCCCCAAAGATTCAAAAAAGACCAGGGGCCTTAAAAGACAGCACATCAGCTTTTGGACTCACCTACCAGCTGCAGTTGTACCCATGAGAAAAGAGGTCTCAGACAAAGTTTTCTGTATTGTTTACATTTTACAAGGAGCTCTCTGAACATAACATGGATCCACAAAGGAAAACAAAGGGGTTGTGCTTTTTTGCTAGTTTTATACATTCTGCAGAATGTCAAGATGATGTTGTTTTACAAGTTGCTTAAAAGCTTACTTTTTGCTTTTTGAAATACAAGGGAGACCAGGTTTTGCTCAGCACTAATTGGAGGGGTTGGAAGTACTGAACCTTTGTCAATTTTTTTTCTTACGACTGCTGTTGCTTAGCAGTTGAGACATACTGAATATACTTTTGTTATGCTTGCCATAAACTTGAAGACAGCATTTTCTGCAGTGTATTATCAATTACTTCTGCTCAGTTCTGTATATGCTGTTTGAGGAAAAATAATATACAGACAGACTGTGGTGACAGTCTACCTTTTCATGCATTCTTACATGCACAGACAACAAAAACTCATTTGATAATGTCAGGAAAGGAAGTCTCTAGTCTTCAATAGCTTGAGTTTTGCAACTACCAGGCTAATCTATTGTTATAATAGTACTTCATCCTCAAAAACCCTGTTCTATGTGTAAGCAGTGATGTCAACATTGCAAAGAAAGGGCTGTATGGCCGTTTTAACAAGCCTATCACCTGCTTTCTAGCTAAGTGACACTTTTTTAATTATTAAAGAAACTCTCACAGCAGAGCTTGTCCAAAATCAAGTAGCAGTTAAGTTTACCATCTGAGATGCTTAACTTTGTATAGCTTTCGGGTTTTTAAACTGACGATGTATTTCACTCTAACACGACATTAAAATGAAACTTACAGAGAAAGAAAGAGCAAGACAGAGAGAGAGAGAGAATATGGGCAATAGAAATCACTCCTTAACTGGATACACCAAAACTTTTCCTAAATGTATACAGCGCTGGCAGACTAAGAAATTCCTGTGGATGGATCTATGTTGAGCAATCAGGCCAAGGAAGGGGTAGAATCAATGCCATCGTGTGTATATAATAGAACAAAGTCTTAACTACATAGAAAGAGGTTTTCCTTCTTTCTTTCTCTGTATTAAAATGTACACTTCAATGAAGATAAAACCAATGCTATTGGCTTATTTAAAGATCAGTCAATTGTACTAATAGAAAAGGCAGAGTTGTCTTGCTTTGAGAAGTGTCTGTGCAATCTATGACACCAGAGAAAGCACAGAGCTCTATGATGCTTGTATTTGTAGGATTGCTTAATTTGGCTCTGAAGTATGAATGCATATATGGCAATGTAGTTTTGAGATGAGTTTTGCAAGCACAGCCTCATATTTCCAAATTTGTACCAACCTAATTAAAAGGAACAAAAAATGAAGATTGCTTTCTTAATGCAAGATACTTTTCTAAAATTATCAGTATATGAACATAAATGTATCCATCCTTTCAGTAACTGTTTGGCTAAGCTGAAACCAACAAACAAGGAAGCCTGAACGAGGAATTCCCCCCAGCTGTATATTGGAATCCCCTGGAAATCTTTGTCTTAGCCATGTTCTGAAAATTACTTCAGCTAGGGGGCGTTCAACTAACATCTTTTCCATGGCTGCACTTCAGACATCAACCTGCTCCCAGCAGCCGTTGACAGCAGCCTCCTGGGCAGAGCTGTAAGTGCAAAACCCTGATATGCCAGGATTTTAAATTTCTCCCTTATCCTCTACGCAAGGGCCTCAAACTTCACTGTGAAGCTGTAGCAACACGAATACATAAGAATTAGTGTCTCATACAGAAACGTGCCTGCCATTTGCTTGTGCTATAGCTCTCCTATAAGCACTCTAACACAGGGATACCCCCAAAGCTCTCCTACTGCAAATGTAACAGTGATGCGCATTATACCGATACAATTAAGCCATAATGCACAGAACAGATTACAGCAGCAACAAGTTTGCCAGCGTAAATTCATGTACACCAAACTCCTACTGGCACAAAGTAGAGATCATACCTCGTTACCCCAGCCTTCCTACAAGGGACAGCAGTAGCATAACTATAACCTTAAATATTTACCAATGCAACTATTTTGAAATATTACAATTGAAGTATTTATGGGGCAAAAGCTTCCTATCAATTAAAGCTTAGCTTTCCTGGCCACATGTCACATGTGGCTCCAGGACAGCAGCACCTTCACTTTGCTACGTTAGTTTCCTCAGTGGAAGGAAGTCAGAGGAAGTTTCATCACATGTACCACCCACCAGGGTTTGCAAGAAAACATTTATTCCTGTCTCTTCAATGTCGGCAAGAAGTATGCAACAGCACCTTTTAACTGGCTTAAATAAGGGACGTAGATTTCGAAGTTTTGAACCAACAACAAGATAAATATAGGTCTATACCAAGGGCTCTATAAGGGTAGCTAGACACTGAAGTAAGACTAGAAATTGCCTTCAGAAACTTTAACCTCTATATTGATGATTCTCTGGCATGTCATAGGCTTAGCTGACTGTGTTGGGGCAAGAAGTCCGGGTAAGAAAATGCTAGAATATCCCTTCAGTCCATATTGCAAGAGATTTATTTTGCTGTCATCTCCTCCTCTGCAGATGAATTAGAGAGGAAAATACACATTGCAGCAGGTGACTCACTATATTAGTAGATGCTCTGTACTACCTTTTATATATGAGAATTTGCATTACTTCATGTGTACCACTTTAAGAAACAAAATAAGCTGAACTTTCATTGTGCTGGGGGAAGTAACAGCACATCAGCAGTTATGGTATTACATATGGACTTTTGCTTCCTCCTGGGAGTTGTTTTCCTTAGAAGCAAAACTGATTCCTATTTTCCACTTTCCTGATAGCTCTGTTCCTGAATAGTTTGTACTACAGTAGGAACTATTACGCACCATTCCCTCTCCCTCCCACCCCTGCATACCTACACACTTCCTCTTTCCAGAGCAAAAGCTTTTTCCAGTTATTTAAGGAATCTCACAACATTTTATTTCCTATCCTTATATAGTGATCTCAACTACTAGTTCCAAAACACACTTTCGAAGGATAAAGTATAATTGTTACTCAGGAGCTGAGGCTCAAATCTCTATCAACTTTGTATTTAATGTTAAAATAGTCATGGGAGAAGAGTTGTTGTGGAAAATGGGATTCCCTACCCAGTTCCTGTGTGAAAACAATTTGGTTTCAGAGGATTACTTATGCAAGGATTCCAGAATCAAAACTTACTACAAATTCTGGTTACCTTCAGATATTCCCAATTACTGTTTTATGGCTTAGTTATCAGACCCCTTGAAAATACACTGTACAACCTTTAGAAAAATAAGCTTCCAATAAACACAAGAAACAAGTTCCAGTCTCTGATTAAGAATTCTCTTCTCTCTTTACCCTGGTTCCCAGGCTAATGAGATGACACTGAGAAAACTGTCTTTAAGTGTCTCCCCTTTATGCTGTCCAGAATTCTGCAGGCTGTATGGCTCATTAAATGTTTCTCATAAAACTGATTTGCCTCTGCCATAATCTGTCTCTGCTGCCTGCATGCAGGAACTCCTCACATTAAATTAAAGGGCCAGAAGCACAGGACATTTCAAGGAGGGCAAGAAGGTGGCAAAGCTCATTGATTCTACAGGGAAATTGCTTTCTTAAGAGAAGTGTTTCATGTACTCAGGAAGTTTGGAAGATGTACTGAAGTTCGTTCAGTGTTGACAGAGGTGCTAATATAAACTGTATATGAGACTATTGTTATAATTTTAAAATTAAAGAGCTATACAGACAATCCTTCAGCCTTTCCGTTCCCCCAGAGATGGTATTTTATTGTTTTTAAAGCTTTGCATTGACACAGTGCCGACCAAAGGCAAACACTACAAAATACAAGCACAGACCCAGCATGTCACTTTGCCAAACAAAAATAGAATGGGGAAGAAGTGTACAATGTCATGCAGAACATTTTCCAGGCCTAATTAGAAAATAAAAAAAAAAGGCAGTTTTAGATTGAATGAATTCTCCTTAACCTAGAAAAAGAAACATATTCAGAGAACTGGAAGAAAAACAGTGTCATACACTATTACATAAAAAAAAGCCTAAGCCAAACTGCAGCATTCTATAAATGACAATTGAATGAAGATTTGCAAGCATCTGAACACTGAAAATTACTGTCTTTTGTTACAATCCATGATGAAATAGCCCGAAACTGGAGGCAGAATTTTTTTGGAACTGTTATATTTTGCAACTTTGCATACAATATTTAGCCACACACACAGAACAGGAGTGGTGTACTTGAGATGAAGGAGTTGTGGGGCACTGTACCGCAAAACACACAGGGTCATGAACTGATCTGTGATAAGCACAAGGCAGTGGAACAGCCCTTGACAATCAAGCCTCAGAATAGGATCAGACTAAGATCAGACCTGCTCTTGTCAGTAACAACTTTATTAAGCAAAGCACTGACATTCCCCCACATCAAAACAAAACAGAACAAAACAAAACCCAAACCAAGCCTTTATATTGACGATGCCTTTCTAGTGAAGAGTCAATTTTCAAACAGCATGGTGAAGCATAATTAGTACCACTGTAAGCCTAGTTCAAACTTGCAGTGAATTCAAGGAAAAAATTTCCCTTTTACATTGTAGTTGGTCTCACCGGGCCAAGTTTACAGAGAGCATATCCCTGCAAATGTAGTCAAGTTGAAAACAATGGCACTGTTCATACAAGTAAGTACAATTTTGTACAAATAATGCTCATAGGAAGGAAAGTGTTCAGGATATAGCCCTATTGATAACTTCTGTGGCACAAAATCACCTCAGCAAAAAAGAATCAGACTGCATATGCTGAAGTTTAAAAATAGAGGAAAATATACTTTGCTATATAACAGACAAAACTAGAGTGTCTTTGGATATTTCCTTATCATGCAACCCCCAAAATATGGGAAAATTCACTCAGCAGTTTCAGTCATCCATCCAGCATGAAAATAAGTGTTCTATAATAATTTCTGATGGTTCTGAAACAATAAAGAAAACATGCAAATTACACCAATACAATAAAGCCTTGATTATGCAACTGTTTTGCCTCCTTCACTGCAGCAATAAGCAAGCAAATAGAGACTGAATTGAACACAATTTATACTGCAAAAGAATATTCACTTATGTTACTGCTTCAGCTACTTAAAATAAATAATTTTGGTAAATCATTATCATTAGAGGACCCTATTTAAGGTCTATATCCCAACAATCATGAGACTAATTTAATCATGCTCATGCTCCACTTCCAGATTTTCAAGACAGAATTCCTTTGCTCTCAAAAGACAGCAGAATATTTTTACAAAGTGCATTCAATGAATTTTTAAGAGTCAGCATTCCATTTTTCAGAATTAGTATCTTGAAATAATGTTTCCTAAGTATTTCTGAGTGAGAATACCTATGCATATTAGATTTTACAAGTCTATTTTAACCTCATTACAGTCAATGGAAGTTAAATACAGGTTTAAATGTGTTTTGCTATTTTCTTCCTGAATCAGGATATTCCATTGTATTTTAGACTAAGACAGAAGAACACTGAATGTATATATCAGGCAGTTTTCAGAGTGCATATTAAAGATACGCTATACAAACCATGGCAATATGCTAATGAACTCAGTTATTTCTTTTCTCATGCTGTTCTAAGAAAAGACACCAACAATGTTGTTTATGGGAGTGAGCAGAAGAAAAAGACACCTTTTATTCAGCTACATGAAATCTAAATTTAAGAGAATGTTTCTCTTTCCTGGTTCCTTCTCAGAGCAATAGACTTTCCCACACCACTGTGGATGAAAATCCACATTTAAAATTTGATTCATTAATGGTGCTTGAAGCAGCATTAACTCATCCTCCAGCCCCTATGAGCTGTGTCAGAAGGGGTCACAGAGTAGTGGCGCTGGCCAGCAGCCAGTGACAGCATGGCGAGCAGCCAGCCATTCTGCTATGAACTGGAGGGAGTTCCTGAGGGAATTTTAGAGTTTTTCTTTATTTCCACCTTTATTGCATCTCAAGATCTCCTGCAGAGTTTGCATGTACAGCTTACAGATACCAAAGGCTATCCTTTTCTTTCACTGAATGCTTTCATAAAGAAACCAAATCAACAGTAAGATTTTTATACAGCTTCAGGAAGCTTAGGTACATGAACTTCTTTTGGCCAAATCACATCCACGCATGACTTTTCGGAATTGATAATTTAAGGTAATTCATGCTTTCCTCGCAAGCTGAGAAAAACAAATATAGGAATTAGTAATACTATCTTGTCTAAATTCCCTATTTAGGAGGAAAATAATCTTCTTTGTTACAGTTTCCTGTACTTTAACATTCTTACCAATGAATTACCGGATTTTGTCCTGAAACATTCAGCAGCAAGACTTGGAAAATTTGTAAATACATTATGAAATGAAACTAAGTTACACAGGGCTTCTGAGAAAATAAAACAATTAAAACTTGTATACAAGAAAAAGACCCAGTGTGGGTTATGGAGAAAAAAAATGCACCTTGGCATAGTAAAACAGTAGGCACTATCACCAATATGTCATTTTCTCATACATATTTACAAAGGTCCGTACCTAAAAGCACCTGCCCACAATTGCACAACACAAAAATGCACAGTTCTTTGGGAAATGGACTTCATATAATCTGATAGAAAAATTTTACTGCGGCATGCTTGAAAATAGATTGAAAATTATTGCCCCACTTCGAACATTTCCTGAAATGCACTGTAATATCAGTACAAAGCTGACTGCATCAATCAGGAATCTTCAGATGCTTCATTAGATTTTTCAGAGAGATGAGAAAGCAACAAAGTGACTAGACCAAGCAATTCCAGGTACTTATAGCACATTAATCAATTTGAAATGAACTCTTATTGTCTGCTGCTGCAATGGTTTAGAAGATATTTCCTAAACAAATAGATAATACTTTCTTTTCTATTACAACTGATCAAACTCTGAGACTTATATAAGAATTTTTTAAAAACCCACCACACAATGCTAGTACTTTTTTTTATTAAAGAACATTCTTACAATTGTGAAATCATGGTTACAGAAGCTCAAATAAAGCTTATTTTTTAAATTCTATCTGACCTTGGATTTGACAAAATTGTATACAGGTCAAGATTATGAAAGGGCTTTCATTACATGAAGTTATCTAAGTATTGTTCAGACTGGTTTTCAGGATGAAATACTAGCTGAAGTTTGTATTTACTTCATGTGCAATCACTTTAACCTTGCTATTTGCACAGCAGATGTCTTCTTCCCAAGACTACAGAAGCTATTGACCATAAATCTTGATAAGATAAGCTGTTCATTCCTTCCTTGTCAGAGCACTCTAAAAAGTCGCATAAAAGAAAACAATTACTGAACTGAAGCAAATGCTAAACGTTGATCCTAGAGTTCTTATGGGGTCTTCTATAGAGCAGCTTCTGACCAAGTCAAAACAGCAGAATTAGAATCCTTACAGGAAAGTCATAAAGAATTCGATTCATTTGTGAAATTTAATTCATATGAATGCCAAGACTACAGTTACAATTTTTCTAATTGGCACTATTTCTGAAATTTCAGTAGCTAAAATAAGATTGAATGAGCATATTAATTCAGCTACTTCCTTTGTCCTTGCATCTTACTCATTCAGTCATTAGTGCCACAATGTGTGGCTAAAGCAGGAATGGAAAAGCTTGTATTCTCCATCCTAGTGGGGAAGAGAGTGGCCAAGACTGCCAACTCAATAGTTTAAATTAACAAACGCCTCCAATGAGTGCTTTCCACTATCTCTGGAAATAGTTTTGGAAAGCAGGTTCCATCCATTTTTTTGTTTTATTGATTAAGGAAGTTTGTTCCACTTACAAAAACATCAAATCAACATAAGAAAGACTGAGGGCTCCAACTTCCTGTTAAGAACAGAAAGACACAGCAGATGATATTTTGGGTATGTGTCCTCACAACAATGGTTAAAAAAAACCTAAGTAAGGTGAACTGCCCTGTAGAGATGGTAAGATTATTCCTTCATTGGAGACCTATTAACATGCTCTAGGCAAAGTTTCTAATTCATCCAAAAAAAATTTGGTACTTTTGAATTTAAATTAGCAGCCTTCGGGGAACTCTCTATAAGGAGAAAAGTTTTATCTTTTTAATCTGTTCATAAGGTGAAACAAAAAACCACCACTCTTGTTATTGCAATTGTCTTCTAGAAATGAACTTTCTAGAAATAGAAACCTTATTCTGCTTTTACTTATGTAATGCTAAGGAGCAGCTCCTGAACTTTCTCAAGCAGATAAATGGTAAGGTTATTTCCTAGAGCAAAATTGACTTTCCATGGGATAACAATTCACTAATGCTAAGTAGCAAAAGCTGCATTATGATTTAAGTCCTTTTTTTATATAGGATTTCATGCTTTCACTTATTATATTCTACAGCCTTTAGGCATCTGGAAATCAAAGAAATAAACCAGAAAAGTTATCTGCAATCCTACCTTCAAAGATAACTTACTGGATAAAATAATAAATAATTGGCAGATCACACAAGAATGCCGTAAGATAGTCCCATCTTTAAACCATATGCACATAGGGACAGGCCTCAAAAAAACCCCATTAGCATTACTATCCATAAATTGGTCAGACAATCGGTGTATACTCAGTCCAATAAACTGGATTTACTCAATTCAAACAGGAATCTGCAGTGGCAAGACCACAGCCACTATTTGCATGCTGCAGCTCAGTGTCCTTTGCCTGCAAGCTGTTGTTAAACCTTTCTGAAAAGCAGAGTCCCTACTGCACTTTCTGAATTAAATGAAATAGAAATTACAAAGGTATACAGCCCTTTTAATATGTAATTAGCTACCCAATCAAAGAGTGACACCAAGCAAGATTATATGACTGATTGTACTGATCCATTCAGACTGTTATTTATCACATTATTCTTCCCCAAGTGACCACAGAGACTTAACAAGAGTAATGAGGAGAACCTTCAGTTGTTTAGAACCAAAGTTTAACAGATCTGCTGGTGATTCTTCTAGATTCCCCTCTCAGCCCTCCCAGATTTCTTTACACCAAACATTCTCAGTTATTTTTGCCAAGTCTTCAAGCTTTTACTAAGTTAGAAAAGCATGATATATCTGTTTTCAGAGGCTGAGTCCACAATTTTCCATATTCTCACATGAGTGGCAGACCCTACTAGTTGAGCACCACAACCCAAGTGTTCTTTCATAACTGCCATACTCAGTAAAGCAATTGTTTTGAGGTCATTTCAAAGTCACCTCTTGTGTGGAAGAAAATAGTCATAAGATCAGATATGCAACCTTGTGAGGATGGCAAGGTACATGGTGACAAGGTGGGTGAGCTGTAGAATTAGGACTGTAACTGGGAAGCATTTCTAATAGCCCTAGAAGCAGCAAATAATAAATGTGATGGTGCAAAGGACATTCATGATGCAGACCTCTTTGCAGGAGAATAAGCAGAGAAGTATGTGATTACTGTCTTGCAGCAAATAAACATGACATTATCTTTAAAGGAGGCAAATTTCAAACTAAGTTAAACATAATCTATCCATTCTTCATGGCAAAGCATCCTATCAGCCTTAGGAAACAATCCCATTGCTAGAAAGCCACAGGTGCTCTTTCTATTTGTCAGTAAGTCAGGCACCTTTCCTATAGCCTCGTGGGACACTGCATCCTCGTACAGTTTTGTAATATAAAACAGGCCTGCAACCTGTTAACAGATACAAAATCACATTATCCAGATGCATCAGCCTTCCAGACTCTTTTTGTTCAAATGAAATAATTACCAACTTTTAACTTTGGTTTGCACAGGACTTTCTGATACATATAGAAGCTGCATCTGCACATACATCTCAGCTCAGTTCCCGCAAGGACTTTTTTGGGGCCTTTAATCAGAGGTTGAATCCCTTGTCTTGCCTGTTGTGGGCACAATATATTGACTTTTTCCAGAAACGTGTTATTAAATAGGACCTATATGCTTCAGAAGGAAATCCTATCTTTCTGTTGGGGCTTTACAATGTTCAGTTTTATACTCCAACACACAAATCTAATGCTAAACCCAGAAAGCAAACTGAACTATGCTACTTCTAGGGAATGCTTGCCTCCATTGCAATCCCTTATTCTTTTCCATTCCAAATCACCCTGCATGTTGTAACACACTTTTTACTCACAGGAGAGGAGGGAAAACTTAAAGCCCACGATTCTACTTTGGGAGAATAACAGAATAAAATCCAGTTTAGAGAGACAGAAAAAAAAAAAAAAAAAAAAAAAAAAAAGTAAAAGAAAAAAAAAAGGAAAGAAAGGAGAAGGATTAGGGGAAAAAAAAAGGAAAAAAATATAAGAGAGATCAAAGAGTCCTTGAACACCTAAATTTTTCCCTATATGCCTGGCTCATACCTCCAGCTGCCAACAGACAATAACTGCTGTGATTGGAATCTGCTAAAGAAAATAGGATGCCATGAACAGCCACGTTTAATTTAACAGTGGGAAAGTTCACATTAGCAATAAACACAGGAAGTGTCAGAAGTCTTGGCAAAAGCCAGGTACAGTGGCACTTTTCTGCTCTGTGCTTAAGCAGTCGTCTTTACTGGTTGGAGCAGAGACATTTAGGACTCCTACATGTGGATTCTTATGTATGCTCCTGAAATAACATGTGATTACACCTGTCCAGAATAAGAATGTCTTATTCTGATTCAGATGCTCTGCTTCTAAAGCTTTGATTCATAGCTTCATGGAAAACATGAATATGGACATGGAGAGCTAGATGGACTGAAAAAATGCCTCTCAAAGTGGACTTCTGCATTGGTAGTAGTAAATCCAGAAAGGAGAACCAAAATAATCCATTACCTGTTCTGCAGTCAAGGAAGAGATGTAATTAAAATTATTTCAGATTAGCTACAATATTGGGACTGAAATAATTCCTGAAGACCACAAGGTATCAGAGGTTAAAAGCCCAAACCAAAACAAACCTGAATAGAACACTTGGGCAGAAAGCTTTTTTATCTGTCAGTATGGAAACATGTAAAGACAAGAAGTCACATGCTGGTTTTCTTTTTCACAGTACATACCACTGAAACAGACATTGTTTTTAATTAAAGGTGGATCTGAAAATCAGGTTTTTTTCAATTAGTTAAGAGAAGGCCAACCATGGAAACACCAGAGAAGTTAGAATAGGATACTCAATAAGAAACACATGAAAGTTTAAGAAGGGGTTAAACCTGACTGAACTAGAAAAATGCATCAATGGTAAGAACATACTGAAAAGAAACAAACAAACAAAAAATAAAAGCCATTGCATTTATTTCTTTTGGGGAGATAACATCTATATGATGAAAAAGGGTTGAATAATCATTAAGATTAGATTTTATTACAATCTAAAATTAAAGAGGTTAGCCATGCTTGGAGATCTAGAATCACTTTTTCATGAAATAGAATAATAGCTTTTGCCCAATTAAGTCACACAACCCAGCATTAAGCTTATGAAATAAGCAACCTGATACAGTAAACAATGTAAAATGCAAAATGCCATAGGGAAGATTAACAGAATCAAAACTTCATGGCCTTGGTCTAGTTAAGGAGGTGCATGAGACCAAAATCTTCAGAAATCTGGGAGAAAAGCAAGCTCTTCAAGCCCAGGATGATGCTAGAAAACCCCAACCACTCTGCAAAAGTCCTGAACTATTCCATGGACGTTGTTCAGAGCAAAGGCTCAGATCAGATGGATCAGCAGACAGGTATTCTCAGTAACCTGCAAAAAGATAAAAATGCCCACCATTTCTTGTCCCACCCAAAACATTTTAAAAAGACATACTCTGCTAGAAACCAAGGAAGCACTAAAGAACCAAATATTTATTTACACTGCATGTGAGTAAGAGCCAGGCTCTGACGAGCACATTTAGAAAGAAAATGGGGGAGTATACATTCAATATTGTCTCCCTCAGTGCACATGCTGTTTCCTGAGACTGCTGCTGTTTGGCTCAGGGTTGAAACAACTATATTTCATTTAAAAATAAGGCATTTTCAATGGGATGAGAAGTAAGATGGTATAGATGTTTTTCAATATCAAAATTAGTACAAAGACACAACAAAGCAACCCCAGAGAGGAGCAGAATTGCATCAGTTCAAATCATCATAAGGCATACTCTGACAATATATCTGCCTCAGGAAACAAGAAAGATTTAATATACATAATTTTAATTAATTCAAAGGAAATTTCTACTGTTTTAAGACAAGGCACCATTCCATTTCACAGCAATTAATTATTTCTTCATGCACTATTATCAGGATGTGCTACCTTGTATTTCAAACTTTGTAAGTTCAGACAAAAGTATAACAGCTGAGGTTAAAATGCATGTTGCAAGGAAACTTTACTAAGCATGTAGGGAAGTTACGCAATTTTGATATTTAATGGCCTGGGAAAGGAAGATAGGAATAGTAATCTGCAATTTTAAGGGACCCAGCTAATTGGAGAGAGGAAGTCTGGAAAAATGCACTACAGGGTCTATGTTCCATTATTCAAGTGAATAATAAAAACAACAACACTCTTGGAATACAATGCAACTGTTGTAGTCTTATAAAGCAGTTTCTTAGTATTAAAGGACTATTTAGGCATGGAATGAGAAGAAGAGAGACTTAATGTATCAGGAAATTAAAGGTAGCAGATTAACCAAAACTGAAAAATTAAGGACAAAAATAAAGGATAGGGGAGTCAGCAAGTCCAGCGCACCTGTTGCATTTCCAAGAACAGCCAACTTTCTTTTTAAAAAATCTAATACTTAAAATTTGGTTTTAGACTATCTCAGTTAGTCCTTTTTCTTCTAATTCATTTTTAAATTTTTTTTTTTATTTCTGCAGGACTTCAGCTGCTGGTTGCACAGTTTGCGCTCTATTCAGAAACAGAAAAACAATACCAAGCAATCATCCTGAAAACTATTCATTGTTCTATAATTTTGCATTCTTAAGCACCTCAGTTCCCTTTAAAGCCAGCTGCACAAAGGATCACAGCAGTGGGTAGCAAGAAATATGGAGGTCTCCTCAACAGCTCCCTTCTTTTTTGTTTTTTTGTCTTTTCAAGATGTTCAAAAGAAGAAGGCATCAAAGATTTCTGGAGTAAACATTTTCTTGAACATTTTTCCTTTTGATTTTTCTTCCTATTTTCATACAACTGGGAAATACAGGTGTTTTCACCTTGATTGGCATAAGAATTCCAATGGCTTATGAAGTATGTTTTCATTAACAAATTATGCAATTAGTTCATTGCTATTATGAAAAGTACAGTATCAATCCCAGTTAAGGCATTTAGATGAAACAACCTGCAACTGAAATTTCTCTCATGTCAGGATGCGAGATGCATCTCAGTATGCTGTACTCAGTGTATTTTAACATTCTGTGCATTTTAACTCTTTGACAAAGAATCAGAGACTTCATCCTTATTGTATTATTTATGCAATTTAGCTTCTCTATTTTCCCTCCCAGGCCCAAGAAGAACTCAAACCAAAGGTAGTAAGGCGCTAAAACCAAGATCTCAAAAGCAGGACACATAAGGCTTGCTGCCACTGAAGTAAACAGTAAAAATCCTCAGAAGAAACTGGAAGGAAAATCAAACTTTGTATCTTGTCACATGTGCTCTTGGAGAAGAGCTTCCTATGTAAAAGAAGAATTCAATCTTAAATTCTCAAGAGGCTTAATCACTACTAACGGATAAGAATCACTACAGAAAAATATCAGTTTTAGTAGATTGCCACTAGATGGAGCAATTTAATATTAAGATTTCCATTTATAAAGATCCTTTCAGTAATGCACCTTTCCCATTACCGATTTATTTTTCCTTTTTATGCTAAGGACACTTAGAAATACTGTGTCCTTTCATATTATGCAAGGAAGAGGAAAACTCAATATGAGTAAACACTAATGTTTCTATATTTTGCCTGCATTACAGCAAAGACTGGAAACAGTGTAAGGTAAACTGCCATTATAAAGCACTTCAGCTAAACTGTTAATTTAATTAATCCACCAATCTACACTCCCTAATCTTCAGAAACATTAAGCATTAAGAAATATTAAGCAGTTTATCAGAGTACCATGCTCTCTATTCACCAGACACAAGAACTTTTTGCCAGGAGAAATTATTCTACCCAACCCTGGACCTTAGCCTATTATATATTTAGAATTCTTCTATATTTTAGTATCAAATTGAGAATTAAGAATGTTTTGTACTGACACAAAAGGAAAAGAGACTTGACCTCATTAGCTTGAGTCCCAATTTATATCAGTCGTATCTAAGATGGCTGTAGAGCTACAGTGCCTTCTGTCAGTTTAAGACCAAAAGTTGAACCTTTGTCTACTTATATTTCTAATGTCAATTTCAAGAAACAATTTACAGTTGTTAGTATCCAAAATACTTCCTGATAACATCTATCTGTACTTGTGAAGGTGATGCGTCTGTTAAAAAACAAAACAATAGTGTTGTTGCTGAATGCAGCTCTGAGGCACCAAGAAAGTAAATCCTCAATGATTACATGGGTCTTACAATCCTTCTTTAATACTGGATTTGCTGGGAAAAGGGGAAGCAATAAACAGAGTTAAGGACAGCCTGCGAATGGCAATCTCCAACTGGCCTCTGCTTCACCTTTTTCTTTTAAAAGACTTCTGTTATACTATACCTTTGAAATATTCATATTTCTGATTGGTAAGTATGATAATTTAAGCATTGTGAAAACAAGTTATACTGTCTACTGTATCTAAAGTCTGCAAACATCATAATACAGTACACAATTTTATTATCCTTCTTATTATTGCACTATTCTAATCTTCAGTCAACCTCTACCTGCATAGCAGGTACAAATAACAACTGGATTTACTGTTGTGTTTAGGTCCATGGTGAAAATCCATGCTTTTACTGTCTAGATGTGGTGCTTTCTTCTAAAAACTGATACCATCATCTATCATGATTAGTGATAAACAAAACCCAAATATTAGGCTGTTTATGCAACTATTAAGCTAATTGTGTGCTTCTGTCTTACAGAAATTAGCCATGGTTCTAAAGCTACTGAAGACATATCATTGATAATTCCCCATCCTGTCCATCATTATCATGACCACATTTAGCACAGGTCCAATTAATCTAAACTCTCTTATCTCAATCAAATAGTCATTAAGGGCATTGCAGTTCAATGGCTTACTAGATGGATCTCAGAATTAAAAGAAAGTATACAGGACAGGAGGAGGGTAACCCTTATTATTTTGTTTTTAGATTATTACACTTTATTTTTATGCCTAGCTCCATCACTACACTACTTCCAGGGGGGAAGAGGGCTGTATGCAGGCAACAGGCGGCAGGCAGCAAAGAATGAGTCAAGAATGAGAGACATTAGCTGCATTAGCTGGAGACATTTCTAGCACATGTGTAAAAGTTACCTCCATTAAAGCTAACATGTCAACATTGCAGCAAGCAAAGACATAAATGAACATAAAGAAAATCCAGATTATCACATTTCAAATATCGAACCAGTATACTTCAGACCTCTCCTCCATTAACTCTGCCTCAGTGATTGCCCCTGGCTGACAGCACCTTGACAGTGTAGATACAGAAAACAGATCAAGGCTCCAAACCTTTTTCTCCATGTTCTTCAGTAGCTTCTAGCCTCATTTTTCTTATAAAGAAGAAACAAGTTCACTAACTGCAAACTACCTGCTAGACAGCAAATCAACTTGAAAGTGTTTATTTCATTATGTGATTATAATAAACCATTCAAATCTGAGGCCAGACTGACAGTGTGGAATTTCAGTGAATGCATTTCAAGATACTTTGAAGCAACTTAACCCAAACTTAGATTCAGCTTAGCCCTTTAGATATCCAGTGTTTGCCCTAGAACATAAAACCCATGATATTAAGTCCTTACAAGAAAACATTTTACACTTTGGAAAATCACTGGCATCTATGTATCTAAGCAAATTAAGAGAAGCCCAAGAATTTAATTAATCTCTCAGATGCCTAATCATTTCACTTTCCAGTCAGAAGAGTCACTCCACAAGTAACTTTGCAATTAGGCTCCAGTACAGAAATCTCACCTAAGCCTTTCTACACTGTGATTTTTTTCAGAAAACATGAGAATGCCAACAGAGTCATTCACACAAGAGAAATGCCTTTGAAGAACCTGAAACATGTGAAAGTTCAAGTTACAGCTAGTTAAAAAGGTATATCCCGAACGTGATAGGTATGATTAACTTCCCAGCTCACTCATGTTATGACCATCCCTCTCCAGGGGTGGGGGAGAAAGAAGAAAGAAAAAGAAAGGAAAAAAGAAGGAAAAAAAGAAGGAAAATAGAGAGAGAGAGAGATGAGTTTTACTTCCCTTTACGCTTAAATAAGACTTAACTAAGGGGAATACACTGTAACAAGCCATCCAGGAACCACAGGGTTCATAAGAAGCAGAACATAAATAAAGGCAATGTACAGCTGCACTAAATTACATGACAGCACATTTGCCACAGGCTGAAAATAAAAAAAAAATTGAAGGTGAGGGAAGACAAAGTTAAGACAAGGAAGAGTAAAGAGGAAGCACTAACATATTTGGTATTAGAACTTTTTTGAATGTTTTTCTCTTGATATTGTTTGCTGCAATGGTCATTTTCTCAGAAAGTTGTTAAGCTCTCTTCTGTCCTGGGGGTGTCAGCCCCAGCAGAGGAAGGAGAATGTAATTAGAGCTAGCCACAAACCTGCCGGGTAACTCCTGTTCTAAGTGTTCATCAGATGAAGATAGGTCTGCCCTTTTAATTCAGAGACATTGCATACTAAGTACAAGTTAATGACTACTTAGGACTTCAATCCCTGACAGACTTACATATGCAAGCTACTGTCTCTGAGAAGAGATAAAGACATGGAGGGAAAAAACAGCCATCAAGTTAATCATGACCAGAAATCATTACCATCTAAGACTGAGTGTCTGATGAGGTCTGTTTCAGGACCATTTGACATAGTTATTTATGTGTCCACAAACATATTAGAGCTAAGAAAACACTGATGTATAGACACTGTATCACCAGACACATCATACAAAGGACTTACTTCCTGTTTCTGTCAGTCTTTGCTGCAGATTTCAAAACAGCAAATCAAAATTGGCGAGGATGACCAAAAGTTCACAAGTCACACACACATCAACTTCCACAACACATGGTGAGACCAGTCTGTCGATAGCACGATGCAGAGAATGGACACAATCTTCTGACTTCGGTATACCCTGTTGCGAGATGCTAGCAAATCTGCAGTCTAATATTTCTGGGAGCTACAGACTGCCCCTAGGCAGGTCAAACCCCACATCACAAGCATGCAAGAGACATCCCTGCAGCAGCCTTTCAAGCACAGATCTCTTGCAAAAATTTCTCTGGGTATGCCCATGTCTGACTCATCCTTTGCAATGCATTTCCCTTTCCTCTAAACGCAGACTAGGACTTCAGCTGAACTTGTAAAACTTCGTTTTATATTTGAAAAGCCTTTTGTAGGAATTTGATTTTCCTAGAATCATAGAAAGTTGCAGACATTAATGCTGCACAAGAAAGTTCTTCAATTACCTCCTGAGCCCAAATTTTCTGATGTCTGCTCATAGGAACTTTAGGTCACAGCCAGCCACCTATATTTCTTCAGAAAATCAGCCTTCTTCATAACAGGATGACATATTTTGAATCACTCCTGAATTCATCTTGCCTCGTTTTTGTAACGAACTAAGGTACTTTCCCCTAGTCACCATTCGAAGTAATGTGCTTGCAATTTACAGAAATAAAGCAATGAGACGAGGAACTATCCAAAGGTACAGCTACGTTGCTCGGACTGATGTCTCATCTACATTGTTAGAAAATAAGGTCTTGATGTTACCAGTGCTGCACTAGGCCCTATTCACTTCAGTGGATTCAATGAAAGCACCGGAGTCCATCTAGGCAGTTCACTTGCAGAAACAACATCAAGTATAACAAGGTGGATCCTACAATCAAGTTTAATTAAAATCACTGGGACTTAGCATAGGTGTAGAGATTGATAATGTTGATCCACCTGTAGGCTCATGGCCTTAATGTAAAGACATAATGCATTTTGTTATTACTTCAAATAATCCAAGTTGATCTCTTTTAGAGAAATGAGGTCTGATCTTAATAGCTGGTTTTGTACAGGTAGGGCTTTCCTCTCCTCAAGGTTCCACTGACATTAACCAGCATAAGGCAGACTTTTCCTTGTAAGAGAAGGATGGAAAAGAAAAACAGGAGGTAATAACAGAAACAAACCTCCTTCCCCTGGAGCACTCTTTTTTCACCGACTGCAAGTTTTCCCAGGGTCCAGAATTAATAAAACAGATAGTAAGATAAAGTTTGCTGCACTCCACACCTTATAACATCTGGCTACACTTAGCCCTGGGTAATAGTATGTAAACACTTAAGACAAAGTTTAAGTAGAAAGTGTGCATCAATTGCTAGGAGGGTTATGATTACATCACAGTAATCCACACAGAAGTTGTAAGATTAGCTGTGTAATTAAAAGAGTAATAAAGGCATACTTTAAAAATACACGAAATTTGCAAACACCACAAGAGCTAAATAGACTAACATAGTCATTTTAGTTTTCTGTTTATGACGCTTCATAAACTTGAACCCTCTCACTGCCACTGGTACATCAGTAAAAGACTCAAGAGAGCTTTTATGCTCTCTCAGGAGCCTTTTCTTACTCAGAATTCCCTTTGAGAAATCGAGTGAAAGGAAAGTAATTAACTCCTTGGAAGTACTATGGGAGAAGTGGGTTTTCAAAAAAGGAAAATTATCCACACTTTCGATTTTTTTTTCGATTTTTTCTTTTTTCCTTTATGGCAGTTTCTTCAATAAACACCAGCAAATTGTTGGTCTAAGAAATATTATTACATAATTCTTTTTTCTCAAGGTTTAACCTGACCTAGACATATTTATTCCTAAATCTATTGGAAGATGTAGTATTGGAAGCTTTATAAAAACCAAAGATTTCTCCTATTCCCACAATTATTTGTGAAGCAAAACAGGAAGATGGAGAGTACTATTCTTCATTAATATACTATTTTTTAAACATCTGCAGGCTGAAGTAAACAAACAAAGAAGGCAAAGATGTATACATTCTCCCATCTCATTTTTTCTGTGCCTCATAGTGCCAGAATTTCACAAGGCTTTCAAAGGATCTAACTTAGAGGGTCATCTGTGCAAGAGGAACACTGCTATGTCTAGAAGTCAGGGACAACTAATGATTACATTATTGTGGTGGTGGAAGTAGTTCGGGGTTTTTTTCTGGAACTAATGTTGGGGCTACATTTCTTTAACATAGTTGTCTTTATCCCTAAGTGAAAGAACTTAAATACTCTCCCGAAGTGGACTTGAAGTGTGAATTTTAGCATTCCGACTTCATGAGACAAGGATTTCCTTTAAAAGGTATCAATACTACTTGCAAAATTAAATAACCTTTACCCCACCCCACTAAAAAGGTCATTAACTCACAGAGCTCCTTCTGTGCTTAAAAAGGTGGTGAGCTGGCCCAGTATTGCTCTGCTCCACTGATCTATTAAGAGCGCACATAGAATCATATGCCATTTCTTCTTTCCCAGAGTTTCATTTAGCCCATACCAGGGCACGTCTCTGTATTGTTGTCCCTCTACATCACTAATTTACACAAGCAAGATCAACCAGAAGCGTAAATAAGAAATTACATTTTTCCTGGTAGAGTTTCAGTAGTAGTAAGTATAATAATATAACTAACACCTACCTGGTGCTCTTCACATGTCAATCCTCATTTCTATACGCTTCACCGAGAATGCAAGCTCTTTCTTAGGTGACACATTGGACTAGTTAGAACTATTCTAAAAAATACTTTTGCTCACAGTATCCTGAATATTTATCTACAGAGTTCTGTACTGTGCTTAAGGGTTCACAAGGAGCATTTTGTAACAGAAACACTGCAAGCGTCAGCTATTCATTTTTCCAGGTCTTTGTGACAAAGACCTTAATAACACAACCTGAAGAAAAGAAACAATTAAAGGCCTTAGCCAGTAGTACTGCCATCCAATTCCTTCAGTTTGCTTTTCTAGCTCGTTAATTGACTGCAGGGATAAGCTAACAATAATGGCTGAAGAAATTGCATTGAGATATTTTAAGGCACAGGCTGAACTCAGGATTCCATATAATGCTAAATTCTTGGACTTACGTACTTAACTGCCTTCTATTTTGGGACTCATTCGGAATGCTCCCTCTTGCTCAGTAATTCACTGTCACAGTACTTAAATGCGGAGCTACAGTTGTCCAGGACTGCCTTGTGCTTTCCAGACTCTGAAAGAAGAATGACTAAGTAGATTTAGCTAAGATAATGTTGTTTTATCAAACCAGTTTCTCTTTAGATTCCTGTGCCACTACACTTCCATCAAAGAATCTAGGGCTTTATCCTTCCAAGCTGTGTAAATAATATTGGGAATACAAAAAAATATTATAGGCCTTGTCTTGACAGGGGTAATAATATGCTCTAGGCTACACTCAATAGGCAGGTTAGGTTAAGCATGAACCAAAGTCAGCTGCCTGTTTTAGAGAGAATCTCAAAGCTTCACTAACTTTGTTGACACCCACACATGTATCTGTGAATTTTCTCTGGGGCACAATCTGTGTTTCCCTCTGACCACATCTTGTAAACCATATATGCAAACACATCGATTCTCCTCCTTTGCAATGGGACCAGGCAAGGAGATGAGCTGCAGTAATGGACCACATACATGCTGACAAGTATATGAAGTCACTAAGTCGCAGCAATCCAGTCATTTCTGATTACTTCTTTATATCCTTCAACATCTGTTCTCAAAAAACAGTTCAAATGAAGTATAAATACAGTTTGGAATTATTCTATCATGGCCAAAATGAGAAATTATTGTATAAAAGTCTCTTTCCCCATTCCCTCTGTATGGTCTTACACAACATGCCCCAAACCACCCCATGCGCCACAAGTAAAGCCACTTCATGGCTTTTGACATGTGACCACCAAAATAAGGCTACTTCATACCACTGACACTGAAGCTGTGCTAGCACAAATTTTACTGAATAATAGTCTAAAATAGACAATTTTAGAGAATCGGCAAGTAAAGTTTTCCTCTGAGCCTGTAATTGCCTGGCCACGCAGAACAGAAACGAAGCCATTGCCTTCATGTGGACTAAGTCTAGATGCAAATTTGCGTATGTGCAAGATTATGAACTGTATCAAACAGCTACTTAGATGTAAGTCAGTGAAACTGTAAGTTCTATAAAAATGTGCATTGATACTGCAGAAGTACCTTAATATTTCTTTTATGTGAAATTAACTGTGTGCATATGTTCATAAACATGTTTTGTACTGCATGAGAGTCTGCACTTCAGGTTGTCAGGTTTGTTTCAGTCGAAATGTAAGCACACATAAAATGCTTCAAATGTGCTAGGAATACTACTGGTAATTTAATGTTGACTTCTCCCATTCCTATTTCCTCAAAAAAACAAAACAACCCACCCCTCCAAAGTTTAACTTGCAGTCCTACAGCAAACAGACAACTGTTGGCCTGTAGCCATAGAGAGATGAAGTAGCATACACAGAACAAATGCTGATGCTTGCATGAAGCTGAATCTATCAAAAATACCTCAGCTTATGAATTTGACATGAACTGCATAGAGTAAAAGAAAAAACCCAAACAGTTCTAATTGCTTCCACAGAGCATTTTGCATTAGTCCAATTAGCCTAATGTAACATCCAATACTAGGGTGGAATGAGAATGCATGTGGGTATACAATCGACAACAGAAAATACATGTTTATGGATAGGTGAAAAAAACCCACCAACCTTCGACACAGGCAGGAAGCTGAAAATAAATGGTGTCACATGGTGCTACGGGGGAAGAGAAACCATTTCCTCCCAGACATTCAAACCGATTTTGAAGCTCTGAGAAGCTTATTACTCTGCAGATTAACTGAACAGTGCCAACCCCCAAAAACTAACCAAGCACCCCAAGTACAAATGTTTAGCGCTTTAAACTATTAAAAACGGCATTTACAGCCCCCACTCACCACAACCTCCTGGGCCACTGCTCCACGTCCCCAGGACGGCAGGTGGCTGCTTGAGACAAGCGTGACCTCTCCTTCCTGAGCTACCTGCCTTCACTAACCAAGAAACTGAGGGCTTCACCCGTCTCCTGGGCCCGGGAGAACCGAGCCCCTGCAGCCCCCAACACCAGGAATGTGCCACCCCAAACCCCGCCACCACAGGAGGAAACGACAGGATTCCCAGCGCTGGAGCCTAGCGGATGGGGAAGCATCAGCAGCGGAGTGTGGAGAGAGGGAGAGAAGCAGCGAGGCGGCCGCGGGGCTGAGCGGAGTGAGGGGCTGTGGGGGCTGAGGCGCCTCGCGCCCACCTTCCCGCGCGCGGCGCCTCGCGCCGCTCTGCCCGCGCGGAGGAGGTGGGGCGGGGGGCGCGCGC
>VZRL01005115.1:279445-313159 GCA_013397895.1 Origma solitaria
CCCGCCGCCCCGGGATCGCCCTCCGCCCGCCCTCCCCCCGCCCCAAGCCTGCCGGGGGCCGGAGCTCTCGCCCTCCCCTGCCGTGCGGGGCACGGCGCTCGTCCGGCCCCGGCGCAGAGGGCTCCCGGTGGCCACCCCACCGGCCGCGGCAGGGTCAGGCAAAGAGCCTGTGTCTCCCCTGGGCACGGCACCGCGCAGGAGTCGGAGCAGCTTCCTTCTTGTAGGCCTTGAACGCCGAACTTGGGAAGAGGAGAAAATGGTGCGATCAACGTTATTTGTCACACGGCAAGGGTTCTTGTCACTACAAAAAACAATCCCAAAAGACCCCGCAACACTGTTAAAGGTTGAAAGCTCAAGGGTTAGAGATTTCCATCCCCGTAATTTGACAGGTTTTGGTTGCCTGTGCAAATGTTACTTTTCTGCTTGTCAGCTGCAAGGTTAGATGCAATTATGGAGCTTCACTTTTGTGGTCTTATCTTTAAATGTCAGCACAACCTGCTACATCTTTGGCTTCCTTGCTCCGAAGAAAGCTTGCTTTCCTTTTATTTTCCCTTTTTTTTTTTAACATATATCACTAAATCCATGCAAGTTGTTATGTTTACCCCGGCAAAGAATGTGTCTCTGAATTTATTAGTTGGACAATGAACCAAAGGAAGAAGTCCATAAACGGAAAGTATTGAATTTAATGCTCAAATAAAAATTAGAAAGGCATGTTTAAAAAAAAAAAGAAAATTTCTTTCCTAAATACTGTTAAGTACCCCTGTAATTTTGAATGTTAGAGGTGTGCTCACTTGAATAGCAAAGGAAGAGAAGGCACAATAGAGATGTAGCAGTCTACTTAATATTGTAGCACGTGAGATGGCTGAAGGCGAAGAATCCATCTAAAATGCTGAGCTTTAATCAGTGGCTCATAAGTGCCTAAGAAGAATCACTATGTTAATACAAACTTGATACAATGATATATAAGCTGGTAAACCCGTTTGAAGTGGTGAGCTATGGGAATAGCTAACTATAGTAGTGTTTCAAGTAAGCTGAGTGGAAGCAACATTTCTGTAGAAGTACTCAAAGTGGAGTTCCGGTTACTTTAAACAGAAATTAGTGGAGATTTTTGTTTTGGGGGATGGGAAGGGTTGGTTTGGTGTTTGCTTTAAACAGAAATTAGTGGAGATTTTTGTTTTGGGGGATGGGAAGGGTTGGTTTGGTGTTTGTTTTGTTACTTTTTTTCTTGAAAGATGAGACTGACAGTGATACTAATTAAAAGAAAAAAACAAAAAAAAAAAAACTCACCAACCAATCAAAAAACCCAGGATGGATTAGATTCTTTGGTTGCACTGCCTCTTCCATTATATATGGTAACTTCTGCATCAATAAATACAGTTTCTTGCACAAGACAGAAAAGTTAAACTATCATGGGAATCCCAGTGAACTGCTACCTTTTAGGTATTTTTAAGAGGAACTTTCATATCAGAAAGAATGGCTGTAAAGATGGTGTTTTGTTTGTGGTGCCATATATTGGCAGTGAAATGCAAAGGCATCAATATAGTTTTGCTTGGGAATACCTTAAAGCAAATTGCTCTTCATGTATCTCTGCATAAAAGTTGGTTTAGTGGTATGGTCCAAAAGTAAAAGGAACGACAGTGAAGTGTGAGATACGCCATTTCACTCATATTTCTTCAGGAGGGAACTTCCTCAGTCGTAAGAACTCTAACTTTAAAAGTGCTTATATGTGTAATGGACTTCTGCTTGCATATTGCAATCCTGTGCAGAAAGATGAGGAAGTTGTAGAATTCATGGCTACAGTAGAGGTTAAAAGGGTCAAGTACATGCGTTGATCTAGATCATGGATGATGTGTGGTTTAGATGTTTTGCTAACACTTGTGAAAACTGAAAACAAGCTAAACGCAGTGTAAATGCCAAGCTTGTTCCTGACATGGACTCCAAAGTGAGTATGAGTCAGTGATCAATATAATACATTGCTTTCTGCTGCGGTGTGTGCTGTGTGCACCTGGTTATGACAGCCCTGTGTACTCCAGCATGCTGTAAGAAAACTGTTAGTGGATCAGTACTTGTGAATCAATTGAGCTCTCCTGACAAAAAAATTGGCAGACTGTCACAACTACTGACTAACAAGATTTGAAGTGGATTCTGAGAATATACGAAAAACAAAAGAGCGAAGTAACTAGTTGCTACCAAGAAAGTGGTAAAACACAGATGTGGTACATGTACTTGTTTCAAAGGCCTAATTAAACAGGCCTTAAATAGGCCCGAGATCTCACTTCTCACAATTAAAGTTTTGTGTTTTAGAAAAGTGATGCCACATCTGATAGAGCAGTTTCTTATAAAGCTCTGCTAGCTAGTATCCACTTGACGTTTGTGTCTTGCTTTTTCTACAACATATTGTATCCATTCCTCTATGTTTTATTTTACTTTAAACATTTTACAGACTGTTAGTGGGATGTGGAAAGTATATCTTGCTACTTGGCAAGTTTTCATCTAAGTTTGTTCAGGGTGAAAAATGCAACACTTATTCCTCAGCAGTTGGCAAATGCAAAATACAAAGTAAACTTGGCAGTAATCAAATCCTCTTTTTAGTTTGTTCTGGTAGCTTCACCAGCGAAATTGCCTGATTACTAAAGATTGAAAGATTACATAAAGCTAGATTACCCTTTTTTCGGCCTTTTATCTCTAGTGCAGGTTCTTTAGTAGGAGGAGGGATGAGTTTGGTTAAGAACCAGTATTGCTGATGTTGCCTTCATTTCCAAAATTCTGCTCTCCTTCTCTGGGCTTACATCCCTTAGAACTTTGTACACCAGGTAAACTAGCCTCTCCAGTGCTTGCTCTCAGGTTAATTGCACAGTCTTTAACTCTTTGCTTCCTGGTGGAAGCAGCAACTCAGTTTCTTCATAAAATTAAACTTTAACATACAATGCTGTAGGTTGTTGAATAAGGCATCCAAGAAATAAAGTATTGTAAGTTTTTCATGGAAAAAAGTTTGGTTGGGTTTTTTTCAAATCATTATTTTTAAAGTGGTTTTTGTGAAGTGTGTATGGTTTCTTGGCAGTGGTGGTAGATGTCAGCATAGTAAATTGATATGGCTGGGTTAACAGAAATTATTGCTAAGAGTATTTAAATGAAACTATTGTGTATGCACAGTGATTACACTTTTGTACTTGTAGGTGTTCACTACTACTTTTTTTTCTAGACAGTACTGTAAATCGAAACTTGGGGCTTTTATTGTTAATGTTACAGGATTTATTTTATAAAAAAAATTTACTTCACTCAAAGCTGTGTTTTGCAAAGCAATACTTGTTTAATATCAGAGAAAAAGAGTATATTATTTGGGTTTATTTGCTTAAATGAAATTGTTTGGTCAAGGTAGAGAACTTGGGCTGTGCTGTGAAATAAATAAACATGTAACAAACTGTCCATTACTTCAAATGGAAGTATTAAAGGCCCTACCTGGAATTAATTTTTCAAACTCAACCATAATACATACTTTTAATATTACAGAACATTGTAAAAAATGTCTTTATATTGGTCAGCATAAGGGGATTTTTAATGGGTATTTTGTTTTAATGCCCTGGTCACCTAATTTCTAAGGTGCTGTACTTAGGGATCTTAAAGCATAAATTTCCTGACAGAATCGTGTTTAAAGGCCATTGGTAAATTTTTTTGACATAGTGATGAGCAGTACCACAACTGAAATATATGTAAATTATGATTATATGATGGCATATCCAGTATAGTTTTTGGTTTGTTTTATTTTTCCATTTCATATATAGGACACGAGTATTTGTAAAATTATTGTGACTGAACAAAGCTCAGTATTTTGTTAGTCTGCATGATACAATTGGACAGTTGAGTCTGAGGTTATACAACTATGTTTTGTATATAAATATGTATAAAATTGGGCTCTTGCACTGCTAAACTACTAGCTGGGACACTGAAGACCTGTGTTTCATTCCTGGCTTCTTTGCTAGGTGACATTAGGCAGATGACTTTGCTTACTCATGTCTCAGTTTCCTCATCTTTAGAACAGAGGTAATGATGCCTGCCTTTTTGGAGGTAGAAAGTGCTGGCTATTTATTATTAGCTGTGGTCAAATGCCTAAGGACACTGTAGAAAGGTACAAGTAACCTAATTAATCTGTTTTGAAGAGACATTGTAATTGGGCTGAACACTCAGCAGTAAGACTGCCTTCAAATAATATTCAGCTAGGGCAAATTAGCTTTAAATACTTTTGAATGACTCTTGTTTCTTCAGGAGGAAAGAATGTCACATTCAGGTGAAAATATCCTGAACTAGTCAACTACAGTTTAGAAATTAAAATGTGTGTACAGCTGCTTGGGACTTCGTAGGTCCCTACAAATGCTTTCAGAACTGGTGGATTTAGGGAAGCACTTCAGGATTTTTTCCATTTGTGGATGTATATTACTCTTTAATCAGTCCTCTGTTCAAACCTTGTGTTAGCAAAATATGCATCCTGTTCCCAGTGGAACATAAACGGTCCTTAAAATACCTTTTGATAGGTGCATGGGTGGACTTTTTGGTTTTGTTTTGGGTTTTTTTTCCCCCCAATTTTTGAATTCTGTCAGTCTGCCTATTAACATAGGGACTTGTATATGATGTAGACTTGTATACATTTCACTGCATTTTCTTTATCAGAGCAGCTCTTTTTAGGACCCAGATCTGTTATTTTAACTCAAGATAAATTATTTGTGATGGCTAGTAGAAAAGTATTTAGTTACACTATGTGTAGTAGCTCTTCTGGAACAGTTTTATCCATTGTGAAGGTCATTCAATATGATGTAACCTAAAATCTGCAGTAGAATAACTATATAAACGTATCCTTTACATTGGCAAACAGTGGTTTAAGGATTTAATGCTGGGATTAAGAATTTCTTCATCAGTGCCTCAGTGCTTTGATGAATTACACTAAGACCTCTACATAGATTCAGAGTAAGAAAGTCTTATGTGTGTTTTATATGTGTTACGTGCAGTGGAGGGCTTAGCCTGCTTTATTTTTTGTTTGGTTTTTTTGTTTGTGGGTTTTTTGTTTTTTCATTTTGCTTTTGCTAGAAATGACTTGTACAAATTGGTTGATGGTAGGCTTTTTGTTTGTTTTGTTTTCTCACTACATGGGTCCAGTATGTGAATGGGTTCAGGAACAGACTGAGCTGAAGCTTCTCTCACGAGACTGCACTGTAGCATGTGCAAAGCATTTGTATGGTACTTTGAAGCTTTAATTATTAATGCTTGGTCTGCAGTTCCTGGTGCAAGCGAAAGAGCATCTTTGCTGGTGTTTGGTGTGGGAAGTTCTTTTTAAAGAAATTAGATTTATGTTGTTAGAATCGAATCCGTGGCTTCTGCTGCTTTGAGATATTCAGAAGTATTACATTGAAACAGAAACTAGTAGTGCCATTAGCTAACGAAATGCTTTAGGCCTGTCCTTACAAGTAACAGTAGATCTGATAGGTTTGTTTATTTGAACTGCAGCAATACAATTATGTCACAGTGACACAAATCGACACCATTTTTGTTACTGCCATTTTACAGCTACTGGTTACTTAGTGTGACACCTCACCAGTGAATTGAACTACTTGCATGGCAGTCTGGGAATACATCCTCGGGAGCAAAGTACTGCTGTCTGGGTTTTTTAATGATTTTGTGGGATGATTTTCTGAATTTCCAGGAATTCTGTGACTGTATGTCAAACTAATGAAGTTTTGTGGTGTCCATCAGCTTTGCCAGTGCTAATTCTGGTAGCTGGTGAGGATGACATGGGTGAGGTTCTGTGGTGAGGAGACATTCACATGAACAGGGTAGTGGTGTGCACTTGCAGACTTATGTTCAGCTAAACGGACCAGCTTTGCTGGGAATTCTGCTGCTGTCGTACTGTGGTTAATAGAAGAGGCTGAAATGAAGCTGTTTGAACTAGTGAATTTAACTTCGTAAGTGGGGCGAGTTGAGAACATTCATATGATCGGTTACTACGGCTCAGTTGTGGGACCACCAGCTGGGTAGTGGTAAACTGAATGTTTTTAAGTGCAGGCCACACCTTACATTTTTCTTGATGTATAGATACAGTTTCCTATACTCTGTATCAACATTGTGCCCGCTGTGGCTGTACTTCCTGTTTACTGCTGCTGCCGTGTAGAGAGCACTTCTGAAGTGGATGCACGGAGATGTCAAGACTGTGCTCTCATTAGTGGAGTTTTTTGCTTCCACTTGGCAGCCAGGGAAAAAATGGGAATATTAGCAGAAGTGTATTTTCCTAGGACAATTTTATCTGTACTAAAAGCCTTTGTTACTTTGCTGTAGGTACATGGATAGCTATTAGACAGGTACCAAATTAGAAATGATGACTGGAAAGGGCTGGGCTATAAAAGTTTAATATATGAAGCATTTCCCTGTTCTTTTTTTTATGCCATAAAGAAAGGTTGATATGTGGCAAGACCCAGGGATCGTTTGCTCTGGCCCAACATACAAATCAGGAGTAGTAAAAACCTTAATGTGGACATGACTAAATTAGCTAGTTTTTTCTACCTCCAATTCCTATGGATCCTTTAAGCCTTGTTTTCTTCACTGGAGATGTATTGGTTTTTAATTGACAGAGAATTTCTCACTTGTTCTTTAAATAAGTGCAGATCAGAGAGCTTGAATCAAAAGCCTCTAATATCTGGTTCCTGTCTGTGGTGTTACGTATGGGAGTCTGGTGCTGAAGCAGAACTGTTTTTCTCTTGAAGTTTTTCAGATGTTTGTTACCTTGCAACATGGTAGTAGGGCTCATAGATTTTAAGTTTCCATTAAACACGAGAACATGTTAGCCTGAAAATGAAACAAGCAGAATCAGTTCAATTTCTATTGAGAAAAACCAGGGAGACAGCCTGCCACTACCTTTCCACACTTGTTATTAGGGTATAACAAAATGCAATAGGCAGCAGATTTATAGCCAGGAGAAGGCATAATTAAGTCTGCAGTACCAAGGTACTAATAGATTGTATTAAAGTTCTAAGATAAGTCACAGGAATACTGTGGGGCTCTGTCTCTAATGGAAACACTTGCAAGCAGATCATGTCAGAAAGGAGAACTTTTCTTGTGGGTAACTACAACAATAGTAGTTTTCTGAATTAGTGCTGAGCCTTAAACTCAGAGAATATTGCTCAGCTCTTGGAATGTGGGGGCAGATACATGTTTTGGTTGGGGTTTATTTAAGCTCTGTTAATACTCAAAGTGCTTGAACATTGCTATCACATACATTTTCTCTGATGAAATCTAAAAATTAAATACATGTACATGAACTTCCTAAATACATAAGCAGTCTCCTTCTATGTACTCATATTTGTTGGACTAATTAATAAATATGGTATTAAAATTATTAAGAAATAATAGTAAGTGTAATTGTTATTTACTTGAAATAGTACTTGCAAATAATTGTAGTACATAGGTGTTCTGAAATTATTCTTCTATTCAACTGCATGTGTGTATATATTTTTTTCATATATAAACTTCATGTAACTTTGGAGGAGAAATTGAGAGTTGGTGATTAAAACATCAGAAATAATGTCCTTTTTCTTTTCATTTCAAAGTTCCAAGCACAAACTGGCTAATTAAACAGGTGATAGTGATATGGTTTAGTGTATCACCAGTGCTATAATTGGCCTGGAACTTAGGAATTTTAATGTATGTATTTTTGGAAACTGTCAGAAGTATATTCAGTTTGGTTGTCGTTGTTGCAGTAACATGTAAGGCAGGTCTGTGACATAAATTTAGGATGGAAGAGTTCTAGTTGCTTCATTGATGATGTCTCATGCTGGAACTGGAAGCTTTGCCCATACCGGTTTGAGTCTGTTGCTCAAAGAAAGTGTCAGACTTTGTCAGCTGGTACCGCTGCTGAAAGAGAGTACCATATTGTGTTGCTTTACATTTGCACAGACAGCTATATGGTGAACAGATTTTGTAGGTTTTTTTTTGGTGGGTTTTTTTCACCCCTAGATTCGTTTTCAGCCAGATAAGGTTCACAATTCCAGTTGACTGTGTGGCCATATAAAGGCTTGTACTGGCATATATCAGTGTATGGTCTGGGGCAGGAACAAACTGTTAGGGGAGGTCAGGACTGCAGGTTCTTTAGGGTGCTTTTTTCTTTGCCTGCAGTGGTGGTTCATGCAGTAAAATATTTATCAGATTACAGATTCACAGCTAAGGACTCTGAAGAGTCCAATTCTGCTGCCGATGAATATGCAGATAATGAACAGTCCAAGCTGTCTGTGGCAATTCTTTTCTAGCTTTGCATTTTTCAAGCAGCAAGTGTCACAATATGCATGAGAGTGAAAACCTGTTTGTCTGAAAAAGCTATTTTGTTAAAAATACAGTTGGTTTGGACATCATGCATGGATGGAAGATGTAGTTACATTTAGTTTGATATTGAAGGCTGAGAACAGTGGTAAGGTTTTGTAGCAGTACATGAGATCAGTGTAGGGATGTGACCCCAACTTTATTAGCCGAGTTTCAGAAGTGGTAGGCCTTTGCTGTTAAACCTTTTATGCACTTGATGGAAAAAGTAGTTTTGAAAAATCTTGAGTCTTTTTGTTATTTCTCTAACTGAAATGGAAGAAAAAGTGAGTATACAATTGAAATGGATGGGATTGAATTTTGGAGTGAAGGCAATATACTATACAAATAATACATAAATGTACTGTCCATAAAGATAATGAAGAGACTGAGGTATTGCATACAACTTGGTATGAATACATTTGTCAGTTAATAAGTAGCTCAATAACTGTGAGGCGTTTGAATATTCAGTAGGAAAAAAACCCCCAAACAATGATGAGTTGAATGTTTGTGATAAGAAAATATCTCTGAATGGTCACATGAACATCAATTAAAGTACCACTTAGAGGACTTTGAACTACTGTGTACAAGACTGATGCTGTGTTTCAGAGGTCTGGCCAAATCTGGCGGGAGAAAAGGCCTAAAGATATGGTGCAGAAATAAGAAGTTTGAGGTAATAAAGTGATTAAATGTTTTCAAAGTTTTTGTGTAGAATTGATAATTTAGAAATTAATTCGTTCTCATTCTTACTTACTTGTACTTACTGACAAACCCTGAGTGTATTATTTTAAATTTGTGCTGTTGAGGTAAAGGATTATGTTTAAAATAAACAAGGAGATTGTTTTTGGTGATTCCAGGTGTTCCAAAGCTCTCTGGTAACAACAGGCTTGTTTCTGTAATGTAAACTAGAAGCTTAATGCCAGTCATTAGATAAATAGAAAAAAACTTGCTTGGTTCTGTTCTTCTACCTTTCTTATTTTTATTCTGCAGGAAGAGGAACATAACCCCTTCCTTTTATGACAGATTTTAGGACTTACCCTATTTACACCGCTGAGGTTACTAGATATGAGATTGAAGTTTCTTTTTCATCATTCCTATACATGCTATCACTTGGATTTTTGAGTAACATAAGCCCAGAAGCATCCAAAGCTATTGCTGAGAATTTAGAAGGAATGCAAATTGACTGTGTGTCCTGTTGCTTTTCACAAGCATAATATGTAAAATCATCCACTGCTTTTCAACTTCATATGTTAATTATATGGGAAGACACTGCAAAACAATTAAGTGGAATGTGTTTTAAGAGGATGTTTCCTTTATGGATAGATCTGCATATGACATGACAAGATTATTTCTTTCCTAGTATTCGAATTGTGTAAGCTAAAATCAAAAGATAAATGACGACAAAGAAGTGTCCACCTTTCTGAAAAATATTATTAACCTCTGAAGTTGTAAAGGGTGTATGCTGCCTGCAACCCAACCGGAGCATGTAGGGAATTACATAGGCATAATCAGATGGGAGAAACAATACAGTAAAAAAAAAGATTCTAGCAAAAGATTATAGAAGACAGAGTTTCAAAGACTTACATTGAAAAGTACAAAACTAAGCATACAGATATACAGAACATTTTAAAATCAGCAAGGCCTTTTTGTAGACCCATTCTAAACTTAGTGGCAGCAGTAGAAAAGTAAAAGTACTGTAAATCGTACATGCCTGACTACTCGTGTAGCATTCTTGAACTGCTGCCCATTTGGGACTCAGCAATCTCCTTTAATGGAAGCATGTTTTCTTCAATATTTGAGTTTGTTTGTTGCTTATTTATAAGCTCATATGAAGCTGTTGTTTGAGGCTGAGAATGCTTGGATGTCAAAAGTTATGATTTGCAAATTATAGTATCTATAACTAGAGGTCCTCAGAAAGATAATTTAAATTTTGTTATTGAAACTTAACTCATTTAGTGAATTTTCTTCAAGTTGCTATGATTTGTGTCTTTGGATTCTCCTTTTCTGAAGAAATGGGAACGTGATATTTTGAAATTTAAAACAGATAGTGCTTCAACATTAGAACAAAATAATTTCTTTCAGAGGGTTTTTCAATTGTTCTCTACTTCTTTATCTATGCAAGTTAGTGTGAGTCAAGCTAAGTGTTTGTCTGTTGGGTGAAAAATTTAGTTTTAACTCTTCATTTTTATCAAGCTGGTTCAAATATGATTCATCATCATGCAGGCCACTTCACAAAGTAATACCTCGATCCGACATTTTTGCTTTTCATTTTGTATGTGCATTTTTCAAATAAAATATTAATCTGTGGCAAAATATATGGCATTCGTCAACAGTTAATTTTTGTTTTGAGGGCAAGTCCTGTCTTGAATTCTGCCTTTGATTATAACATACTACATAATGCAGAAACAATTTACGATTGTTAATTTAATTGATTTAGAGATTGGTTTTCATCTGTATTAGGATTCTGTCTGAGAGAGTGAGTGAATATATTCTCAAGTTTTAATTAAACTAATTCTAACAGATTTTTTTTAAAAATCCTTAGAAGTTTCTTAAGGGCAGGAGGAAAAGGAATTGATGGCCTGCTGTAGAAGGGTGTTCAGTATCATCATCTATTTTTCAGATTAGCAGCCAGCACTAATTCGATGTGTTACTTTCTGATGGGAGTAACTCAGTGACACTGTCAGGGCAGCGGTTTCCATGCACGTGGGAATTGATTTCTTTAACTCCAGTTTGATTCTTGAACCAGATGACCTTGGATATGAAATAAAAGCAAGGGAGATGTAAGTTCTGCTAATGGTCTCCCATTTTTGTAATATTTTTTCTTCTACAATAGACTGTACTGTTTTATGAGCTCAAAAGTAGCATTTCCTTTCTTTAGCTTATGTCTCCCTTATCTGTTACATCTACTTCAATTAATTCACTGTCAATTTAAGGTTTATACAGTACTTCAAGTAAACAGATTTTTAAAACTTAACTATGGGCATCCATATTCTGAATTTATTCGCATACATTTTGTGAACTACGCAGCTGAATTATTTTCTTCTTCATTTCTATCTGGCATATAGTATTTTCTGCAAATTCTTTCACTAATTTTTGTCTTGCACTTTGCCAACAATGTACATTAAAAATGTCAGATGTTTCTAATTACTTTTATTAATTTTCCACTGTTATAAAATAATCTGTCCTGAAATATATATGTTTCTTTATTGCAATGAATATTCTTGAAGCTTAGTACATCATGAAGTGTAACTACTTGGAATTCCTGCAAACCTGGGATACAAAAGCAGTGAGCATTTTAGTGGCATATACTGGGAATGAACAGAGCTGCCTCTTCCACACTCAAGCTTAGCAAAAGACAGGAATGGCTGGCTGTGGGTCAGGCATCTTCAGAAAATGGAGAAAACCTGTGCCTAGGCAGAAGCATTGGCCGTGCATGATTATAAAGAGAATGTTTATAAAAATGCTAGTTCATTGTGTCCTGGCTGGGTATAACAGTGCGAAGGGCATGAAAAAGAAACCAGTAATGCTCAGAGGTCAGAGATGTTGAGAGTTGAGAGGATGGTAGCCTGAGCTAAGTATAGTATCTTAGCTTAGTTTGGAAAATGGTGTAGACAGATTGGGACTGTACTTTATTTTTGTAGTTTAATTTCTTTTCTTATTATAGAGACTGATTTTTATTTTTCTCCTGTGACTCTTGACTTCTTTAATAGAGTACTTAAGAGAGCATCAAAAAAACACACCACACCCACTCACAATCACCCCCTTCCAAATGCACTTAGGAAACAGCCACAACCTCCTAACATTTAAATTTCAGAATATGCAGGTCTCTCTCATCAACTAGGAGTCATCTTCCTGCTGCTACTTTTCAGTCAGAAGTTAATTTGTGTATTTTTGTCTCTTGAAGATGACATGCTTTAGATTAGCCAGGTCATTGTAGAAGAATACATTGTAGATACTCTTGGGAATGCAGCAGGTTAAACTTCAACCATAAATAGCTTCTGACTGCAGTACTTTCTTTCCTTAGCTTAAGGGACTTCTTCATGAAGGTTTTGCTCAATGTCATAGCTAGGGTATTTTTTGGTAGTTCTTAGTTATTAATAAAGCAGAATATTCTGCTTAACATATTTTTCAAGCTACGGTTTCTAGTAGTACCTGAAGGTTTTTCTCAGGCCGCTAACTGAAATGCTCCTGAACTGGAATGAGTTGGAAAACTTCTAGTCTTGAGGAAGAATGCCTGAAAAGTTATGAGCATAAATCAGAGTCACATTGAAAACAAGTATTCCTTGGATGTGTTTTTGAAACCGTGAGTGTGTATGTGTTTATATGTGTTAATACTGTTTATATGTGCCCTGTAAAATAGGGTGAGGCTTTTAATATTGAAAAATAGATCAATTTAGGATAAACAGAAGTTACATACCACATTCAAGGTTACATTCACATGGTTGTTGCTGGAAAACATGTAGAATGCATGTGTAACCTCACCCCCTCTGAAAAAGGAAGACTTTGAAATCACTAACAAGTACATCTCATTGTGGGTTCTCTGAATACTCAGCAGTATAAAAAACAGCATCATTCCCCTAATTTAATGCAGTTGTAAGGTGAGATTTTTTTGCCATTGTTATGTATACTTCGGTTTGTAGGTTATCCTTTAAGGTTTAGTTTTATAGATATGTCTATACATGATGCATTGAAAAGCTGTTGTTTTATGCTGCTTTATTTGTTATGTTGCATTGGTTATTTTGAAACTGATGCTTCCCATTTTCTATTTAACTGATATTGAACTGTGCTGGTAAGGAGCTAGGAGGAGAGTCCTATGCAAGTACATGCACAAAACAGGAAGCAATTTACTTGGGGGAGGGTGCTGAGTGTGAACATAAAGAGTAAAACCTGTTCAATATGCATTAAGAAATCCTTTGCAAAAGTCATAGGCTTTAGTTAAACGCTTTTCACTGCAAACTTCATATGTAAGTCATACGTTCATTTTAGGTCATAAGAAAGTAGATTTATTTAGAGTACAGTATTGCAGTCAGTGGGGAATCAGGGCTCCTAAAACTAAGAAAATGTGGAAGGGTTTTAAAATGAAAGCTTTAGGCATATTTGTATTTAGAAATGTATTAAGAATTTTTTGTAATCCACGTAGTAAGTGAAATCACCTGCCTCTTTTTCGTTGCTGTTGTATATGAAGCAGTTAAGTCAGGCAATTTTCTTTTGGCCTCTGTTTTAGGTTAAGACAGGATTCTATTTCTTCATTACTCTATAATGCTTAGGGAATTCTTAAATAGAAAATAGACATTAAGAGCCAGTGCGAGATTTTCTACCGTATTTTAAGGGTCAGAGAAAAATACACTATTCAAATGTATCACAATGTACGTCAGTGATGCTCTGTAGAAATCTCAGACAAATGGGGATGTGAAGTAATGCTTCTATAAATAACTGTGTTCATCCATAAACTTTTACTGGAAAGGCATGGAATGAGATGCCTGCATCTCTGCAAGTGGAATTTTGGGTGTGGCAGTCCCAATAGGGAAAAATTATCTTTTCTACTGACCACCTGTAAAAGATGAAGAAAGGATTTAGGGAGACCTTCCCATTCTTCTTTTTCTGCTGGAGGTGAAAGCAGGAGCAGGTTTTCCAGCTGGTTGGAGTGTAGGCTGTGAACTTCAGTAACTTCAGATATAATAACCCAAGGTACTGTGAAAGACTTCTCAATCCTAGAGTATAAAGACATAGATCCTTGGTATAAATACAAATATATATCCCTTTCCTGTAATAACAGATTCAGCTACCAAGCTGGGAAACCCATAAGCTCTGGTGAAGCCACTGTTGCACACAGTCCTAGAAAGCAAAAAATCTGGTTCCTTCACCAGGATCTAGTATTTAGCCACTTGGCCTCTTGCCTTATAAAACAGATGTTAGTATTATCTCTGATGTGTATTGCTGCATTTGTAATGTATGAAATAGTTGGCTGCTAAAGATGATGGCTTAATTAGAGTGGAATGTAGACTCTCAACTCTTCCATTAGTTTTGCAATGGCTAAAAATAGCTCCTGTAAAATATAGTAAAGTAAAATGGACTAACATGTCAGTTGTCTGTGCTGAAAGTTGGAATTGCCAGAAAGAAAGAATTTTAGAGGGTTTTTCTTTTCAGTTGATAGTTATCAATCACAGAAATGGAAATTCTCATACATGGACCACTTTACTGTACTTTTCAGATTAAAGAAATTCATTGTATCGGTTTTTAACAATGTCCTGATACTTGTATGTGTTATGGAAAAATTCCCATTTATTATCTGAGGATTTCTTTTGCATCATTTCAATGTGTAAGATTTTTAACCTGCACTGAAAGTACAGGGAAGTTCCAGTTGTAGTGATTTGTTTCTGTAGTGAGGTATTTTAGCATTCTTCTCTTGCAGTTTAGTTACAGTGTGTTACACTGAAGTACCACTACTTAACAGATGTTGTAACAGCTGATATTGTGATTTGTGGATGAGCATTACCCGAGATAGATAATAATACCTTTTCCACAGGAGCTGTTATCTAATTCATTTTTATCATAATACAAGAAAAATACCTTACCAATGGGATTGGACCTGATTGTCATTAAGTATTAATAAATTAGGGTTTGGGTTCCTTGGGGTTTTATTTTCATATTTCTGCATAATAACTAAAAATGCTTCATAAGCAAAAATTTAACTACACCTGTTTATCTTAATGTTAATATTACAGTTGTTGAAAATGTATGATTGCAATGTTAACTTCACGTTAAAGCAGATATATTTTTGGGTGCATGCCCAACAAATTATCACCTTTGTACAGTGTGCATTGAGTTTGAGGAGGAGTTACCAAAGTCATAAGACATGATTGTGACTCTCGTCTGTTGACTTGACCTTTTTACCTTTGAAAATCTCTTCTACCAAATTAAATATCACATCCTGTAGTATGGCTAATGTAGGGACATTATTTTTTCAAACACCTTGAGCTACATGTATAATATTACTCTGCTCTGAATGCTAGACAAAATCCGGTAAATGTTTTATATTAAAAAATGCAATATTTATATTGGGGTGATGTAAAGCAAAATTATACTAACTTTCAGTATCTTACATTTGGGTGTTTGCTTTAACACACACTTCGAGAGATATCTTACTAATTGTGGAGGTAGTATGGGGAAGGGGGATAGTGTTTCTCCCTGGCAGACAGATTAGTTTCTGTATTACTAGTACTTAGAGGCAAATTCTCCACACAACATTTGCATGACCTTACCTTTATCTGAAATAGTTCTGTTTCCTGAGTAACTTACGTTAGACTTCAAGCACTTCAAAGCATTAAAACAACTGCTTGCACCAAACTTGAGTTTAATGTAACTACGGAGAAATCAATCAAGTCAAAGTGAGACAAGTCTCATGATAGGAATTTCTCTCAAGCCCCCTTCCTTGTTTCAGTCTCCAGCAGTAATTCAAAGTGAGTGCATGAATTTCTAAAAGAAATGGATACCATACGTACTCCTGTGTAGGGTTTGGCAAGTGTATTAAAACACACACTGTATTTTAAAAGTATATGCTGTATATATTCAAGAAATAATTTTAGGCCATTAGGATGAAGTTGTTTATATATATAGTACAGAAAATTACAGGTGTTCACGTGAAGAGAACAGTAACTCTTACGGGTTTCTTGAAAGTGTTTAAACTAATAAGTAAAAAAACCGAAATTCAGCAATACCAAAGTCCCTTACAATAAATATTTTTGCTATCAGTTTTAAAATTTAAGAGGTTTTTATTTTAAAGATGCCTCAAAGGGTAAAACACTTACAAAAATGCTAATTTTTCTGCTGTTTATCAGTCTTCATATTTTCATGGGATGTTAAATTTTTTTCCACCAAAAATGTCTCGAAGGCTAAGTTTTTCAGTTCAGATTTAGAAAATGCAAAACAACTTTGTGCATGAAATTCCTGTGTTGGCAGTAAGAGGTAGGACACAGATACCTGTCTATTTTCGCTGCCCAGTCCAGTCCAGTAAGTGTGCAACTCCAGTTCAGGATCTGTGACTAAGGTACTTAGTCTTGAAGTATGCTGTGCTTCTTTGAATTTGCTTCTCTTTCATTTATTGAACTGTCACTTAATCCACCTGTATTTCTCATTTTTTAAAGAGGAGTGTGTATATTTACCACATTATTAATATATGCCATGATAATGTTACTGGAATTAGATGAGAAATTATCATTTCTGTGCTTTGACTGCATGCATCTTGGTGAGGCCGCATTTTAGGGGAATTACTTCAGTCTTCTTGGCACAGTTCTATGATACATCATTGTTGGCAATATTTTCAGCATGCAGTATGGTGTTAACATTTAATAAAATCTTTTTCCCTGTATCTTGAAAGAGATTGTTTATATTTTGGCATTTAATAGAGCTTCAGCTACCATGTGTGGTCTCCTTGAAACCATCCTATTTACGTAAAATGCAATTTTCTTTTGAGTATATTATTCTCATATATGATGAGAAGCTAAATAAAACTAAGATAGCAAGGTCTCATAGAGAATGGGGAAGTAGCATCATTACAGGCATAATTTCATATACTGATCTTCTTGAGTGCGTTAATAAAGGTTGTGACAGCAGTCCCTATTCATATGAACTGGGATTTTTTGCTGTTTCTTCTGCACATCTGTAACTAGAGAGGGTAGGTTTTGTTTCCACTGTGCTGGACTCTTGAAATTTTTTGGCTTGGAGTGGAAACTTCAAGTTATAGATAAAAGTTTGGAAACTGCTAAAGTGTTTGTACCAGGCCTGTTGCCAGAATATCTAGTCATGCTTCTTGGATACTGTAGCCATTTGCTAATGTCAGATTTGGGTGCTCATCACCTGTGTTGTGCCATAGCCTCCATCTAGTTCTTGTGATCAGGAGAAAGGTCCGTGTGAGGATTTTCTTCCAATGTCATGTTGCTTCGCAACCCTCATTGCAGGTTCTTCTCCTAGTGTAAAACCATCAGGAGCTGCTACAATGAGAAGCAGCTGCAAGCAGCATTTCTTAAAATGTTACCTTTCCCTTCTGTAGCAAAGAGATCTCTCTCTTATGCCCCTTTCTCTAATCGATGTTGGCACAGCAGTGCATGGACACAACTTCTGGTTCTGTAAGCAAGTCTTTACTGCTGTTGGAGCACCTTTTGGGGGCCATGCTCTTTGTGTCAGAAAATGCCGCTTTAATCAGGGATTGTTAGTGGCTGGAAGCTAGATGTTAGCAAGAACTCCCCAGGGAATTTTATTACCTGTTTAGATGAGGTGTTCTGGCTGAGTCAGGCTGCACAGTTTTTCATACAGGAGCTGTAGGACCAAGTGCTGCAGCCCAGCAGCTATTGTGTGAGTAAAAGCAAACATTCCTCCTGAAGTATTCATCAGGACAACAGCTCAAACTGGGAGAGAGTGGTAGAGGAGACCAGCTGATTGAGGGCCTCCCTACTTTAAGGAACTCCTTCTTCTCTTTTTAAAAATCTATTCCATCTCTTATAGAGTTGGGCACTCGCTGTTTGTGCACAGGAATTGAACCCCTTTTAATCAGTGTCCTACTTTAATTCATCCACGTATAATGTAGTGCCCTATGGATATTTCTGCCTTAAACAGCCTCTTGTTACAAAGCAGAAAGCTGTGACTTAGATTAAATTTAAATCCTGATTTGTGACATGTTAGCACAGCAAACTACTGCCAAAATCTATTAAGCCTCCAGGGGTATTTTTTTCAGTTCCTGACATTGGGTGAGTGCTGAGATCTTGACCACAATCACATTTGCTTCTGAGCAGGAGGAAATAGTCCATGTAGTTCCAGTAATCCAGACAAGCCGTCACATCTGGTTTTATGAATGGCTTCGGGGGGAAGGGAAGTTTGCAATTGATTAACGTTGTTCTTAAAATCAAAGACTACTCTAGTTTCAGGAATTACTGTGCAGAACTTTGGGGACCTTGGCAGTTAGCTCAGAAAAGCAACTTTTTTTTCTTTTCTTTTTTTTTTTCCCTGAAAAATTATACCGAAAATTATTATACTAAGATACCTAGTAGTTCCAAATCTGTACTTCTATCTCTTCAAAATTAAATTACGTATTAATAAACATTTCATCTTTCTGGGTTATGAGAATTTTTTTAATAATATATAAGATGAAAATCCTATTTTTATATTTGAATCAGGTATCCCTATATTAAATAGCCAAGCATTTTTTACTGTATTTGTCAAACAGATTTTCATATTGTCTAATTGTCTATTGAAATGATTACTAAAATTCAAGAGCATATAAAAAGAAATGCTAATACTTTTAGGGAAAAAATATAAGCAGTTTTACTGTGAGTTTTGATATAGTCTGGTTTGGCATTTTTTCCAAAGTGTATGCTGGTAGCATATCAATGTTTAATATAAATAATATTGTGCATGAGCACTGATCAGCTGTTAAGCATGGTTGGTGTAGTTTAAGGCTCCACTTACCTTTCTGTAACAACTTCTAACAGAAATGAGCAATCTAAATTCTTGCTCTAATCAATATTCTCTGTAAAGAATATATGATATAGAATAGTGAAGTTGTACTGTGCTCTTTAGGAGCAAGTCTTCAGGAGTTATTAATGCCCAGAGTTTTAGTGTTATCTTTTCAGATGTGGCAGTTTGAGAACCTCGTTTAGAATTCAAAGCCGTTTGGTTTACATACCCTAAGTAGATTCTCTGATGTGTTCTATTCGTAAATGGGATTTTGGTGGTAAATGCAGTATGTCAAGACACCTGCTTTACCAATTACTTGGTTCAGAATTGATCTGAACCAAGAATGCAAGCCCCCATGGGTTTTCATAAACAATATTACTACTTTCTTTCACCATATCAGCCAAAATAGACTGTATTATTAAAAGACATGCTCAGACCTCTACTCATTATTTTCAGCAACTATACTTAAAATATTTCCCAGAAGTACAGAAATTGAAGTCTGGCATCTTTAATTAATCTATGTAAATAGATAGTCTTTGAGCCAGCAATCAAAGTAAGGTTCAGTCTATTGCAGTGGGAAGGTAGTATATGTGGACTCCTTTTTTCCTTCTTCCGTTTTTGTTTCTTTCCTTAATTAAGCAGTAGTACCTAATTTATGGTCCTTGATAGTTAATTGTGGTAAACATCTCTTCAGTTTCGTTACACACTGAAATGTTCCAGAAATCTGCAGTCTGGCTCACAAGTGTGTATTTTGCCCTTGCAAAGCTGCCTCTCGTTGCTGTCCGTGCCTCCCCTGGTGGGTGGGTGCCGCTGCCCTTCGCCGCTGCTCGGGCCAACAGCCAGGTCCCCAGCAGTGGCACGAGGGGGAAGGATGCTGTGCTGAGCTGTCCAGTACTGGGACCACCCAGCAAAGGCTGGCCCCTCTCTGTTAACCAGCAGTAAGAACACTACCAGAATTTTAAAAGAAACCAAGAATTAATAACTGGCTGCCCAGTCTTTTGCCTTGGATTTTAAAGCCATGAGGCCTGTTCTGTTTTGCCAGCAGGAGTGGTTTAGTCATTATCTGTCCAGAGCATTTCTACTCTTAAGATATTTTATGTTAAGTGATTTGGAGAGGAAAGTAAAGGAAGGAGTTGTGCAAAATTCATTGATGGCTTCTTGGCATAGAGAATGCAAATGGCTTCTTCGGTCTCTGCACTCTGCCTGCTTGCGCAGTGCAAAGGAAGGGGCTTGGGCACTGCCTCTGACTGTTGTTTCTTTTAACAGACGCAAATTTCCGGTTGAGCGGACAGAACACCTATAACCTAAAGGATGTGAGCTTCATCCTGGGAGGGAGTTTATTCAAATGAGGAAAATAGTTTTTTTGAAAGAGTATTCATCTCTAAGGAGAGACCTGTAATTGGATGTCATCTAAGAAAGCTGGAATATCCTGTATTTTAAGTAACTTCAGTTTAAAAGTATAGTTTTGATTTTGGCATGTGGGAGGTGCATTTCTTAAAGACAAAATCCTACTTCATTTCTGTGATTTAACTATTAGACATTCTGTCATGTTGGGCCATTGTGGACATGACCTCCATCTCAAACTGGAACAGTTTTGAGGCTGCTCATCTTTGCTCCATGAGGATCTGTCTCAAACCTTTGCTGCATCCCAGAAGCAGAACATGTTAGTGCAGGACCAGAGCAGCTTCACTCGCAGAACACACTCTTGCTCTGCATTCACAGTGACCTTCAAGGGTAACTGAGTGCACAGTTGCTTCCTTGGAAGAATTTATTTCATAGTGACCTTTGTGCCAGGTGACACATCTGGATAACTAGGTGAGAGAATACTTTTTGCTCAAAAGTATAATTAACTCTGGATGACAGGAGAGACAGAAGGGGTATCATCTGTGGCTTTTGGGGGCATTTAATGAAGAGTGTACAGTCAGTGTGACCAGCTTCCAGTGTTAGCACCCACACTATTGAGCTATCTACTGTCTCAAAAGCAGATTGAAGAAGACTCTATCCTGAAACCCTTAAATCCAGGGGCAAAGATGCTGCTGAGACTGCTCAGACTGAGGCGAACTTTAACTCAGTTACTGCAAATTTAGAAGTCAAATTTCTAATGATAATGGAGATTTAATTTCACTGAAGACTTGCTAGAGACTATGTGGAACAAGGGCTCCAAAAACCTATTTATGGAAGAGCATCACTTTAACAGATGGGATGTAGGGCTTGTAGAGGGATAAAAGCTTCCCCTGTAACAAAATACATTATTGTTCAATGGATGAACAATTAACTGAAGTCTTTTTGGTAAACCCCAGTGAATAATATTTCTGAATTATTTATATCTTAATTACATTGTTCTGTTTGAGAAGTGTACATATTTGGCATAATTTTAGCAAACTTCAGGTGCTATTAGAGCATGGTATAAAGGTTTTCTTTTGGGTTTAGGGTGGGTTTTGATGGTTTTGTTGTTTGATTTGAGTTTTTTTACATCTCTGATTTGTCCTTTTCCTCTGAACTTTGAAAAGTGTAATATCCTGCTTTAAAGAAATAGGTGGTTAGTTTATTTCTAGAAAGCTTGCAGAACAAAAGACTTGTGCTGTAAAAGTACATGCTTTTTATTTACATTTTTTTAGAACTCTTCTTAAAAAGCCTGCATAGTAGTATACTAATCTTGGTGCTCTTTTTTGATATCCCTAATTTTTCTGTGTTAGACAAACAGGGAAATCAAAGATCTTAACCTAATTTGGATATACTTACTATTTAAACAAGTAGTTTGCCATACAGTTGTTACATCAATTTATTTTCAGTTTCAGTTTTCTCAAAATGAAACACTCAACTCATAGTAGATTGTTTCCTTTCTGATGGATATGAACCTTTGTACTAGTTGCTCATTGCTATTGATTATGCTATTTAGAAAAAAGATTGATTCTATTTTATATGCCTATATATGGAAACAATGTCATGTATTTCCCAGTACAACTATTAATAGCCTCTCTACATATGCATAATTATTTATTTTAATCTGCAATGACAGAAAAGCACTCACAAGTGCACTTAAAGTAAATTTGCGTGGCTTTTTTCCCCTTTCATTGCTTACTCAGTTTGTCATTTCTAAATTACTTATCCTTTTTACTGATAGTCAATTTCTGTGGCACGATGGCACTTCTGACTACTTTTAATATTTAAGAATCTTTGAGTTGTGAACTTTGTGTATTAAAAGTAGAAGCTATGGGTAGAAATGTTCAAATGAGAGGTTCAGGAAACTTGTAAAATTATATTTGAGGAGTAGTAGATTGGATCTTGCTTATGGAAGGCAGTATTGCAGGAATATGCACAGACTGAAAGAGTGTGACCAACATTATCTGTTGACATGTATGGCCCACACACAACCTTCATATCCAGATTCTATTGAAAACAAAGTTACTGTGGAGTATCTCAGGTGGTTTTGTGTTCTTCAGTTTATTAGCCTGATGCTGTGCTCCTTGAACTCCCTCTAGAATTTTCTTCTACTGTTTACTGTATTGTTGTTTTTTCCAACAGCAAATAGTGATGACAACTAATTTTGCGCCAAAAGCTTTCAGCATTTTAATTATGCCTTAAAATACCTTTTTGTCCACCCAGTTTTTCAGAAGTTTAGGGAATTTCATCATTGTATTTAAGAAAATTTGCTGGAATTTTGGTCTTTTGGACAGTTAAATGCAAATCAGGCCAGAGATTTATTAAGTAAATTCTGAATTAGGATGGGATCAAATTCTAAGTTCAGGAAAACCCTTCTTTGATCTTCACTCATGTAGCTCTAGCTGAGATTTTTTGGGTAGGACCTACTCTACTCATTGCCCAGGGTTTGTGTGTAAGGCACAGGAAATCCTGTCACATATGTAATTAATTGTATATGGACTTCACTGATGTAGGTTCTTTACCATGCCCTTTGTGCTCTTACTTCTCAGTGATATGTGAATGTGTACTAGGCACAATTATGACCTCCTGTGTACTGGGGGTCTGAAGGTTTTTCATCTTCTGCTCCCTTACTATACCAGCTCCTGTTCCATCATTGCAACATTTTTCTTTTTTCATTTCAGCCTAGCTTGCCTGTGCAAGAAAGTAAGATTTTTTTTTTTTAAGCATTATTATTTTTTAAAGTGAAAGGCTTTACTTGGAGGATTAAAAAAATAAAAAGGAAATGTAGCAAATGTATTTCCAGTAACAACTTGATGAATTTTTAGAAAGATGCCAGTATTTCTTTAAACAACTGCAAACATCACTATGGTTTTTTATCTTTTTCTTTTAACAGTCTTTAAAAGGAACCTATTCTAATGAATGTATAAAAACTCATCATAGATTATAATTATTAGAAGTTAGTCTTGTTTCCTCTATCCATCTTGTCTATTAAAACACAAATCAAATCTATAAAATTACAAACATGAGTCATTAGCTTTGAGGCATATAACTGCCAGGCAAGCAGCCATGACAAATCCGAAAGTGTGTAAATCTCTTGGTGTTAAAAATAGGCATAGTAAAGATGTCACAAAATTTAAAATAAATGTATCGTAAAATGTAACTCTAGTTAGCATGAAATATCTTGTGATATTGTTGCTTTAGGTCAATATGAGTGTAACCCATGGTTAGTGAATAGTCTTACAGAGTTAACCTAGAGGGACCTGAGTCCTGGTCACTGTATGTGTGTGTTGTCAGAAACAATGTTTCCTGGTGGTTATATTACTGTTTTTCTTCCTAGGGGGATGCCAAAGGTCTTGTAACCTCTGAGAATGTGAGTACTGGCCAGAAGTTGGACTTTTCAGATACAATGGTACAGCAGAAGCTGGATGAAATAAAGGACCAAATCAAGCGAGAAATAAGAAAAGAACTTAAAATCAAGGAAGGAGCAGAGAACCTCAGGAGGGTCACAACGGATAAAAAGAACTTGGCTTATGTGGACAACATTTTGAAAAAATCGAATAAGAAGTTAGAAGACTTGCATCATAAGTTACAGGAGCTAAATGCACACATTGTTGTAACGGATCTCGAAGATGTTGCAGGTACCACGCATTACTGTGAAATCAGTTTTTCTTTGTAGCTGAGATAAGCTGTCCCTCATTTCACTTGAAAAAATTGCTCTGTGAACAAGGAAATCCATAGCTGGCGAGGTTGTTACTTATGTATGTCTGTTTATTTTGATTCACAAATGAGTGTCCTGTGCCTTTGAGTTTTAAATTGTTTTTTAGGGAGCACTGTATTTTATGAACTATGAGTTCTTCACTTTCAGTTCTTAGTATATTAAAGTATTTTCTCAATTACTGTAATGTTTCCTGATAGCTTTTCACTGTATGAAAGCAGATTTCATGAACTCTTCCAGTGACTTTCTCTGAATTACTCTGTGGGCATCAGTATTAATGCACCTTTTTATTCAATGGGGGGAAAACTACAACATTTATACTTATAATTTTTGTTGGGTTTTGGTTTTTTTAATTTAAGCCTTAACTTAGAAAATGTTTTTCTGTTATGCTATTATTTAACTTATCAAACAATTTTTATTGTGACATTTCTTACGATATGTTAAGTCTCCAGCCTTTTCCACAGCAAAGCTACCATTTTAAAGACAGTTGGAAATTGTTTTCAAAGAATGGTTCTAGTTAATGGTTTTAATTACTGTTTTCTGTGGCATGGCAGTGAGTCAATACTAATTATGGATGTATTTTTTAAAAATACCAAGGTTGGTATTTCAAGATGGAGTGTTGTGAAAGTAAACAGTCCTCTTTCAGTGTAGTGGAATGACCTGGGAGATACTGCCAGTCTGGCGATTTCACATTGCACAGACTCTTTAATCAATGTGCACAAGCCATCGAAGGCTCATGTGAAGTAAATGCCAAGGCTAAGGAAGTTTGGGCAGTGGAATAAAACTCTGCACCATTGTTGTGATGAAAGCTTAGTTACAGTGAGAATTTAGGAAAATACTGGCAGGTCACATCAGCAATTCATAGTCTGGCCCAGTGCAATACTGCGAAGGTGTTGAAATGTCCGTGGGGACCTGTGCAGTATTCTCTGGATTCTCTGCTCTTTTTTGCTTTTGATCTGTGCAAGATCTAAGAGATGGAGCAGGGACACAGCTGGAACTACTGAGGCAAAGTGGTTGCTGCAGCATGAAATGGAAATGAATACAATAATGTATGCTTCTAGATAGCCATTGAGCTTTTGGTAGGCATGAAGCATTCTGTTCTGTGTCAGCTAAAGTTTATGAAAGTCTGCTTCAGTGTTGACAGTCGTGTGGCTTTTAAAGGAACAAGAAGAGCGGAACAGAAAAAGAATTGTATATAAACTGTGTATAGAACAAATATTAAAGATCTGTGCAGACATAAATTTACAAATTCATCTAGCAGTAGAACTTGAAAAGTGGATGAGCACAGTATGCTCTTGTTGCAATGCTCCCTTCCAAAGTAAAATCCTTATCATAATGAGTTAATGAGCAATATTGTCTTTGTGCATGTCACGGGAAGTGCAGTAGAGTTTCAAAGGATAAAATATCAAGATAAATTTATGTGCTTCTACATGCTTTTATTGCATGCTAAACTTCTTAGGACTATGGTTTTAAATTCCATTCCATTCTAAGTGTTATTGGTAGATAGGTTGTACAGTCTTAATTATGTAAATTATGCAAGAAAAAACTTATTCTGTTGAGATCTTTATATTCTCTGTAAAGTATCACATCAGGTGTTCCTAGGCAAGACCAATTGTAATAGAATATTTTGAATTATCTTCTTGAGGAAAAAAAAATGTAATCTTTAATTCTGTTAATATGTCTTTTTAGATCAAAGATTTACAAGCACCCACTCTCCAAAATTGAAATGCTTGAGGTTTTTTTACTTTTTGCCTTGTAATTTAATCACTTGTCTCCTTCCTCATCCATGGTCAGTAGCTCATGGGGGGGTAGCACTATCAGTGAATGTTCTGTCTGTCTTGAGACTAATGGGTGCAAAATCATCTTGGTGATATTCTGATTATAATACTGAAGTCTCAGGTTTGACTTAAGGTATTAGTGAGCTTGGACTTCACAAAATAAAGTTGGTAATACAGAATGACATGCCAACTCTGTGTGTGTGTGTGTGTGTATGTGTATGTATATATATACACACACACACATACGGAACTACACAGACACATAACCCCAAAGGTCACTGCCATCTGACATAAGATACCTCTGTATCAGGTCACAGATATCTGACGTTGGGAATTCTTGCTTTTGCTGGAATAGGCAGGGAATTTAATAACCATTTGCTGGTGAATATGGGAGCTCTCCAAATAAGTGCATGGTTTCCAGAGGTTATCTTTATTTGCTGTTACTACTTTTCACTTTAGCTTGTGTTTGACCTTCTTCTCGTCACTTAGTAACAATTCATTTAAAACACAGAAGGAAATATATGGGCAATTTTTAGACTGTGCTGATCATGAATGCTAAAAATAAGGTAAAGAGGGTTCAAGAGCTGTGGGAGTCAAGGTGTGTGTTCTCTTCGTGTACTTTAATACTTTTCAGTGTTAAAGCCCTGTGGTTTTCCCTGTCTTACAGAATAACTGTGTAGGTTATTTCAGGTTCTAAGTAGCAAAGTCAGGATTGAGATTTCATTGAGCTCATCCCTTTGACTTGTCATCCCTAAACTCTAAAGATGTTTTGACTGTTCTGTTGACTGGTTGAAATATCATTTTGGTAACTTAGAACAGTCACTTGATCTTCCCTTGTTCCCATATCTGGAAAGTGGGTGTGAACATGTATTTGTAAAGTGCTCCCAATTTAGAGCTGAGAAGTGCCACGCAAGCTGTTGTGACTCCTGTTGCTTATGAAAACAAGCAGTAACTTCTATTACTTTTTAACAAACCGCTAATCTTTAGTGCAACTGCTTTATAATCAGCACAGTGTAATCAATACATGTTAAAACCATTAAATGCAGCATTAACGAATCTACTGTAGAAAAATGTGTTTTAATAATACTGCATTCCAAACAAGTTTAGATATTTTATGGTAGTTTGCCTAGAGCTAAAAGCTCACAATTATTTGAAGAAATGGTACTAAACCTTAACCAGAAAGTACCGTTTGTCAAACAGCTATATTACTGCATGTGAGGGTAGATTTGACAGTGGGTATGTGATGCAGAAACAACTTGTAGCATAACATAGGTGTACTTTACCTTATAGGGATTGCTGATGAATCTAAGTTTGTTTTAGAAGTGGGACTTTGTACCCAAGACTGCCCTTGTTGTGCAGTGTATTAGTCATACAAGAATGCAGAACTTCAAAATTTTTAGGTCAGCACTTAAAAGTGAAGCAGAATCCAGCAACATAAAATGAGTAGGACAAGCCTAGTGACCATTACTGCTGAAAGTCTGAGAGATATAATGTGTCACATGGGGATGATTACTTCTGTTTTGGAAAACATACTTCTACCCACTAGCAAAGATTAAATTGGTATGTTTTTGTGTGTGTAAAAAGTAGCAGTACAGATTGTGGTTTCTAATGTGGCTTAGGGAGGTGTAAGACTGAAATAGCTTATCTACAGCAAGTCACTGATTTAATTAGACATATAGCTAATACATAGAAAATCTATAAATCAGGAAATTAGTCTGTTTCATAGAGCTGAAGTTAAGGTGGATAGAGAGGTGCAATGACAGAAAACCCTTTGAGCGAATTGATGACACTGGATAAAACAAGGAGAAAATGAACTCAGAGACAAGTTCTTGCCTTTTTTTCCATTCTTCTAACTAACATGGAAGCTATCCACTTTACATCAAATTCGGCTGTAGGCGTTGCAAAGAAAAGAAATTCTTTGGTTTAAGGATATGATTATGTTGACTGAGGAATTTCTTTGTCTTTACAGATGACTAGGTTAATCTGTAGGACACCAAAGTATCCATCTAACACCAGTTACTGGAAACTGGTAGAGGTAGCAGCCAAACTGGTATAAGTAGTGACTTTTTAGACAGCAGACTCTACCTACAAGGCTCCTATCTATAGGAATTTCATGGGAACTTTTGGGAACCTCACTGTAGAAAAACATTATTGATGCAACTTGAAACAATCTCCTGTTAGCTGTTACCTAATGGAAATCCAGTTGAACTTTAGAAGTTTCCAGGAGGTCAGCGCTGGATGTTTTCTGAGTGCAGAATGTCCTCTGCTGCCTTGGACGTACTGATGGCTTAGTCCAAGTGCTGGTCCAACCATGTGACTCCCTGAGAAAAGCCTGACAATGTATCTTTCTCCCTCCCTTCAGCAATGCCTAAATGCATTGTAGGTATTTCTGTTGGGTATGACACTGATGAAGCTAACTGCAATTAAATATCCTCAAATAAGATTAAAATTAACTGTTTACCGAAGGGTACTTGCTGCTAATTGAGTACTTAAGCAGCATCCTGCAGTACCATCTGGGAACCCAAATTCAGAAAGTTATGTGGGATCCTAGATTTCACACTGAGCTTGCTGAAGAAACAGCATATGTTGCATCTGGGGAGGAGATCCCGAAGGAATGAGCAGCAGTCTCAGAAGAGTAGAGTTATGTAACTACTCTTTATAATTTAGATGGCAGTGATGGTAAAAGGCAGTTTAGAAGCAAGAAGTTTTTGCTAGTGAGCACTGTACAAACCCAAACTGAAAAGGTTTTCAGAAGAGCAAAGATCACAGTTCAGATAAGCATTTCAGACTGGGAACTGCCATTGTCCTCATGTAATCCAAGTATTTTTTTTAAAAATCAGTTAAACCATTCCTATTGACTTATTTTAAGTCTGATGACTATATTTTTATGAAAACAGGATATTGCAGGTGCTGGTGAAGCAGCACTGCAGTTCTTCCAGCAGCCTGGATGTGTGTTGACAAGCTTCACTAAACTCACTAGTGTTAAGCAACAGCATTCATAGTTGTTCAGCATAATAACATGCCTGTCTGTTTGAAGAAAAGTTCACTTGAAATGCATCTGTTACTTCACTTGATAATCACTGTCAAGAAGAATATTTGGGCCTAGGAGCCTGAACCTTGTACCCCAGCAGAGTCCTATGCAAAGCTGTACTTGAATGTATCCACAATGGCAAGTCTTGTACTGCCCTTATTGACCAACAAACGGGGCAAACTGTTCCCCCGTCCCTACTTTGAGTGAAATATCCATTTGCTATTAGTACTTAACTCTTGTTTAACTTTAAGCATTTACATAAATCCCATTGATTGCAATGTTCTGAACCATGAGGATAACGAAATGCCTTCAGAGGAGATTTGAGCCCCTCTGTATGGTGCGTTACACAAATAAATCCGAGATAACTAGCCATACAGAGTCATTACAACCTTACAGAACAAAGCAAAAAGGAAACAGCTAATACAGATGAAGCTTGTAGTGTTGCTGCTAAGACTGTCAATGCTTTCCGTAATAGAACCGGTTTGTCTGGCTGATTTAAAAATTAATCTGAATTCTATAAGAAGCTGCCTCAAGCTGCTTAGTGAGTAGAAATGGGGAGGGCAGCTGGGGGGATGGTAGAAGGAGTCCCTTGGAAAGCATCTCTGAAAGCTGTTGGTAATTTTTTTTTTTCTTAAAAGCATACTATATTAAGAAACATACTGTTCCATATTTGGGAGTTTAGTGAGCGGCTATTATGCCTGAAGGCAAAAATTACTTCTTCCTAGCAATTAGTCCATCTTGCAGAAAAGTTTCCTTTACTATTAGTTACTACCAAGCATATACTACCACAATTTTAACTAAATAGTAGAGGGTAGGTTACACCCACAAGTACAGACTAACTCTTGAGATGACCGAGGCAAGTGATGTGGTTACACCTTCACAGTGGAGACATGCAAAGGCAGATAATAACAGCTGCCTGGGCAGCCTGGAACATGGTATCTCTAATTAGTCCTTAACTTGCAACTTGAGTGTTGTTTTAATGCAGAGAAAGACTGCTTGTGCACGTCTTTATAAGCTGTGAAAACAGACTTCAGGAGCCCCACAGTCTTCACGGGGATCATCAGAGGGCTGGGATCTTTAAGTGGTAGAGGCTTGCATCATAAATCTAAAGTTGGTAAATATTTATTTATATGATGAATCTACTTTACAAGGAGACTTGACACTGTGACTTTCAAGTTCATGTTTGTTCTCATTTTGAATAGATTATTAGGTGAGGATTAGTTGAAAGTGAAGACATAAGTGATAGGAAAGCATGTAGTTAATCTTTGTTTTACTAATAACAGATTTAAGGTAAAGCTGTTCAAGTGCAGTTCCACAGAGAATCCAAGCTAAAACACTGTGGAGAGGATCAATGACACAACAGCTGAGGAGTAATGCAGATTTTTCTTTTTAATTTTTTTTTTAACATCTGGTATTTTGTGTCCTACGTTTAAGTAGTGAGGATGTAGTAAGAGGCTTGAAGTGGCTTGAAGTGAAGAGTGAATTAGCAGCAGAGGAAATTAAAACTTCTCCTTACATGAAATCTGTATGTAGCCTCGGCAAAGATTGCAATTTAGGAGGAAATTACCCAGCAAACTTGGAAGCGGTATGTATTAAACCTCCAAAACTAGTTATCAGAAGCTTTTATAGAAGAAATATGAAATGGCAGATAAGACATCTCCCCATGACACCTCATAAGTAAAAATTTGTAAGTTACTAGTGCACTGCCTGAGATTTCTGGTAATTGAGGATTTCAGGAACTTGCTTCTTCATCCTAGTTTTAATACAAGGAAGATTATTACAATTGGAAAAAAGATTGTGCTGTTTGTATTGTGTAAATACTGTCTTCCAGGAGACCAATGTTGCTTGTCTGTAGAGAAGGTATTCTCTCAGTTTTGGGGTAGAAGAAATAAAAAGTAAAAAAAATTATTACGGTGGAAATAATTTGTCCTCTTTTACCAAAAGGTTGGAAGAGAAGTCATTGGGACTATTAGGGAAAATAGTTAGCTCTAAGGACTGTTGTGTTGGAAATAGTCCAGTGGCCGCTTATTTTCAGTTTGCTAACAGTTCATGCTGGAGAAGCTGAAATATGAAGTTATGTAATAGACTGGTTACAAAATGTTTAGGAGTTTGACTTGATAATTTATTGGATAAAACTAACTTGCATTCCATTAAATTAATCCAACAAGGTGGAGACCCAAACACAGTAATATTGTCAAATGAAAAAGCTTTGTCCTTCCCGCAGATCAGTCAGTTGTTCAGTAACCTGTCTACCTATATATCTAGTTATCCCAGAATTCTCTTATGACTCCAGAGCAGAAAACATTTAGCTTTACAAGAAAAAGGCTTACCTTATCTGTTCTTAGTTTTGACATAAACAGTGTCTGCAATATTCTCAGTAAAATCAATGAGGATCTACTCAAGAGCTGTATTCAGACAATGCTCATTAGTATCTAACAGTGTTATACAAGCTTGGTTTTAAAACATTTAGAATTAAAATCAGGGGTGTAAGAAAGCTGAATGGAAAACTGTATTTTTTAATTGATTCAAGGCATTCCAGAAGAAATAAATCTCCTTTGAAATAAAGGTAGACTTATTGCAAACCTGCCTGTTTGCCCAGTCCCGGAAGTGATTCATGTGAATTAGGACATGTGTAGGAGTCACAGGGCTTTCGGGAGGCTTTTCATGTTAAGGCGCATTTGCAGTGCGATTGCAAAGTAGCTCTGGGCAGGAGGGTCAGTTTTAATTCTCAAGTATGATGTTCCAGTTCTGTTTAATCTGTAACTTCATAGAATAGAGTATAAGGTGGGTTTTGGGGAGGGGTTTGGGTGTTTTCTTCCTAATTTCTTTCTGCACATTTATACCTTATCTTTAATTCACAGATTGTCCTAGCACTCCTGATACTCCAAATAGTGATCCTCGGTTTTCTACGAATAACAGATTGATGGCCTTAAAGAAGCAGTTGGATATAGAACTGAAGGTAAAACAGGGAGCAGAAAATATGATACAGATGTACTCAAACGGCTCTTCAAAGGTAAGGCTTTCGAATGCTTAAAGATCATGAAATGACTACGGATTTTCTTAATGCTGTAATGTGTCTGTACAATGTATAAACAGTATTCTGCAGTATTTTTAGTTTGGGCTATACTTTCGTTAAATAGTTACATCAGATCTGCTACAAATTACTATACCATTTTTTTATTGTGGTTTGATACCCACTGAAGTGATTGTTTTATCAGTTTGTGCAGATGCAGTTCAACCTAAATAATAAATCCGGCTTACTAAATTTAGTACATCTAGTAATCTTTGACCATGTGGCGTTCACTTAGCAGCAAAGCTTGGTAGGACACTGACTGGTGTCTGATGTTTTTCCTAGCTCCACTCAAAATAAAAGATCCATTAGTTCCACATTGTCATGTGCATGATAATTACAAACAAGATAGTTATATTCTGAGCTGGTCATGTAGTTGTAGTTATCAGTAAAAAGATCTGTGCCAAACACATGCTCCAATCAGAAGTGTGTAGTATTCTGATAGAGTTGTCATAACCTGCATTGGTACACATGCACATAAAATACACATTGAAATATATTTTTTTTTGTGGAAGTGTGGTAATCGAGAGGTAGCAACTGATAGAATAAAGTGAAATTAAAAATAAAGCCACACTTATATCTGAATTTTAAATACTTGCACTCACTCTCTCTTGGTATAACCAGAATTTTTCCAAGGAGGTGGAGGGAAAGTGTTTGCTAATCTCTAAATGTGTTTGACTTATTACATAGTCTTTCCATGTAATAAAATTCATCGTACTCTAAAAATGCTTTAACTTAAGTGAAAGACAATCCAAACCTTTTAAATGAAAGAAAACAAAACACAATCAAAATAGTCAACAAAACCAAATCCAGAAACTAACAAAAGCCCCCCCCCCCCAACAAATTTGGTTGAGTATAAGGCATAGTACTCAAATGAGAAAAAAGGGAGGGGAAGATCCTCTGCTTACCTGCCCCTTCACCTTTCATTCATTACACATTAGCTGTTCTTTTCATTAACGTTTACTAAATCATTAAGGAGATTAATTTCCAAACTAAGGGGAAACACAAGAGTTGATCTAACAAATAGTATGTAGTAGCTTGGTTAGATGTTTTTGTGTCCATACAGTAGTGAGTAAAATTGAAAGGTTTTAAGATCTTAGCTGAGCCAACAGCTGCCTAGGTTAGTGAACATACTAAAAGGGAGTGTTTGGCTTGAAGAGTAGGCATCTGGGAATTACGTTGCTACCCCTTATAACTGATTTTAACCAGAAAGTTTTGGAAAGGAACATCATGTTTGTGACTCAGTTTGGGCTAGGTGTTGGTGGGGAGGCAGATCACTTTGTATCTGCCTACTGCATGAACTTCCTTATACCTTGAAGAAATAGGGAGTGCTTCTTTCTCCCAGAAAATGAGTTTAGACTCGATGGACCAGAGGTGCCATCAAGTTCTTCTGTCCCAGGTAGCCTTATCTGAAAGTGACCTGTAATGTACTAGCTGGGGGCAAATAGAAGAAATATCTGGAGTGCACATTATGACTAAGGTCCTGGGAATGCTGTCCATCCACCGCAGTCCCTGGAAACCCTTGGAGTCTACATCCTCTGGGGCCATGTCCTTAACATCAGGTACACTTAAAACTAATTATCAGCTGACCCAAATGGATCAAAAGACGTACATGAATTAGGTTTCTAATAAACCCTTGGTAAGTAAACTTATAACAGGCTGGAAAACTTAACTAAACACTGAGGCTGTAATATTGGACATTATTAGCAGGCTTTGATCAGACTAGGCAGAGAAGGTAAATTCTGGTTTGCTTTAGATTGAGGCATATAATTAAAATTTATGATTGAATCTTGTATTTGCGATTGGTAAATGCTTAAATGAGCCTACCAGATTGGGAGTATATAGTAACTGGGCTGGAGAGAGCAAGCTGGAAAGCACAAAAGCATTGCCAGCCACTTCAGCAAACAGGATGGAAATGGTGGGTATTCATTCTCTTTTTTTTTTCCTTTTTTTTTTT
>VZRL01005115.1:313206-357722 GCA_013397895.1 Origma solitaria
TTTTTAATGCTCAATAGTGAGTTTGGCAGGTGTGAACTGTAGGCTTGAGCATGCTGATTATGTTTTAAAAAGCAGAGCTTAAAAGAATCCAAGTGTCTGGACGGGGTGGACAATAGGGGCAGAAAATCCCCAGTTTGAATCCAATCCCAATAATCCAGTAGATCTTTAAAAAGTAGTCATAGGACCATCTTTAAACATATTAAACTCATTTGTGACCTTTCTTCAAGTGTACTATATGATCTAATTTCAAATCTGTTGTATTATTTTCAGAGCTAAATTTAATGGAGGTTATAATTTATTTTCTAAAAATGAAAAAGCAGTCTGTTAATAAACCCATCATCTCATGAGAAGCTTTTCCCTTTGTACTTTACTTGCTTCAGTAAAATTCAGCTCAACCTATTTGGACTTAAACATTTCTGAGATAATGATCATCTTTCCTTGGACGCGTGTAGGTTCTCTGAGATCCCATGACAGCTTTGCAGATCAGTTTTACAGGCACTGTCAGGCAATGCATCTTCTGTACTCTGAAGATGCATTGAAATGCTTTGTATTCAGCCTCCAACACTAGAAGAGCCTCTGAGCATTACACATACATTTTGATTCTGAAGATGGGATCTTCTGTCTCTTTAACACACAAGGATATCTCTGTAATGCTGGATTACCTCCATTCTGCACATTGAACGGCTAATGTTGCTCCTGAGCAAGCAAATCCATCCCAGTAAGAGACTGTGAGGGGTAATCAAGAGCAGCAAGATCAAAAATAAGATAAAAGTGAAGATACAGACAAAGAAACACTTACAGCATATTTTTACATCAGAATGATGCTTGGATGAGGTTTAATACGGGATTCTAGAGTGGCTTGTAATCTGTTACTTAAATCCTATACTCTGCTAAAGTTAGTGATTATTTCAAAATTTTACATCTGTATTTGAAAAGCTATTGATTTAGGAAAGTCAGTGTGATCATTAACTGGATATCTAACCTGGAATTTTAAAATATGAAAACTATGGTATCTCCCTGAAATGTTGATTAATACTAAAACTTAAAATCAAGAGTTGTGAACCTGTGGTATGCAGAGGGTACACTATTTCTTTCCATGCAACTAAAGTCTTTTTATGTGTAGATCTTGGTGTATCTACCCTGCAGAGAACATAGGACAGCATTAAAATACTTGAGTGAGTAATACATAGGGTACAAGGTCATAGAGGAGCTCTGTGAAGGTAAATTTCTCAGCATACAGATATTTCTTACAGTATGCTTCATGGTGCCAGTATTTCCAGCTCTGGGATCTGAGCTTCACTGCAGTTCTTTGTCTTGGTAGTGGCAAGGGAAGAATTTAATTTCTTTAACTTCTTACATAATTGATAACTCCATTATAAAATTAAAAATGTAAGTATAAACCATGTCCATGGGAAAGTAACTTATTAATGAGGTTATAGAGTGGCTACAAATTGAGTTAACCAAAATACCCTGTGGGCTATAACAAGGGTGGTACACATCTGCACTGACAGCTGTTAATTACTGTGATTGATTGGTACTGCATGGACAGGGGAAATACACTGCCTTAAATTTTCTTGTATCTTTTTTGTTTGTTTGTTTTGTTTTGTTCTTACTGCAAGTCAGATCACCTTTAAGCTGTCTCGTAATTCCCAGAGCATAGAGAAAGAGCCACGTGGCACCCATAGAAGTTTGTGAAAGTTCATCTTTAGGAATGTTCTCTTCTAAACGGTTTCTTGTGATACTGCTTTTGAAAACAAAACTTAGTTATCTTAGTTTATTTAGATTAAAAAGTACTGTACTGTACTTAGGTTGCTGATGAAATAGCTAATGAAGTAGCTCGTGTTTGTTATGTATTTATTAATGCAAAAAATCTTCAACTTTCATTTGTTCAGAAAAATGTACTGCAGATATAATGTGCTATGTAAGCAACTTCATATTTCTAATTTCAATATTGAAAATCAGCTCAGACTAACTAGTACAATTACTTTCATGTGGGCTTGGTCTAGCAAATTTGTCTATTACAAGAGTTCTTACCATACTCAAAGTAAATTGGAGACATTCTACATAGTTTTGGAGGTATTTTGCACTTAATATCTTCTCCTTTCTTTAATATCAGCTTACAAAACATTAATCTACACATGTAATATTTCTAGATCATGTCTCCTTTACTCAGCTTGAAACACATAGAGTTTCCCTGGGAGTAGCTTGTAGTCTTTAATCAACCAATGCCTCTGTCCTAACTTAATTTCCAGTAATATCCTAATGTGGTTAGTTTGCCTAATGCTATACCTAATGAAATGCATAAATTTCGTTCTTGTTCCTAAGTATGTGTGTTTTGAAACTTTCAGTGTGTCTTGTTCCATGAAGAAGTTTATGATTTCAACTTGTCTGTTTGTTTTAATAGGATCGAAAACTTCTTGCCACAGCTCAGCAGATGCTTCAGGACAGCAAGACAAAAATAGAAGTTATAAGGATGCAGATTCTTCAGGCAGTCCAGACCAATGAATTGGCTTTTGATAATGGTGATGGTGTAGAATGCAAATACGAATCATTAATGTCAGAATGCCATTTAGATATATACCCAATATGCACACAGAGTTACCATAAATTTCTAGTAGGAATGTTTGATAAAGCTTGCATGAACCAAAAATAATTAGAGACTAGGCAAAACTTTGTGTGTGTTGGAATGCCAAATACATCTGACTTGAAGGAAAATACCTTCATTGTAATGAAGAGAAACACAATCTCTTTATCATCCTTTTTATACCTTACGCAGTCCATTTTTGCTTTGCGGTCTGCCTCCTCCCTTCATGCATGCTTTCTTTTGTCTTAATATTTAGTGATTTTCTTTAAAGCATATAATCTTTATATTATGATGCCTAAAAAAATCTGATGCCAGTACAAAGCCTGCTTGTCATACTTAAATAGATTGACCTTATTATTCCTAATGGGAGCACAGATAGAAGAGAATTTTCCCTGTTTTTAAAGGTATTTCGGCTAGATTGAGTGGTAAACAACTATATTTAAAGGAACAAAAAAGTGTTTTTAAAACTACCTGACTTGAAATACTCATGCTGCATTTCAGAAGTATTTTTAAACTTGTATTTCATTGAAAATCTTGAAAGAATAAAAAAAATTACCCCTGAGCTCTAATAGCATGAGGGTACTATAAACTTATGGTCAAATGGGTATATCTCTAAGTCTTGAACTTCATTTGTGTGCATTTCTGAATATTGAAGTTGTTTGACAATGCTTGTAGTCGGGGCCTGGATATATCCTAGATAATGAAAAATACGTGTGTGTGTGTGTGTGTGTTTTGATTTGTTGTATGTGAGTTGTTCAGTTTCTGTGTTTGTTTTTGCACACCGCTTTTTAACACCCCATTTTTGCACACGGATTATGTATATCATTTGTTTAAAAGAAAGATACTCAAGCTAGAAAGGGCTTTCAAATGTCGTTTTGTGTTCCTACTATTCTTAGAGCTTTAAACAAAGAGGAATATATCCAGGAAATGTTCTGTTTAGCATATCTAAGCTGTAGATGTGAGCATTAGAATGGTTAACCCTGACCATTTGGCAAAGGCAGTGTATGGGATCTCTTCCATTTCTGTGTGCTGGCAGAAGCCAGATTCCATGGGACTTCAAGTGAGGCAGGGGATTATCAGAAACTGATCAGGGATCTTCTTGCTTACAGAGTAGTTTAAAAGATAAATGCTCACATTGTAGTTCAGAAGTGCCAAAGTCTCAAAACCTCCTTGCCAGTTGAATATTTGGGGTTTGTCTCTTAAGTCCCCTGAAGACATATTCTTTTTCTTGCATCCTCTAGCAATTATATCTCTTCAGGGAGTAGGAGCTGTTTATTGAATTGAGGCCCTGATCAGTTATTTCTTCATTCAAATGCAGATACTTAAAGTTTCAGTTGCTTTTATGATATACTTCAAGCTTCTCTTTGGACTACCAAATACACATCTCTCTTGTTTGTTTCCTTTTTCTTCTCCCCTCTGTTTATATGGGGGGGCAGTTGATATTAAAGCAATTAAACCTGGTTGTTATCTTCATTGAAGGTTGTTTGTTTATATCTCTTTGCAGCAAAACCTGTGATAAGCCCTCTTGAGCTCCGAATGGAAGAATTACGGCATCATTTTAGGATAGAGTATGCTGTAGCAGAAGGTGCAAAAAATGTGATGAAATTACTTGGATCTGGGAAAGTTACCGACAGAAAGGCACTTTCAGAAGTAATTTATATCATTACAATTTCTGATACTTTGTTTTAAAGGTTCTTTAAGGAAAAAAATTGAACTATTTCAAAATTCTTTTTATTTTAAAAAGGCACAAGCAAGATTTAATGAATCAAGCCAGAAGCTGGATCTCTTGAAGTATTCACTGGAACAGAGATTGAATGAACTTCCTAAAAACCATCCCAAAAGCAGTATTATTATAGAAGAGCTTTCATTAGTCTCTTCACCCACATTAAGTCCTCGTCAGAGTGTAATATCTACTCAAAACCAGTATAGTACACTGTCCAAACCAGCAGCTTTAACAGGTATGATTTAAGGAGCATTTTTCTTTTTCTTTATCTTAATTAATGGTTTAAAATAAGTCTTTAATGTCAGCTATATTTCTTACTGGACATACTTAATTTTTGTTCTTTTCCTAGACAAAGGCATTTAGAGTTTCCAAGTGTCTGTGCAGTGCAAAAAATGCCGATAAGCTTCTCTGATTTATTTGTTGATCTTTTTATAATCCTATTGAAAATGTGGAGTTCTAGCCCTAAATAGCTCCCTATGGAATGATATTGCTAGCATTTAGCAAATGTCTTTCATCTTTAGATTATCAAGTACTTATCATCGGGGTGGATAAAGTATCATTATCCCCATTTTAGAGATAGGGAAATTAAGTTGCAGAAGGGTTGAGTTGCCCTGATCATACAACAAACAGGAGACAGAGCTGGAGGTAAGCACCCAGCTTTTCTCCCAGTTGCCATTCTACCCTCTGGACCTGAGCTATCTGGAAGGTGAGATTTGTACTACCAAAACATGCGTCATATTGGTAATCCAGAGAAGGAGGTAGTAACAAACATGCCTGAAACCATTGAAGAGTCTTGTTTGTTGGTGTCAATTGTTTTCCTTACAAATAAACATGGGATGATTTTTTTTAAGAGACTTAGCCTACTGTGAGGGACCAGTACATTTATATATAAATGTGACTTGGGAACTTCTCATACTTTGGGTCACCTGGGATTGTCCTTCATTGAAAGTAAGCTTTCTAGAGATGAACCATGCTTTAACAAAGGTCTTGAACATTTGCCTCACAGTGTTCTGTAAGAAAAACATGCATTTGCCTGCTTGGGGGTATGTTGCTGTTTTAAATTTATTTCTTGAGTGGTCACATAAGAGTTCTAGAACAGATAGGTTTAATTTTATGTTTTGTTTCCTAACACATTTTGCATGTAACTATTAAGCCTACTATTAACAGTGTAAGTTTATTACAAAATAACCACCTGTAATTCAAATGTTACTCAGGTCATACATGTATAACTGAAACCAGAATTTAGTTTTGAAGTACTGTGGGGTTATTTTTTAAAACAAAAAGAGGAACTCTTCTGCTAAGCTACAATATAATAATAATAATAATAAAAATAATAATATATGGAGCAAGTCTATTTCCCTTGCACTGTGGTTTATCAGGACCTCAGCTAAGAGTCCTTGTAAAGTTGTGTGGTAAAAGGAACTTTCTTCATCAAATAAAATCTCAAATGATCTGTGACTATAGGCAGGAAGTATCATGCCTTTGGTTTAAATCAGCTTGCATTTTTTTCTTTTCCTGTAATACATAATTAAGGGTCAGATACATTATAGTGACAATTTCTCTTTAAACGTGATTTACTGATACATATGAAAAGTTTTTAATAGAAATTGACACAACAAAGCTACATGCTTGTGAAGTTCTTAATAGTTTCACTTTCATATTGCCTACACAAAGAGCTTTTGTCTTGAGCTGGATTTAAATGAACAGTGTCTTTGTGTTTTGCCTCTAATGCTTAGTGAAAAATAGAACAGTGCTACTGTCATACTTCTTGAAGTGCATCAACATACCTTTCTGATTTGCATCCATTCCTTATACAAGAGTATAGCTTTTCTGCTTATTAATATCTTTTTTTTTTCTAAACAGAGTTTGGGAATGAAGTATTCTTTTACCTTTTAACCTGTTTCGGAAGCCAACAGCATCTCTTTGTCTTCATAGCCTAATGCTTAGCTGTCACTTACGGCTGTTAGCTTCCTACAGGTTGGGATTTCTTCTTAGACTGGTTTCTTGGTGTCTGTTCTGTGGGCTATGATGTTGCCAAATCATTTTTAGGTCAAGTCTGACTTTAGTTTCTGTTCCAAAAGAGTACTTTTAAGTTTCATGGTTACGTACATTTGCTATCAAAGGAAGACTGCATTTCAAAGCTGCATTTCTAGCTGACACTGATTACAAACTGGCTAATTTCACCACTTATGGTAGCTGATTTTGTCAGTTGATAGTGTCACACTTTTATAGATGTTATCTTGCACAGGATGAAGTCAGCCTACCATTCTTGTAACCATCGGTGATATTCAGATATTTTTGTGCTGCTAGAGGAAACTCTTTTCATTTTGAACAGCAGCCTCTATACCTCATTTGGTTAAAGATGTAGAAGATTTGGAAGAATAGCTTGTTGCAGAGTAGCTTCTTGTCTCAGCTTTTATAAACCCAAATTCAGTCAAGTTGGAACAATTCAATGATTTTAAATTACATACTAACTCAAATTTGACTACAGCATGCAGCAGGCAAATGTGACTTCGTAGTGTGTGATTTCTTACACAAATCTGTAGTTTCAATAGTTTAATTTTATTCAATATTAATTTGTTATCTAAAACTCATTAAAAATTGGTATTGCTCCATCTGCAAGATTCATTAATAAGAAACTTGAAATTTGTCAATCTTAAAAAATGACGCTGCTTACAACTTGAACCCATGTCACTTAGGTTCCCAAGTGAAGAAAACAAATATACTTCTGAGACACAGAACAAAAACTTATTTTGTGTAAGATAACTGTTGCTCTTTTCTAGAAGGTTGAGTCCCACATAGTTGACTTTCAATGCTTTTATTTTCAGTATATATGTGTGTCTTGGATTTGTCTTTTGATTTCATCTGATATTTCTGTTATACCCTGTGGGAGTCAGAATGTGAGCTATTGCCATCAATCAGTCATTAGTCATTCACTTGGTTTACTTAAGAGCAGAAATCTTTCATAAATCATTGTCCATCTCCTAGGTACCCTGGAAGTGAGGCTCATGGGCTGCCAAGATATTTTGGAAAACGTCCCTGGTCGATCAAAAGCCACATCAATTACGTTACCTGGCTGGAGTCCAAATGAAGCCAGATCATCTTTCATAAGCAGACCCAGTAAAAGTAAAAGTGGGAGTAGTAGAAACCTTCTGAAAACTGATGACTTGTCCAGTTCAGTATACCCTTACTTCTCTTGTTTTTATGCATGTCTTTTATTTAAATTTTCATGGGCATGATGTGTTCTGTAATTTAAAATACTAAATTGATTCGAAGCTTTAAACTTAGCTGTTTCTTCACCTGTTAAGCTGTTAACAAAAGCAAAAGTACAACCACACTATTATGCCCATAAGAACCAATTAAATATGAGATTACATTTCTAAGGGAAAACTTGAGATTTTTTTGTTTGTGGAAAATCCTCTTAAAGATTTAAGCTGAGTTTGTGTGCTTTACTTACAGATGAAGTCTGTGCTGTACTGAAGCTGGATAACACTGTGGTTGGTCAAACTAGCTGGAAACCGATTTCCAATCAGTCATGGGATCAGAAATTTACACTGGAACTAGACAGGGTAAAAATGTGGCCTGATTTCATTGACAGCTGTTGTTGATTCTTTGTATTAATTTCATGTTGCCTTTTTTTTTCCCCCTGTTGCTGTCATTTTTTTCAAATTCCGTAAGTGCAAGTATTCCCATCTTTACCAGAATGAGCTCCTTGGGATTAGGGTGTTGTGCTGGGCCAGCATTCTAGAAATCTAACTAACCTTTTCTGACTTACAAACTGATACAATATTTTTGCAAGATCTAACCCTTAGTGGATTTTTAAAAGATTGTGATAGATGGTGCTTACATTTTTATTTGGATCATCAGCTTTTAATTATTTATCAGTAAATTGTGATATCAGATACAGTTTGGATGTTTTGGTAAAACTATGTCATAGAATTTTTAGTGTTTTTATATTAGTGTTCTCATGTAAAGCTCATCAGTTCTTCAGGAATAATAAATTCATTAATAGTTCTTTCTTACAACTTTAAATGTTACTTGGAGGGCCTAAATATTGAATTGATACTTTTGAGGTAGAATTTGTTATATAGATTTAATCAAGCATTTATTTTTAGATACCTGATAGTCTTAGTATTTTAAGGTACAAGAGTGAAAATTAAACTGTATTTTAGGTGCTTAAATGTTATCTCCAGTATATTCTTAAAACACATGAGAATTTTAAAAAGCCACTTTACTGTTTTTGCTTTTTCCCTGCCAATCCCCAATCCAGACTCCCTCCATCTAGGAAGGAAGCAATTTTAGACTTGCAGGTAGAGAAATTCAGGTTACAGTCAGGAGTAACACAGCAAAAAAACAAGCAGCTGTGGAGCCCTGAAGCCTCAGTTATTCTCAGATTAAGACTAGAAATACTCAGTGTAGTAGCTGCTCTTGCCAGCCTTTTGTGTGTCCTGGTCTCTATTTAAAAACTCAGCGTTGGGTGCCAGAAAAGGACTTTGCTTCTGCTGTTCCAAACCCCATTATTTAATTTTAATCTGGTGCTTCTTCTTGACTTTTCTTCTTTGAAAACCTATTCTAGCTATGGTAGACAGTGAACTGATGTATCATTATGGAATTAAACTAGTAACACATGATGCTGCTGTCACATTGTATTGCAGAACTCTCTGGGACAGGTTTTTGTAACACACACACAAGACACCCTAAGAATACACAAATCACATCAGCAAGCTACAGCAGTAGTTCCTGTTAGTTTAAGGGGTTTGGCCCCTCTTCATGACACGTGACAAAATGTGTATGCATTTCTAGAGATACTCTTTAAGGTTTTGCATTGTCATGTGTATGCAAGTACTAAAATGTCTGCAGGCATGCAATGAAGTTGATACTTACAAAAAATATAGAAAACTACTAAAACTGAGGTTTCTAAAGACAAGTTAAACTTTGTTATCAGAGCTTGAGCTAAAATATCTTGAACAAGCAGTGTTGTTAGACTGACCCAAAAAGTCTGGTGACTGTGGCTCTCTGCTTCTACTCTCTTGGGAAATTTTACACATATGCTTTTATTTGTACACTGGAGATCACATCTGAACTGAAGTGAAATGGTCTGCTCATCCTGTTGAGAGCTTGTTCAGTCTGACTGGTTAGCCCTGACAGCCTTTTAAAGTTACAGCTTTGCATCTTGATTCTTGAGTTGCTTGATCTTAATATTGTACAGGTAACACTTGCAGAACAATTACTAATGAGAGATTTCCTGTGTGTGTTTCCTGTCATAGTCACGTGAATTAGAAATCTCAGTTTATTGGCGTGACTGGAGATCTTTGTGTGCAGTAAAATTTCTGAGGTTGGAAGATTTCCTGGATAACCAGCGGCATGGCATGTGTCTCTATCTTGAACCCCAGGGCACTCTGTTTGCAGAGGTAAGAATGTTTCTTGAAAGCACTTGAACATACTTGCAAGTATTACATTGCAGAATAGTTTAACAAGTTTTCCTTAAACTTTTAAGAATGCATCTTCTTCTGAAACTTGGATTATAACACACATTATTTGATCTGCAGGTTACGTTTTTTAATCCAGTTATTGAAAGAAGACCAAAACTCCAGAGGCAGAAGAAAATTTTTTCAAAACAGCAAGGTGATTGTTTTATCTAAACATTAAACTTAAAAATTGTAAAGCTTAAAAATTGTATAGGTCTGTGATATTTTTTATACAGAGGTCTAATGTTTGCCTGTAAATAATGCAGTTGATAATGAAGGATTTGGCATTGCATTTAGAAATATTTTGTATTAAAATTCCTTATTATCCATTAGCATTTAATTGTGAATAATTAGGAGTTGCTAAGGAATATGACAAATTCAGTTTGTTCTTCATAAACTATAAATTGATTAATACAGGCTTTTTTTAATTATTGGTTTTGGTAATGAGTAAGGAAATTACTTGTACTCTGTTTTCTTTTTTCACAATATCTGTAGGCAAAACATTTCTCAGAGCTCCTCAGATGAATATTAATATTGCCACTTGGGGAAGGCTGGTAAGAAGAGCTATTCCTACAGTGAATCACTCTGGCACCTTCAGCCCCCAAGCACCAGTGCCTGCCACGGGGCCAGTGGTGGATGCCCAGCTCGCTGAACTGACCCTGCCAGCTGGGTAGGTCACCCCTGCAGTACCCTGAGTGCAGGAGGGAATGGGGAGATGCTTCTGCCCTAATGGACAGAATGTATGCAGAGTCTCATCATTCTGCAAGGCTGCAGACCTTTCCATGTTTTAGTTGAGGAAAACTATTTTATAGACAGATCTGCACACGCAGGTTTGGCTTAAAAGAAATCTACAGATATTAAAATAGTCTTTGCTATACACTGAGGAGTTATTTATTTTTTTGTCAGTGACTCTCCTGTAGCCAAATTGGACTTTGAACTTGAGCCTGAGCCTCCACCTGCTCCACCCCGTGCATCTTCCCTTGTGGAAATATGTGAATCTTCCTCTGAGATAAAGGCTCCTGATGTGCCTTCTCAGGCAAGTAACTTTTAAGAATCTTTGGTTATACAGTTTAACAATTGTTACATTGTTATATACAACAGTTGTAATATTGGCATCTTCAGGATGAATTTCTTCCTTTATGTATCAGCACATGCTCCCTTCGCATCCACACAGAGAATTGTCTCAGTAGAGTGCTCTGATTGCACTTGGTGGCAAACTGTTTTTGTGGTTGGTGTGCTTAACTCTCCATGTCTTTGGTTCCACCATAGAAAAAAAAACAGAGCTCCAAAATTATTAGAGTATTTAGGATAAAATGGTTTTATTAAGAAAGAGCAGAATGACTGGAGCAGTAGGTTTCATCAGTCTGTTAAAAGCTTATCATCTGAAAGTTTGCCATTTTAGCCTAGGTAATGGGTGTATTAAGAATTTCAGATGCTTATAGTAAAATTTCTGCATTTATTTGCCTTCACAATCAGTTTCAAATTTTCAGGTTTCTTGTTCTTCACAGGACGAAGTAACAACTTTTGATTTTGAAAATGGCAGAAATAGTATTGTTCCAAAACTCCAGCCTGAAATAATCTGTGAGTCTGATGTTCCCCATTCAGACATGAAATACACCAACACCAGAGAGCCTGAAGATAGAAGGTGAAAAAGCAGTGGTTTTGCTGTTTTGATCTGAATAATATTTCTTAATGCTAACAAACTAGAAACTTTGTGACTTCTTTTTTATTTACATAGATCACAACAAAGATTTCAGTTCAATCTGAAGGATTTCAGGTGCTGTGCTGTACTGGGCAGAGGACATTTTGGAAAGGTAAATGTCAAAACCCTGTATCAAGTGTCAAGGCTTTATCAGAAACTAGATCCAGCTCTTAAATTTATCTCTTCTGTTTTAGGTGCTGTTGGCAGAATACAAAAACACAAACGAGATGTTTGCTATTAAAGCCTTAAAGAAAGGAGATATTGTGGCCCGTGATGAAGTAGACAGGTCAGTCTGTACAATATAACACATGGATTCCATCAATCAGTCGTGCTCTGCCAGGCAGCAGCTGAGTAGAAGAGCAAAGTTGTCATCTCCCTGCATAGTTGGCTGCTGCAGCTGTGTGATCTTGTTCTGGGGCAAGGAGGGAGCAGAATAACCCCTGGTTTGTCTCAGTGCCCTTCTTACCATGCCTGATCTACAGCTCTGACTTAAAGCTGATCCTGTTTTTGATTTTTAGGGTCTCTTGCAATTGTTTATTCGAATTACATGTTCCATAGATTTCCATCACATTAGGGGATAACAGGGACTGTTTTCTTCACTGGCAACCAGTGTTGCTATTTCTCAACCTGTCACATACTGTCATGCTCTGTCCATCATAGTCCATCATAGTTCGCCTTTGTATACTCTGCTGTTGGGTGCTTTTCAATCTTTTTGACCCAAAACTCAGATTTTGAATTTTTTTTTTTTTTTTTTTTAAATTTGCATTTGCTCGGAAGTAAAGGGGCTGTTACAAAACTGTTTGATTGTAGTCCAAGAAGATGGTTTTGAAATGTTTAAGAGTGAATTAATTTGCAGGAAGAAAGATAGCTGTATCAACAATAAGATACAACTTAAACCATTGGTTTAAGGAGGAATTACTATAGATAGATATGATACTGTTACTAGTTTTCCACTTTATGTATTGTATACAACTGAAAATGGGTTGAAATGAATGTCACATGATATCAATGTATAGTTAATGCAATCTGAGTACTTGAAAGGAAAATTGTCAGGGCACAATTTTCATGGACTACTAGGCTTCCTCTTTTTCCTTGGGAAAGCTAAATATAACTTCATGAAATCCTGGTATTAAAATCTCTCTTGAAAAAAAGAAATGTTACCTTATCCTGAGGAATAGAGCAAAAAGCATAAGGTATAAAATACCAGTAATTTCTGAGAATTGAAAAACTATGGTTCAGCACTCAGCTTTTAATTGTTCCTGATTTTGTTTGCAGCTTGATGTGTGAGAAGCGAATATTTGAAACTGTGAATAGTGTAAGACATCCCTTCTTGGTGAACCTTTTTGCTTGTTTCCAAACCAAAGATCACGTGTGCTTTGTAATGGAATATGCTGCTGGTGGGGACCTGATGATGCACATTCATACTGATGTCTTCTCTGAACCCAGAGCAGTGTGAGTATCCCTCCCTCCCTGTGGCATTAAGTGAAGGGCACTTTGCTCAGTGGATAAGAACTAAGGACTTTATCACCACATGCCACCACATTATGTCACTTCAGTAAATGCTGCTTAAGTTTTTAAAAGGGTTGGAGATTCTAACTGATTTTGTTAGAAAAAGACATGCAGGTTTAATGTGCCTGAATCTTCACTGAATTCAAAATCTATAGACAAATATTTAATTTCTATAATACTTTTTTTTAAGATAACATAAAAAAGCTAAATGAAGAGTTAAAATAGCAGACAAGGCTAAAAAAGGAAAGAATAAGCCGATTTAGAAAACCATCAATGCTACAGCAATGGGCACTACAGAAAATGTATCCTCCAGGCCAAGCTACAGTTTGAAAGCTGCGAGTTTAAGCATTTTTGCCATCTGCCTTTAAAACTCTGGCCTTGTATAAAACTAATCTGTACCCAAAAAACAACTGGTAATCTTCAAAGGATGGCTCATTAAAAAAAAAACAATAATAATGGACTTCACATTCTGAAAAGCAAGACTATAAATTCCATTGAAATTTTAACTTTTTCAACAGATTTTATGCTGCATGTGTGGTTCTTGGACTTCAGTATTTACATGAGCACAAAATAGTGTACAGGTAAGTAGTCATTTCCAACAGATGAATTTCAGCTGTTCTGAATAGTACTGAAGAAACATCAAGTGATGCAATTTTGTTCTCAAATGTTCATTTAGAGATTTGAAGTTGGATAACTTACTGCTGGACACAGAAGGCTTTGTGAAAATTGCTGACTTTGGTCTTTGCAAAGAAGGTAATGGCGCTTAAATTTTCTTTCTAGGGGAATTCTGTAGTCTGCCCTACTCTTGCCTATTCCTTGAGAGTTTTGGACTGCCAGATGTGTATAGTGTCTGTTTACCATGTGTCATTTGAAGGAAAAAAAAATACATCTCTGATTGTACAAGTGTGGAGATGGGAGGAAGTTCCTTAGTAGAGAAGTACCAGGAGCACCTGAGCATTGCCCTATTCATTTTATTTATTTTTTGTCAGTTGTGAGCATCACCTATTCTGACTCTTACTTCATCACATCTCTGCTTGTTAACAAGGCACACTGCGCATTTTACAAGTGAGTAGAAAAAGCATTAGGTGGTTTCCTCATTCTCAACATGTTGACACTGTACAACAAAATCAAGTGCCATTATAGTCCATCCCAAGCTCTTATGTTTTTACAAATTCATTATCTATTTTTTTAGCTGTGAAATAGTTGCAACTCTAAGTATAGGGAAATTACAAATGCAAAGTATACCATAGCTAAAATTGAGAGATTATCCCAAAAGTGAAGCCTAGAAAGTTACTTTTAAGCATCTCACTACTGGCAGCTACCAAATAGAGATAGCTATTACAGTGTTTTTCTCAAAACCCATTGTGTGAGCAAAGATCCTTTTTCAGTTTGTATAGCCTGTTTTCTGTATCTTTTCCTTTCAGGTAGCCTAAGAGGGAATTGGGTAAATTCAGTAGGTCTTCAGACATGAGTGCCAGGGCAAGCCTTGTGACTGTAGCTACAAATAACTTCTGTAAATGACAAAACAAAAGGAGAAGGGAAGCTCTTTCCTTCACTGACTGCTACAATAAATGTTTTTCTCGAGTTTTCTGCAGCACCTCCCCTTGTCATGTCACATCAGGCCTGGTGGTGCTGATGTCCCAAATTGTGCCCTTCTGGCAAATACACAGGGCTTATTTTGCTCCAAGTTCTTTCACTATACTCCTTGTTTTACTTTCCTATATGTAGTTTGCACTACAGAAGCATCCAGAGGGGCATGTTTGACTAAACTAGTGTGTACTGCATTTTCTTTTCCTAACTGGTAGAAGTAGAGCATAAGATTGTATCTTTCCAAGCAAAGACAGTGGGGTGACAGAAGTGTAACTGGAAGCTTAATCTGCCTCATTCCATATAGTGAGAGAAAAATTTGAACAGAAGCATATGTGAAACAAAGGCATGGGGAGGAAGAAGGAGGGAATGCTTTACCTCATTGGCCTGAGCCATCAGGACACAGGCCTTGGATCTACAGTGTCAGTTGAAGTTGCTCTGGAGAGAGGTTCTGCTTGGAGGAATAGGTTGTGGAACTGCAGAAAATACTGCTTGCTTTTCATTATCTGTAACTTTCAGGAATGGGATTTGGAGACAGAACAAGCACATTCTGTGGCACACCAGAATTTCTGGCTCCAGAGGTGCTGACAGAAACTTCCTATACACGAGCTGTAGACTGGTGGGGTCTTGGTGTCCTTATCTACGAGATGCTGGTGGGTGAGGTAAGTTCTAGTAAGGTACAGTGCAGTCATAAAGCTAAGCAATATTTAAAAGGTTGCAAAACTCAAGATACCAGCCTATCAACATTTAATATGCCCTACCTGCCACAGTATATATATGCCACATTCATTATACAGCATGTATAGGCATACCCAGCTTTAGAGTGACCATCTTAATGTGTGTCATCAAGGGAAGTGTGAAATACTGAGCAGCAACTCACCTCATATTGGCTGCTGTAATGCTGGAGAAGTTGGCAAGTCATGTCTGGAGCTTGAATGATCAGCAATTGTAGAAGCCAGGAAGTTGTAACTGGTCAAAGACTTAACCTCTAGATCTTTATTTTTAAACACATCATTATGTCTTAAATCAAATCCCAGTAATGGCACATTAATCAGTGTCTCTAAGGAAGAGCACAGCACATCTATACCTATAGTTTTGGGGAGCTAAGTTTCCAGGACACATCTGTTACCAAATCTGGATGTGCACAGCAATACCAGTCTTCTGCTTTCAAATGCTTTTGGGGAAAAAATAAAGTTAACTCCTGCAGCTTGAATGGAAGTGAACACATAAAACTGGATAGCAGTGACAGATCATGCCAAACACACTAAAATGAAAAGCCCCATGTAAATGAGCTGGTATAAATAAATCACTATTGAGAAGTTTATTTGCTATTGCATGTACCTCTCTGTCTTCTAGTCCATTTTTTATCAGTATCTCCCAGGCGGCACAGTGATAGCTTACATGCTAAAAACTAGAGTAAAACTTACGGTTTTGTTTTCAAAAAAACAGATGATCATTCAACTTACTTTCACTTCCTTTCGCGTTAAAAAGGACAAAAAGCTTGTGCAGTATCACCTACATCTGTCAGGCCACTTCAAAACAGTTTGAAAACCCTTGAGCCGCAACATATAAAGATTTTACAAAAACAAGTTAGTCTTGACCATGTTATTTAAGAATGGCAGCTACCCAAAAAAAGAGCTGATAGATACTTTCTAAGTTCTCTGTACACCCTGTGTCAGAGTTCAAAGATGATCCCAGTTTTAGGTGTTTCTGCATCTAAAAGCACAGTTTTAAAGCACAGTCCTTCAGTAGGAATTATGGGGAAATACCAGCTTGCCTTTTCTCTCTTCTTTATGGGAAAGCCATGTATCTGTTTCTGGAAGGAAGACATCATTTCAGGTGTCTAATTCCAAACATTCAGCTGAGTTTGTTGTTTTCAATTGTGGTTTTAAGCCTGTTTATAGTATTTTTTAAATTAATTTCATTATAGTCTCCCTTCCCTGGAGATGATGAAGAAGAGGTGTTTGACAGCATTGTAAATGATGAAGTAAGATATCCACGATTTCTGTCTACAGAAGCCATCTCAATAATGAGACGGGTAAGAACATTTTAATAATTACAGTATCTCCTTCTTGTCCTGTTTCAACAATTACTTTTGTGAGGAACTTTTTTTGTGAGGAATTTTAGGAACCTGCACTTTGTATATTTTTTCAACAATTAAATTTTAGACTTGCTTCATTTATGCTGAGCTATGCTACTTATCACATTAAATGAAAATTGTCTATGCCATTCCACTTTATTAGGAACAAGTTTTTCTTTTTAAAATGTAGAACACTCGAGGATCTATTTTCTCTCTGAACTGTTTCCTAGTTTTATCTAACTTGAGTTGTTCAGCTCTCTTTTCCTAACAGAACACTGCTGCATTGACCTCTTTGGTAGATTAACATTGTCACATGAGTATTTTAATTCAAAGACTTCTAAATCTTTTTGGTTTCATTCCAACTGGGGCAGGCAACACTGTACACATGGGATCTGCAGTCCCATTCTTGGCAAGGAACAGCTGATTTTGGTTATGGTTGCTGTTAGTGCTGTTCCTCAGTGAGATGCTTCTGCTTATCAAAGGAATGCAGTGGATCAACCTGTCTGAGTTAACTGTGATAAGGCGTTGATAGAAAGGGAATACTGGAGGTAGTTCCAAAACCTTTGGAATCAGCCTCTCCACTTCAAATGTCTGATGCTATCAGTTTAGCACCCAAGTCAGCAATGTAGCACAGCAGCTACTGTGACATAACTATCTAAGTAATAGCATAAATATTTGGTAACGTAAAATGATTGCTTTGTCCCAAGGAGAGAGTGTTTGCCTAGAGAAAGAAGGCAGAATACAGTATTAAGGCAGTACCTGGGGAAGGTATTTTTCCTCTGAAAATTCATGCCAATATCCCCAGGGGACAGGGTGCTGGCAGGCTGAAAGGGCACTGCTAAAAGCTAAAGCTTGTCTGTCCCTTTCTTTGAGGGGCAAGGATTGTCCATAGGTCAGGCAGTATGAATTTTACTATCCACCTCATCTTTGTGTTGGCTCTTACAAAGTTACACTCATCTTTCCTCCTTCCTCTCCCTCCCCCTGAATTTCTCCACTGAAACCTTGCATGTTTTGTCAGCTGCTACGAAGAAATCCAGAGCGGCGTCTTGGAGCTGGAGAGAAAGATGCTGAGGATGTGAAAAAGCATCACTTTTTCAGAGTGAGTACAAACTAGTATTATTTCTAAGGACACAAAGGAGTAGAGATGGGAAACTAAATACCAATTAATTTATGTTACAGCAAATAGATTGGAATGCTTTACTGGCCAAGAAAGTCAAGCCTCCTTTTGTACCCACCATTAGAGGACGAGAAGATGTTAGTAATTTTGATGATGAATTTACCTCTGAAGCACCTATCCTCACTCCACCTCGGGAACCAAGGATACTTTCAGAAGAAGAGCAGGAAATGTTCAGAGATTTTGATTACATTGCTGATTGGTGTTAACTTCCACTCACTGTGAAGCCTCAGCTGACTGGCTCACAAGAATGCCTCTTTTGGAAGAATACCGACCCTTCAATTGCTTTCTGTGCCACCTGTAGCTTCTGGGTTTTTTTAAATCACATGAGGATCCTTTTAAGTACTGTTTTAACACTCTTGTGAAGAGTGGCCTCTTTGTATATTGTTTTTTATCTGAGCACTGGAAAGCAGGTCTATGGCGTTCCTAAGCTGAGCTGGTGAACCCAGGCTGTGCTGAACTTCCTGCACACAGGCGCACGTGGATCTGTACAGTTTCTCTCACTCTTCCACAGCAGATAATATCGCTTTTTAAAGTATCTGCCTTAAGTGGGAAAAGCAGACTTTGAGCTAGGTAATCTCCACTCAGCCACATTGAAATAAGTTGGGATACTGGTGACACACAGAACATGGTTCTAGTCGGAGAAGGCAAATTATTTCAGCTAAAAATTGTGCGGTCTTTAAAACTACACATTTCTACGTACACCTTCATCTTGTGTTCTTAAAATAATGGTATTGAGAACAGATATGCCTTGTTTTGTAAATTTTCTATGGTATTTATTAGGAAAAATCTTAAACGCCTTGCCTTTGAGATAACAACTGTGTAAGTGCTTCCATTACAAAGAAAAATCCAGAGAAATCCAGAAAGTTTACCAAAGTCACTTGCCAAACAGTTTTGCCTTCAAGCTCCTTAAGCATGGCTTAAAGGCCCTGGTTGGGATGAAGAATGTAAGGAGGACATTGCTCAGTGTAACCCCAGAGCAGAGCAGTCGCAAGGCCCAGGCCCAGGCCCGGCCCCTTCCATACTCACCTTGAGCCTTTCCCACGCCCCAAGGGGGCGGAGAAGTTCCCGGTCCCTATCTCACCCCCTCCATCCTCCTCTGTCTGCTGTACAGTATCATATCACTTAGCAAACGTAAGGATTTTCAATGTATACATGCTGTGAACATGTATATTTGGAAGTTGTAATGTATTCTTACCTCCAGGCAAGTAATTTAATTGTACCACTTCACTGATGTTGTATAGTGGCCAAGTGAACAAACAAATGTATCCATGTAGGCCACTGACCTCCAGCCCCTGGATTGGCAGTTACTGAGGGTAAAAAGCAATATGTTTTAACAGAATGTATAAATATTTTTGATAAAAACAGTGTATATTTTATAAACCCCTTAACACTAAAAGCTGTACCTCAAAAGTTGAAAAGTAATTTAGACCAGACACTGTGTATTTGTAAACCAAGACCTATTTTTGGCATCTGCTGTTCTGTGAGCAAACATTAATTCTTGAAAAATAAATTTCCCACGTGGTCATTACCTCTAGCACTATTCAGCAATAGTGTAACCTCACAGGTTCATCCTGGCCAGGAGTTTGCTGTATATGGGCTATGGCAGTGAGAATCACAATCAAATGAATTAAAAATTGGTAATGTTATCAATTCAAAGAAGAAACACAAACCACTGGAGTATGCAAGGCTAAGGTGGTGGTTTAAAATCATGATGCTGGACAGACCTGCAGGGTCAGACAGGGGAGAGGCTTAAGGGAGAACAAAATAAACCAATGGTTAATAGGTCTAAATCAGGCCGGTCCCCCACAGGAATGGGGCAGGCACCTTCCCCAGTGCTACAAATCACATTGGGCAGAGTGAGTCAACTCCTCAGCATTCCTTGTTTCCAGGTTCTATATTGATAAGAAACAAATCATGTTTCTGTATCTAGCTGAAACCAATACTTTTGAGGTACAGTCAGCTTGCCCTTTTTGGTTCCCAAATATATATATATATATAAGCATCTCACTGGGTGCTTAATACTTACAAAAGTATCCTCAAACATACCTTTTTGTAACTACATCTTGTACAGAAATCTTTTTTTAATCTAAGCAAATCACTAAAAAAAAAAAAAATTAGAAAAAATTAGAGGGCAGGGTATGTTCACCCAGTTAAGCTGAAAAAAGCACTAATTTTATCTCTGTAGTTTTTTAAATATTTTTAGGCAGATTAAGATTTAAACCCTAGATTGTAAATATATTTTGCTATACTTTATCTGTATGTGGCTGCTGAAGCACTTTGTAAGGAAATTAGGATATTTTAGAATGGTACACTATGCATTAAAATGAAATGTGCCTTTAACAAATGTCATTCTAAGTGTTTTGCAGTCATTAATATCACAAATTAAAGTTCTAAATAGAGTAATTTGTAAATTGTGTCGCAAACATCATTTTGCTGTTTCTTGAATTGGCTGGTCATGTTTTCTCCACAGGTAACTTCAGAAAAGAATTTGCCATCAGGAGGGGATCCAATCTTTTGCTGGGAAGCTCAGTGGACTTCCATGCTTTTTTTATTTTAAAAAGAACATTACAAACTCCCTCTGCACATCCCTTTTTCTGAAGGAAAAAAGCCTTCTCTAGCTTGGAGCAGTCCCTGTCAGCTGGAGTCTTGACCTGCTTGAATCAGCATTCTCCCTTCCTCTGGGAGGCAGGGGGGAGACAACTCTCAACCTCACTCCTGGATACTACTTCATTACAGTCTCTTTCCTACCCACCATTCCATAGCAAGCTGTGTAACCAAACCAGAATCTGTACCTACCTACCCCACACTGAGCTGCTTTAGGCAGAGGATGAAGCTTTCTTTTCTGAGTACATTAAGAACAGAATTCTTTACTCTTAAGATAAGTCACATGGAATTCCACATGAGGCCATTTTGCCCAGAGTCAGACACTCCACTTCATACCTGCCTAAACAATTGTTCCAGAAAGGCCTGGCTCCAGATTTTGAAGGGTGTAGTCTGAACTGCAGGTGAATTAACATAGGAGGTGCTTGAATATATTCTGCCCTTGCACTTGTGTGTGGGGAATGCAAGCCTTCAGCCTCCTGCCTTCCCCCGCACTGGCTGCTGAGCTGCCTCCCCCCAAGCACATATCCCCCAGTGAGCAGCGATCCCAAAGCCTGCCCCCAGCCCAAGTGCAGCCCCTGCTGGCTCTGCTGCCCCTGGGCCTGGCTGACAAGAGCACAGCAGTCACTACCAAAACTGCCAATAAATGAATTCAGAGCTAGGCTATTTTTCTCCTGGAATGCTTCACATTAACTACAATCTACTGCAGCCAGTAGTACATGGCTTTCAGAATACACCTGCCCCTTCAAGCATATTCCGAGTTCTGCCTCTTTGTGCAGCACAGTTACTGCCACCCCCACACCACAGGAGATACAGGAACTGCTTGTGGAACTGCAGGGTCAAGGCAGGATTGCACATCCTTGCCTCCATCTGCTGCACTTCAAAGCTTTGCACAGATGTATTTAAATTCCTGTCCAGACAGCCTTTGTTATATGCAACAATTTCAACTGCAAACACTCACCTCTCATGTGTCAAGCGCTCATGCACAATGCCTGAAAGGATTTAAGAAAGCATTATGGGGAATGTACCTTTCAGTCACTTTTAACCTTCATGTACGTAGATTTAACCCACCAATCTATGCTGGAAAGCAGCACTCACAGTAAAGCAATTTCCACTTTTGCATTCCCAAGCCGTAACAGTGCACTAAAGGCCGGGCCCTGCCCATTCCCACCTTGACCCACAGAGAAGGCAGGCAGTCAGACCAAGACCAGGAACGCCCAGGTAATAGAGAATGTTGCAACAAAGCCGAAGGCAATACATCAGACACTGAATGTGCGCCCTCCAAACTACTGAGCGTACCCCTTCTAACACCTGCACCAGAATCTTTCATGTGCAACCAACAGCTTCAGCAGTGTAACAGGACTGTACAACCTTTATCATTTGCTTACAGAAAAATATGTTGGGTTGCCACATTTCCAGTCTCTACGGGCAGAAGAGGATTAAAGCTCAACTAGCAAGAAAACAGTGAGGGCTACTGGCGATTAGTGCTATTAGCACTGGACACAGCCTTCCCCCTGCCTGGCTTAGGACCAGATGTGCAGCAAGCTGACCCCTCAGCTGTTCATTTGGTTGGTTAAACTGAATTTGCACCTGTGATACAAAATGAACTCAGGAACCAGAAGACTCCCAGTTAAGCACATTTGTTGTTTTGTACACAAAGGGACACTGTCAGGAGGCAACCAGTGTTCAAAGCTCTTAAGTCTGGGCAGGGCTGAACAACTCAGGCCTTCACTCAGCACCTGGCACATCATTTCAAACAGCATACTCACATATAACATAACCACAGGCCAGCCAGACTGCAGGGTGGGCTGGCAGGTCAGAAATTCAGTGATTTTATATTAGAAATACTTTTTACTTTCCTTTGTACAGTACCAAGCATCATGAAGTTATAAGGAATTCAACTAATTCAACACTTCCCTTTAGCTGCTTTATCATTATGTCAAACTCACAGAAGAAAAGCAGAGACATCAGTGAGAATCAGGGAGACTGTGCCAAGGATGGGACAATTCTTTTGTAACCAGTTTGGAAATATTCTGCAGCAGTTGAGCAGAACTTGGAACAGTTTTTAGTAACTGCTTACATTCTGGGTGCAAGCACCCACACTACAGCTCCCTACAACTACTAGAGCACTCTAGAGATTAGAAGTTGTCCAGAAAGTGAGCATTTATGCAGCCTTGTAACCAAGCCCACAAGTATGAAGCTCACTCCACCATTCCATGGACTGCATTCCAGTTCTCAGCAAGTACAACAGTACGTGCATGTCACATTGCAGTCATACCCACAAGATGGTGTTTTTGGAAAACAGTTTATTTGGGAATTACACAGTATTTTAAATTCTCCAAAATACATCTTACTAGATCCCTACAAAAGAAATCTAAAGTACAACAATATGAAATTAAGTTTGTTGCAACAGTTATTAAATATTTACTTCCACTAATATATACATACAAAATGCCACACAATGAGCTTGTTTACCCTTGGAATGTGTGCTGCCTTCCAGCAGTTATTCTCCATCTCCATATCCTCCAGTTCCACAACACGAAGACCCAATATTAACACTTTGTACATCCTTTATTATAGGCAAAAATAAAGAGTTTGTTGGTTTGGGGGGGGGAGGGGTTAACAGAAATTAACCCTCTGCAATCTCACAGCTGTGGTAGTTTGTCTACTGGGGTATCAAACTTGAAGTCTGCTGGGAAAAGATCTGGAGCTCGAGGATAGATCAGCCTGTATGACTGTCTAATCGTAACATCAGCCACACCAGCAATATCACCAATTTCTACAACAAAAAGCAGAGAAGTGATTAGTTTTTATTTTTGCCATTCATATTGAAGAAACCAGCAAGCATAATTTATCGAGAGGCACTACACACTTGCTTCATCTGCAACTCTCCCAAAAGCCTGGTAAAAATGGTTTTAACTGTGGTGACTAATATTTTGCATACATAAATCTGTCTTCTCATGCGCCACAGTTCAACTTAGCCTCTCAATCTTGGAATAACATCAATTTCAAATCGGCAAAGGGCTAAGAGTGCAAAAGTCATTAGAAACATCTACTGCAAACTCTACATATGACCAGCAATATTTTAATAAATCATCATCAATTTCTGGATCTTCATTTTTATGCTTTGATTAAATATAAGCAAAAAACTGAGTCACAGACAAAAAGCAGTACCTTCAGTTAAATGTGAAATACATTTACCTTAAAATGCACCAAGAAATAAGGCAGAGGAACAGAGCACCATCTAAGGAGCTGAGGGAACACTTAGAGAGATGCACAGAAACTTATATTTATTCAAGATTTAGTCAAAGTTAGGAATTTAAACCTTGAACTGCATGAGAGCCTTCAGCATTGTCCAAGAACATTGGAGCAGTGTGGAGCCATAGTGTCCATGGCAGGCAGCTGTATTTTAACAATCACTCTTAAGAGATAAAATCCTGTAGTTCACAACGAGCAAGGATGAAGGCATGGAACTTCCTGGGCTCCAGATCAGTCACAGGCCCAGGAAACTGCTAACAGGACGGAAGCTCCAGGGACATAAGCAGTTATGAATGCAGAACAAAACACCACAACCTGACAGATAAAGGCTGTTCTTTATCCAAAAGCAACTCTCCACTAAGTAATTGCTACATTCCTAACATTTCTGATCTGAACTGGACAGTTCAGTGGAGCACTCGGATCCCTTTCTCACATTAAGTTCTACCCCTTGCAGCCTTAGCAAACTTCTTTCCCCAGGCATTGCTGTCCTGTAGGCGTCATTCCCTGAGCCCGAGAGGCTGGTCCACGCTGCTCTGAGGCTCAAGAAGAGCCCTGAACTCCTTACTGGCTCCCCACTGGCTCCCTACCAGCAGGGAACCAGCCCCAGCTGATCCACAGCAACCCTGCCATCCCACGCTTTCCATCTTTACCACAGGCTCACAGTAAGTCAAGGACCATGTATTAATGCAGGTGATTCCCTGGCTGCAGGAATGATTAAAGATTCAATGTAATCCAAAGCCCAAGGGCTCCTGGCAATTGCCCCCATGTTTGTGTCTGGAGTATTTTGGAGCAGCAGAATGTACACATGCAAATACTAGCATAGGTGAACTTAAATTACTATGCTCATTTGAATGCACTGGTCCACTGCATTCAAGAATCCAACTCCTCATGCCAGAAGAAAATTAACTCAGTTTACACTGAGCATAGCCAATTACTCCACATTCATTTTGGGGACTGGGAGATCCTGGTTTGGTCCTTGCTGTATGCAATTAGAATGGAGCTTACCACTGTTTGCACAGGACTCATCCAAGTTTTACAGTAACACTGAATTTTCTTTCAAGCAGGAAGACATGGCAAACTAAAAAGAAACAAATCCCCCCCCAAAAAAGGTCAAGTTTTACCTTTTTGTGTCCTCTTCTCTGAAGAAGCTTGTGATGCCATGTAAATAGCTGCAGCTGCTACAGAAATAGGGCTTCTCCCAGGAACCAAATCTAATTCCACAGCTTTACGAGCAATGTGTGTTGCTGCCATTTGTACTTGTTTGGGAAGACCCAGATTAGAACAGAATCGTGACATGAAGTCTCCAGTTGTAATCAAATCAACACTGGTTTCCAGAGCTTTCAATATAAGCTTAAAACACCGGCCTATTTCCTTCTTTGAAATCCTGGACACTGCACATATTTCTGAAGAAAGAGTATAAACTAGATTTTAGGCTTCACAGCATTTACTCCCCCAAAATAAGCAAACTTGATTCTCAAGACCCACAAAGAAGGCCAATGTCCTGAACGCCACCATCACTAAAATAAGCTCTGAACATCTGTGAAACTTCAGTGAGTGAACATTTATTATAAGGAGCTAATTAATACAGCTCATTTAGTAAGGGAAATTTGTTACGTTAATGCTAGAGAGTTGCATTTCTGTCAGGGATAAGTTGCAACAGAACTGCTGGTTCAAAGCCAGTTAAATTCACTTACAACTGTCCCCACAATCCTCTGATCAAAGCAATGCCTTTTAACCAACATTCAGAATAACTTTCAAATGCTAAAAACCCCCAAGCTGCCTACTCCACAAATGTAACAAATTCCCAGAGACCCTTCTACCATCCCCTCAAAGGTGAGCTACAGCTGAGATCTGCCAATTTGACAGAGTCCAGGAGTAAGAAAACCAACCTCCTACAGTGACAGCAACGAAACCTTTACCTGTTAGCAAAACTGAATCTGTATCACTGAAAACTTACCTTTAAATGTTCTTGGAACCCCCTCTTGCCTACAGGCTATGTAGAGACAAGCAGAAGCAATAGCGTCATTACTTCTACCCTTCAGGCTCTTTTGCTCATACACTTGCTTGAATAAATTATTTGTTCGATCCTTCAACGCAAGAAGATGAAATTTAATTAACTCCAGGCCATTTAATTAGCAGCAATATCAAAAATTCATGTGCTCATTATATTATGCTAACTAAGTCAATGCCAGAACAATTTAAGGAAGTGAGACATGAACTTACAACTATATTTCTAGGGAGGTTGATTCTGTCTGCCATGTTCGTAATTTCTTTAAAAGCATTCATCATCGCACGATCAGAGCTGCTCATAGTTCTGCGATTTTGGTACTTTGAATTCCCAAATTCATCAAAACTTGCTGCACCTGTGCCCTGAAAAGGAAAATTTGTATCATCAATAACACAAGCAACTTCCTGCTCACTTTAAGGGCAAACATCTTCCAGGTTTATACAGTTTAATTCAAGGTATCAGTTCCAACAGTCATGCAAATAAACATCACTGAAAGTAACTCATTCAATTGAGCATTATTCCACATAACAGGTTCTACACTTTGTACCAGTCTCAAATAGCAAATTGCTCTCCAAAGACCACAGATTACATGGGGCTTTTTCCTCCCTCGCGTAACAATAGAGTAAAAAAGAGTAAGATAAGATGTGGCCAATGTGTGCATCTCAATACTCCCGCCACCAATAATGAGGTCCAAGATGATATTCTACGCAACTCTTGTGTGTTCTTTGGGCAGCATCGATGGCAGACTGGCAAGTCAGGAAAAACAATTTTATGACCAGCTGGAGACCAGTTGTTACAATGATAACCATCATAGTGAAGGCTTGGGCAAAGAGAACACCCAAACCAATGAGCCAATCAAACCCGATTTGATACAATGCCTGTTAAAGGCTGCAAGTCTTAATCAGAAAATGGAAATATCCATATAATTTTGACTTTACGGGAAAACCACAAGCCTCTTGAAAGAAAGCTTGAGGTCATCGGAGAATGAAGAGCCTCAAACTCAAGCTGGCAAGTTCAGAACAAGCTTCCAACGTGTTTTGTTAGTACCTTACAACTGATAGTGCAAATTGCACACTTCTATTAAATATGCAAATTTGCCCAACAAAGAGGGTCTAAAATGTTTAAGGTTTTCAATTTGCCAGCAGTCCAAAACCAAAAGCCTTTACAAAATAAGGCATTGTCCAATCAGTGATAGCTGATGACACGTTCTGTAAGTTCAGAAGAGCAATGTCTGTAATTTATACTGTCTGCATATGTGTTTGCTGTCACAGTATGCAAGGGGCCCTGAGTTCTTTTGAGTGGAAAACACTCCTTGAAAATTCCATCACATGTAGAAACCTGGATTTCCTGAATCTGCAAGCATTTATTCCTTGCTGGTACCTTCAAACAATTTACCTGGGCAGGGGCATTAGACTTCCACTACAGACAAATTTGGTCATTTGAACAAGCCACTGCAGACACAGACTACTGCACCGTCATTTTGCCAAAACCAGTAAACATAAAGCAGGTCCTGATCTGTGACTGACTGATAGCCTGGCTAAGCACTTACACACAGAGTTCTCAGACTGAATACTCAGCAATGTATCAAGATGCTCAGGCTGTACAAAGCAGGGTAAGGACATGACCTGGCATCACCTTTTTCTTCTGAGCCTGTCCAGTTTATTCCTTCCTGACCCATGTTCTTGGAAACTGCCCTTCTATTTTAACACAGGCTCTAACTATAATCTCTCTAAGGTGCATTTCTGCATTTAATACATGTTGTCTGGCTTACAGTAATAACACTCACTCTTGAGCATTCACTTGCACTGCTCCCCTTCCCATCTCCAAGGCCTCAACGACACTCCATTTCCAGCAGCCCCAGTGGATCCCTCCCTGGTGAGACACCATCTGTGGTGCTCACACACCTTGATCCACTGCAGCAACAGAGGACTCTGGCCCAGAACCCTCCCTCACAAGTCTCCCTAGCTCCTTCAACAGGCCTCTACAACAGATTCCAGAACCATTCCTCGTTTTTTCCTACTACTTCAAACATCCTTTCATACAAAATAAGAACGCTGAAGTGATCCTGGCACCTTCATGGTAAAAAACAGAAGCCACACAGTTTTAACTGAAATCAAATTGACTTTCCAAATCATGTGGTTTACTGTTGTGGCCTTTGTGAGACATCTACTCTCATCTTTCCCAACTCAGCAAGAAAGGTATCTGTCAGTCAGGAGTTCTACCTGTTTGGCTTTCAAACAGAACAGAAACCTCATGGATACAATCCTGGAAACAGCCTTCAAGGTAGCTAAAATGAGAAAATGCAGTCAAGTAAGCAGTGGCAATCTCCAAAGAGGCACAGTGGAGGTCAGTTTTACAGTGCTGGCAGCCAACAGCTTTGTACCCCAGTATTTCCCTGATAGTACCTGAAAGTGTAAGTGTCACCAGCATCATCCACGTTACTGATTTGTGGTTAACCACAGCACCAAAACAGGCCCCCAGATCTGGCAGTCTTCTTGCCCAGTACAACCAGCTCATACAGATCAGTCTGATGGATCCTTTCTTCTTTTCCAATCATCAGCCCCTGATATCTTGTCACTGCTTATCAATGTAACACTTCCAGATTCAGGCCATGCAGTTTGACAACTGCCAGCTTCCTTTCAGAGATACCTGATCAAAGGACAGGAATTCTATGCCAAGAGATTCCATTAAATCTTTGTTCAACCAATCTAAATTCTCTTGAAGTTGCACTTACTACAAAAAGGAATCAATTAACTACCAAAGGTGACAAAAGACATTTTCCACGAGACAGGAAACAAAACTTACAATTTTCCTTTAGATTCATAGAAAAAGGCTCCCTATACCAAAGCAAAACTAAAAGCTGCTTGTTATTTCTCTTTAGTTTTATGTTAGAATTTTAGAAATAACTGTAACATTCTGGCAATCAAGTCAGAATTAACATGAGACTTCACCATGCCTCCAATTGATCTGCATTGTAATCAGATCAACTGCAGCACACAGTATCTAATTTCAGAGTTACAGTTCTGTGCCAGTATCCTGAAGACCTGCCTGTGGAATTCAAACCACTTCCACCACAGCCAACTATGCTATTCACCCTCCTCTTCACAGGCAAATTAATCTTTGTTCCAATACAGGCTGGTGCTGCTGCCTCAGACAGATGGGTTCCTTAAGCATTAAAAGCAATTAGGAATTAATCCCTTTGCATGAGCAGAGCAGCCTCTCCTTTGCTGCTAACACAGAGACCACACACCCCCGCAGGAAGGAGCCCCAGAGCAGCACCTCCTGCCTTCCCAAAGGAAAGAGTGACAAACCACTCTGTGAAGCAGAACTGACCCTCTTCCTTTACTGCTACAAGGCAATACTGTTGTAACTGGTTCAGACTCCACTTCACCTACATTCCCAGGAATTTACAAGAGATCTCTAACATGATGTGCCATGAGAATGATCAATGTCCTTCTCTTATGGATTTCCCACAACACAGGTTGTGTCTTAGGGGTTCTTCTGGTGGTAGTGTTTTTGGGTGGGTGGAGCAGGTCAGCTGTAAAGATTTTATTATCTGCAGTCCTACCTCAAATAGAAAGAAATAGCCCTGGTCCTGTCCCATATAAAAGGCTAAAGCTATCTCTGGCACAAAAATACAGGGTCCACTCCAGACCATTCTAAGAACTGTTGTTAACTGGGAAAATAATAATCTTACCTTGCTTCATTCTCTGGAATTCACAAAGGTTGTTCTGTACTCTGTCAGATACTACTTACCCGCCTCATGACTACACCAGTTTCACCCTTGTTCAACCACTGTGCATATCTAGGTCAACCCATATCCCAGCCTACTGCTGGCAAGGACTTCAGATAACTGCTTGAGAAATGCACTACTTCCTTGGCCTAGTTATTTTTGCTGCAAAATTCATGCCCTTTCTGCACTAACAGGGGATTTCTTCAGCATCTTCTGATATAAGCCATTCTCTTCCTTCCAAATGACTGGAAAAAAAGCAGCTCCTGATACAGAGTTCACATCAATGAGCTGACATCCCAGAGCCCCTGCTTACTAGCAAGACAAACACAGGAACTCTTGTACAGAAAACATCCTGGTTTGTCAAAGGAACTCTCAATTTCCCATAGAAAATAACACATCTCTTCTGTAATCCCTCCCTGTGCAAATAAAGTATCCACAGCTGGACTGACTGCCCCCTCTACATTCCCCAACACAATCCTGGCAGTTCCAGTACCTTTAACTCAGTTCTCACAGGTTAAATCATGCCACACTAACACTCCTGCATCTTGTCTTCATTGAATAGCATTCTTTGCTACAGCAATTTTGGTCATGCCTATTCTGGGATATTCTGGTTCATAGCAGAACTGTTTCATTTGCTGAATGTCCATCTCCAAAAACTTTTCGTTTTCATGGGCTAACAAACCTTTCATAGAAGTTTCTTTGTGTCTTTAATTCTCTCACTAAGGCTGCCATCCCTCTTTATTCTAAATTATTATCTGAACCTCCAGAGGGGAGATGGTTAACAGCATAAGTCACTGATCACTCGGATACAAAAATCTATCTTTAGCTAAAGTATCTTTTGTCTTTTCCAACACACAGGTTCTAAAGAAGCTCAGGTCATTTTACTGATTGAATCAAACTGAGCTCTCCCAGAAACAAACCTTGTATTTACACAGCCCCAAAATGAGAAACAATGTGAACCCGGAGCAAATAGTCCATTTCTCCATCTGTCTATAAAGGTATAGTTCTTTATCACAGCTGTCCAACTCAGCGACAGAAGTCCAAGCCCTCTGAGCTACATCTTTCTGATCCTATACAGGTGCCATTAAAATTCCAGTGACTTCTACAGCACTGCTTCACACAGCCACTTAGCAGTGCCAATGTTTTTAATGGAGCAGTGCAGAAAATTTTTTGCCTGAATGGACGCCAAAAGCCACCTAAAATCCTAAAATCTGATAGGCAGCAATGCTTGGAGTTGTCCAAAACACAAGCATTTACTTGGACAATTCTGCAAAGAGGTGGTTTCTTTTTCACTAATGGTGAAAGATTAGCTGCCCATCAGTATTGACTACTCAACTTCCTTGCTTTGAAGAATTCTTGGATGAAAAGTATGTTGCACACTTCCCTATACATAGCCATACATATTTAGGCACTTCATCCTAGCAACATCACTGAACAAAAACTTCTGAGAAGTCCTGATGTGCATGGACTGCAACACACAAAGCAGCAAAACATTTTTAATAGTCAGTTATCAGCATCTGCACCACTTTTCATGAAACATTCAGGAAATCCACAAAAATTAATTTGGATCTTGCAGCAAAAAATTAAGCAGAAAGTACAATGAAAACTTACCTGGGTCACTACTTCATGAAAGGGAATGCACTTGTGAGACTCATCTTGCTTGCTCTCATGGGAAACAACAGGATATGATTGCACCACAAAATTTCAACCCAAATATAGGTTGAATACTTTCCTCTGGGGCACTTACACCATGAAAGAATTCTACATTTAGTGCTCAAACATTAATTTGAAGAACATGTACAACATGAGATCTCCAGGTCTCCAATACGAATCCAATACAGATTTTACTACTTTTTGCAAAGGTTGGCCCTTTCCTTCCACCCCCAGGAAAGGACCATATTTTACACACTGTTGAAATATCAGTTCAGGCAAAATCTCTTCATAAATACATACGTTGAATAGTTTCTGTATGGACATATGATCTGGTACTTTACATAAAAACACTCAAACTTAGTAAAATTTAGTATTTTCAGTGTTACCTTGCCAATCATTGTACTCAAGTCGCCATCACTCAGCAAAGGATTCTGGGTATCCCCAACTCGAGATGGGTCTTTGGTGGCTTTGTCATTGCTGAACGTTCTCCACTCTGAGCCCACATCTATGACCCGGTCACCTGAGACCACAGAAAGCAACACAAAGTATGCATTAACAGAGCAGTTTAAAATATCACATGAAACATCAAGTCAGACACCTGAGCTCTGCACAGTAACAAGGCAGTCTGCTGGCATTCCCAAACACAACAGTAACTGGCAGGACAATGAACCAGAATGTTCAGGATCTACAAGTTAAAGCCATGGAAAAAAATGCTGCACACAAGACATAAATAACTAAAGAAACACATCCAGAACACAAAAACTGTAATCTTTATGGATTACAGTTATCCATAAAGAGCATCATGTCATTTCCAATACACAAAAGGAATCAAGACCTTGATTTCAAGGTGAAGTCAGGACTGCCTATGGATTGTTCTCAACGAGGTAGTTGTTTTAACTTAAAAGTTCTGTCACCAGGCGTTCATAGTGCACATGTGAATTATCTATCATGCACAATCCCATTAAGCTTAGTAAATTACTTCTCTTGCATCATTTCCAGGTCCTTTGTACTCTCAATTTTGTACCATCTAACCCACCACAATGACATTTTGCAGCTCAATTTTTGTTCTTGAAGACAGTTCTGACCCTGCCCAATTCCATGATGCTTGACAGTAGCAACATAAAATATATACACTCAACTACTTCTTAAACATAATCTACCCTGTTATACCTGGAAGAGTTTCAATACAGATTCAGAATAATCAGGAAAAGCACCACATTCTCTGAATGCAACAATTTTCCTTGCAGTCCTCTGTTGCCTAAACCTTTCCTACAGCAACTTAGCAGTTTGAGAAATAATTCTCACCAACATTCTGATGCAGACAAAAGCCCTAAACACAATAATAGAAACTTGGGGGGGGGAGGGGGGAGAAACAAAAGAAAACACACAAATCCCAGCCCCAAACCCACTGCTGGCAGAGTAGGTCATAGTATTTATAGATCCGACAAAAGCTGTACCTCAAAGGTGTTGTCTCCAGAGCAATACTACAGAATTTTTAAGAATACATGTACAGAAGAACATAAAAAGAACACTTTTCTTAATGTTCTGCAGTAAAGCAGAATACAGCCCTGTGTAGGATTGTCAGAAGAAACTTCAGAATAATTGGCACCCTTTTTTTGCTAAACCTGAGGAAAAATTCACCACCTTTATCAGTGTTTAAGTGTGTTGTGAAAGAAACGTCTGCAAAAAAATAAGCAGCATTAACTGCATCATTTCCGGTATGAAAGTCTTAGAATGAAACCACAGAGCCTGATTTAACCTGGTGAAAACATAAACAGATAGAAGAAAGTACTCTGCAAACAACGGTAATACAAGACCCAAAGCTGGAGAAAATGCAGAAAGTGTGGAGAGAGTGGTCAAATTGCAGAATTAACTGGGGGATATAAGGGGAATCTATTCTGACAGAATGACTCAATTTTTAATATAAAATTCTGCAAGGAGAATTCCTGAAATTGAAAACTGTGAATGAACCAAAATAAATCACTACAACAAAAAAGAATAACTTTAGGTTAGAAGTGTTTTCATCAGTATCTGTCAGACATTCCCACACCTATGGCTCCACCTTTATTTACTGCTCTCATAAAAACCAAGAGGAAAAAGGAAAAAAAAAGAAAAAAGAAGAAAAAAAATACATAAAAAGGTACACGGTTAAGGATAGAATGAATCTGTGCTGCCTTTTACTCTTTCTGCTACAAAGGTCAACCCCCACACCCTTGGCAAGCTTAAATTTGCAGACACTGTGCTCCTCTGCCTCCTGGACTCTCTGTAAATATTTGATTCAGTAATGTTCCTTCTATGGCCTAGCAGTAACTTTACTTTTAGACAAACCCCCAATACTGTTTACAGCATCTAAAAAAAGCAAAATGTACTTAAAATTCTGGCATGGTATAAATAGAACACTGAGTACAGAGCAATGATGTAATATTTTTCCACACAAGTGGGAATGACCTAAATGACTCACTCAGGGATCTGCCTCTTGTGAGTTATGAACCATTCCTCCTCTAACAAAAAAGTTTTATATCACTGCCTGCTTTGGCAAACACATTACAAACAGAAGACTGAGACTACTATTTCAGAGTGAGAAAAGATTAAGTAGAACAAATCACTGAATATAAAGCATTTGTGTAATTAAGATGCAGTATGCAAATATCTTCATTTTGCCAAGAAATCTGCTACTGCAGAAGAGTTTTTCTGTATACTGTCAGTGTCATTAAAAATATTCAGAGGTCCTAGGCAGCACATTCCACCTTTCAAAAGACTTCTGTAGAAGTGTGACACAAGCTAGAAGTATCAATGAAAACAGAACAAATAAGCCCAAAGGTTTCCATAGATGGAAAATATATTCAAGCATATTGAGTTGGAGTATCCCATTCAACAAGAAACAAAAACAAAACACAAAATGTGGCATTTACTATTTTTAATTCTTCAAAACATAAAAAACACTTTGGAACTGTGATATTAGTACAGATGCAATTAAGCCCCACCCAAAGTGGTCAAAGCAAAACTTCAAAATACTAAACCTAGTCTTACAAAAAGCAATGTAAGAAAGCAGCCTTGAAAACTAGTCCTGAATTAAGATTTCAAGTTCTAAACCAAATTTGCCAGGTCATATACTGCTGACTGGCTTTTCTCCACAAGCTGGAATATTTGGTTCCAACAGCTCAACACGAGAGTAAAAAAGCTCTCAATAAGTACACCATAAAGTTGTCTCTACTCAAAACAATTATTATATTGGTTTAGGCAACTCTATAAAGCTGCAAAAAGGATGGGAGTGGCAGTGCATACCCTTCGCTACTTCCTTTTGATGAAGTCCTTTTGAACAAAAGAGCTTCACTAGATACAGTCACATTAGATCCTCCTTTATTTAATTTCCCTCAACCAGATGAGTTCATCCCCTCAGCTTCCTCCTCTGAAGTACATACAAAAACAACAGTTAACAGGACCAAATCCTTGTGAAATGCATCTCCAGGCTGACATCCTAAAGCATCTTTCTGAACAGATAAATTTTTATCCATTGCTACATTTCTTTTCATAAACTATTCTTCCAGTATTCAATTCCCCTTTAAAATACAGTCTAACAGACCAACACACAGGCTCCGGTGCAAACACACACTGCCAACTTCCCTGACTCAGGTTACCCATCATCTGAAAAGCTCATTTAGCAAAATGCAGAAGTGCTACTCAGAACGGAAAACCTCAGGCCAAGGTTACTTTTCTTCACAACTGACAAATGCAAAGAGCATGTGCCACAGAAATGGAAGAGCAAACTCAGGTCAGACTCAAAGCAGAATTTTGAACAGTTTTCAAAAATCAGCTTGAAACATCTAGACATCAAAATTTATGTATGTTTACTCCTCCCCTAAAAATGAAGTGATTTCTCAGAGGAAAATATTTTCAATCAACAAGTCCTAATTTTCAGTTACATATTCACAAAGAAATAATACTAGCTCTTTTAGTGTTGCACTCCAACTCATAAAACACATGTATTTTCTTCTCCTCCTGCATTTTGCAATATCTGCTATAAGAAGACAATATAGCTTAAAATTGAAGATGTCTAACCAAAACAAAAATATGATGACATTCATGAGCAAGGAAATCTTCCATATCCAGTCTTGAAACAGTTCTGAGAAGGTATGCTCTTAAGCTCTCCTCAGAGGAGCTCTAACATTAGCTGTATGTTGCATCAAGTTCTACATATTAACTAATATTTTAATTTTAACATATATACAGTTTTAAATGTTTATTTGCACTGTGAAGTCCCAAAATACCTACTGTAAGTAGCGAATGTTTCATTCTTACAGTTAGTTAAGGAACCTGCTGCCATCTAGTGAGCACATATATTATAATTTTAATTAAAAGCATTTTACAACGCCAAATTTAAATGTTTAAAAGTATATATATATAGGATTACACTTAAGTTTCAGTCAGCTCCTTATTAAGCAGAGTAATGAGGTGCTGCAACAAACTCCAGTGAAAAAGCTAAGGAGCAGACTACAAGCTGGGGAGATCCATGAAGACATGAAACTGCACAGAGCCAGGCTGAACACTCTGAGGTTAAGTCTCAGCTCTCAGCCTCTCTTAACTCCTAAATCACTTTTGCAAACTTCTGCTGGACTTACTCCAGCAAATCTTTCTTCCTGGTACACAGAAGCCCAGAGTTAAGACACAGTACTCCAGGCATCTACTCCATATTTTATTTATTAGCTTACATACTGCCCCATACAGTAGCACTCAATCTTTTTTCCCCACTTTGCAGCTTTAGAACTTCTGTTAAGGACCAGATGTATTAAATGTTACCAAAAAATAAACTCATGGGGAGGAAAAAAAAACACCACACAATTTTACAGTCACAGCTTTTTCTACAAAATTTCCAGCCTTTAATAAGACAGTAGTATTCTTTGTAAAAGTTATCTTGTTTTCAATAAACTGTCAACACCACAAATGCATCATAGCAACCAGCACCACCAGTCTATTCATAAGACAGCTAAAATAACTAAAGCAGGCTTTCAGAAGCTGAACAAAACATAAAAACCCCACAAGCAAACAAACAAAAAAGCCACAGATGATTTGAACTAGTTGCCAGACATCAACAGCATCACACCAGTACCAAAAGGCAACTATGGATTGAAACAGACAGAACAGCACTTCAGGCAAATGATTGCTACAAGAACAAAGGCTCAACAGCTCCTGCATATCAAAATGATAACAAATCTAAAAGGACTTACAGGCTTCCTAAGCCATCAGCTTGCATAATAATTTTGGAGGAAGCAAACGAGAGTAGAAATGTTAAATGATCAGGTGGACAAGTCTGGTCAGCTGAAATTACACTTTCCAGGACTTGAGGCCTTTAAAAGATTAACAGCTCAAGTACTTGTGAAGGATGCTCCAAACTACAGAATCTCAATTGAAAGTGTAGTGCCTGATCTACCCTACATCACAAAAATTAGAGACTCTCTTTTTGTCAGAGAAGTTCAGATTGTTTCTAGCCCTCATTTGCCTAAGTTCTTTTGTCAGCCTGGTAAGGACACAAGTAAAAAACCATTCCCTAAATAGGATGCTTCAAAATGTTACTGTTACAGTACTAGATAAATCTAGTACTTCACCTAATGGAAGCATTAGTGGCTGTCAAACATCTTTGGTCCCCAGCCAAGAACCCACTAACCAGAAAGCCTCCTCCACCCTCCAGGAAATTTCATGTTAAGAGCAGAGCTTACTACAAAGCCTGACCAAAGGCTTAACATCTAAAGTCTGTTTCTACCCTTACAAGCATTATTGCTGAACACCTAGAAGCATCACCCTTGCCTTTAAAGCTGAAAAGTGCTAGAAATAAAACAGACTCTTTGAAATGCTGGCTGAGAAAGGCAAGTAGGTTACTTTCTTCATATTATAAATTCCCTGTATAAAGTATCCATGGATACTCATGCAAGAGTTAACTGTTCAGAATGTCTTTAAGCATCAGTATCCTTCATAATTAGCTTTCCTCTAAATGCAAAGAGTCTTTTTGCAAGGACCAACTTTTGTCAGACACTTTTTAGTAGTCTGGACACCAAGCATGAAAGCAATCATGTAACAGCTGCTAATACACATCCATATCTAAAGATTTTTGCCTATTTGTCAAGCAGTACTTTGAATTAAGAATTCATATTTTAGTTTTATAGATTGACAATACTTGCAGAAAGAAGTAAACCTGAACATTCACCCAAATATTAAACAGTTTTTCCCCATGGATATAACTGCCCTCTACTGGATCCAAGTTAGAAGTACTTTAGCACCTTCCCCACTTACAGGATACTAGAAACAGCTGGAAAAAAACGGTTTCTTTGGTTTTCAGAAAAAAACAAGCATCTATATAGAAGCAAGCAATCTTATCCCTAATGACAGACAGTCTGGGTAATGAACTGGCCAGTTGAGAGGCAATTGTGAAACCCCTTCCTACTCATTTATTATATTGCAGAGAAAAAAATATCTGTAGTATAGTCAAATCTTACCTATTCTTTATGGATCACTTGAGTTTAAAATGCACCATTTCAATTTCAAACTTTTCAGAAGTATCAGCCAAACAAATACCCAGAATTTTGTAACAGCCTTACTGCTGACCACAGGCTACTGAATATTTTTCTCTAAAATTCTTCAGCTGAACACTCAGGTATACACAGAATATGGCATTAATATCTGAATATTGCTCATAATCTGATTCAAAGCTTTAACAAGCTGATACATGTCCAAAGATCCTCATCAGCAGGCGACAGACTTCTGTCTTTTTATCAAAGAAGGCTACCCAAAAAAGATCCATACAAGAGCACTGTTCCTCTTTCAGCCACGCCTGCCTACTGAAGCAGACAGAGCTAACCAGTTAGAGAGAGTCACTTACTACATGCTCAAAATAAACTCCTCATTGCTTAACTCCTGCACTCCAAGACAACATTTAATGAATCTAATACAAGTTTAACCAATGTCTTAGAAAGGTATTCCTAATCTGAGATATTCTTAATACCTGAGACATTACACAGCAGTACATGCCACTGGACTTGCTCTTATCCTCCTCTGAAATTCAAGTCACCACCTCGCTACATCAAGAAAATTCAGTGCTTTGTCTTCCACTTTCACTCAGTTTTCTTCAGCCCCTTCTGGCACCAGATGACTTCCAGCCTTTTTTACTGCCTATAAGGTAGTAAGCAAATATTTACCTGCCAAGAAAGAGGATTTACTAGCCTTCTGTTCTTGAAGAACATGCTTTTCCCCCCCACCAAGTCTGTCTTAAAGAATGAGATATGGTGAATGTTTTAAATGCACACAGAACTAAGTACTTCTCCAGCCCTAAGAACTCTGTCCATGAACTCTCCCACCAGGCCATGAACTCTTTCTGTAGCACGTAGCTTAGAATGACTGGAGAAAGGTATGGATAATAAAACACAATTCTCATGACAGCAAATAAATCTGGACAGAGTTGTACAGTCTCCAAAGCATGTCAATCCAGACTAATATCAAAATCCCATGGATTAGTGTAATTTAGATCTCCAAGTGCCTTTCATGCAAAAAGTAATTAGCAGAAGGAAGAGTTAACAAGTTTAAATAACTACCATGAAAAGACAGAACACAAGCTAATCCACAAAAAGTAATAGTGAACAGGCCGATGAGAGTTTTTAGTACACTGAAGCAGTATTTTGAAAGAATAATACACAACACCAGTTTATGTCATACTGACATTACAAGACTTAATTATTTTAATAATGCCCAGAAAAATACCAGTTTATTTAGAACATGTGGAAAATGCTGTGCAAAAAAAGCAGCATCCTAGATTTAACTTAAACTTCAGTCTTATTGAGGCCACAAATAAAACCTTCCAGTAGAAAGCAACTAATGAAAAATTTCTCAAAAATCCCTTTAAAAAGTAGTACTTGCAACATACAGTTCTGCCTTAAATATGGAATTCACCTGATAAAGAAACTTCTCCCAAGTCTCCTGCTCACCCAAACTCTTCTATTGCTTTACTCTTTCAACTGCAGACCTGATAAATACAAGATCAGTCATAATACTAATAATACTGATTTAATCTCCTACCCCAGAAAATTGTTTACAAACCTGAAAACTATCTATTCACCAGCTATTTTATCCTATGACACAGTTCTACATTTAATAAACTTATACCTTTTCCATAAATGCAAAACTTCAGTACTTCTGCCACAGCAAGAAAAACATCAAATGCAAATACACTTAGTTTAGTCAAATACTCTTAGCTCTGTCTACAGCTAAACGGCACATACAAAAAAAAAGCCCCCAAAAAACCAAAACAAACCAAAAAACAAACAAATAAAAAACAGTGAAGTCATACCAGTATGTATTTTACAACAGTAAAATAAAAGCACAAATTCAGCATTTACCATTCTGTCCCACATACACCAACAGTGCTCTGCAGACACTAATATCATAATATTTTTAAATAAACCTGTAGCACTTCTTTGGCTACACAGTATACTGATTTTTAGGTGGGGGGGGGTTAATTGTTCTAAATGATCCCATTCAGTGACAAAGACCTCAGTAATTTTTAGTCCACCCCAAAATATATTTTCAGTGGGTTCTGTTCACATGTGACCATGGTATGCAAGCCTTGAAACAAAACTCTGCTATGTAAAAACATGAAACAAAATCTTTACTCTCTTAAGGGGAACATCTATCATGGAATCTGCAACAAATACAGAAAAGCTGCATCTGGAACACAGGAAAACAATTTTGTCTTCACTCCTTTAAAGCATTCCTACTTCACAAGTATGTCCAGAAAACAGGCATCAAGAACTGGATCTGGTTTACACCCCCTCTAAATTTGTCAGACCAGGTAAGAAAATATTGAGTGCTCACACTTCTCTTTGGTCATGGACTCTTCAATTTTTTATCTTCATCCTCTTTAAACAGCTTTCCAAACTACTTGTTGGACACCCTAGCTAAGGAACTGGACACATACAGGTAAGCTAAACAGCTGAAGGAATGCAACACAGAATGAGAACAATCAGCACAAAGCTGTTAAAGCCTTTTGGTAACAAATCCACAGAAATGCTTACTTAAAAAACATTTTTTTATCTATCAGTAATGTTGGCTGTAAATTGCCCTAAGACAATTTCAAACACATTTTAAAATAAGTCAACTCAGCAAAAGTTCCTATTAATATTCTAATGATCCTGCTCATTGAAAATGCTAACAACTTGAACTGAAGAAATCACCAATGTTATTAATTCAGAAGCTAACAGAAGGTACATGAAGTGAGACTTCTGACAAATTCCAAGTTCCTAAAAATTACATTTATGAAGAAAAAGTTTTTTCTCTTCCTCTAATACCAGAACTATCTTTGAAGTTATGAACTAATCAAAATGGGCTTTTCTAAACTTTCATTCAACCTCTATGACAGCCACGCAAAGAGCTGAACATGCGCCAAACTATTTTTATGCAGTAACTTAGAAGCTTACTATCATATTTCAGTAGGAAATACTGCTGTGGATATTTGAATTTTAAACCAGCAAATTTATTCTGATTCATTGACCTATATCAGAATTTATGCAATTTAAACCAGCCCTTCTTTTAATAAAGCAGTTATAATCCTTCCTTTAGGTTTTAAATGGTTTCACAATTTTAAAGGAAACTGGTATCCATATTTACGTATTTTAACATTTACTTTACCAAGCTATGCAGAAGTTTGCTTTTGCATGAACAAAAGACATCTATTTTAGTTGCTTGGCTAAATTAGTACTACCTTTGCCACAAATTCTTAAACCTCCAACTTTTTATGAAAATTTTTAAATTCAGCAAGGCAAAACAAAACCACCACAGTATAGGAGAGAGTGATATAAACAATTTTAAATAATTAACACCACTAAATGAATCACCCAAACATGCACCCTCAAGGATGGCTTTTTTCTCATAATGCCTAAAAAAATTACCAGAAATCAAAGAAATTTAAAGAATTATCATAGTACAAGCACAGAAAGCTTCCCATGATAAAAGGAATAAACACAATAAGGTGCACATAAGATGCTGGTCCTAGAAAAGACACATAAAAAATGTATATGCAGCAGGTCCTATGACAACTTCCTCTCTTTCAAACAAAAGACAATACCTAAATGGCCTTTCATTTGAAATACTCCATCATACTCAGAAATACAGTTTAGTCTGTGGAAGTTGCTGCTACACAAACCAAGTTAAAGAGCTCCACAATATTCCAGTGGAAGAACTTAGGATAATCTTAAAAGCCTTGGGAGAAGTAATTAAACACAGGTGCTGGCAACCATATAAAGGTAAATCCTTCAGGGCAGAAGATAACCTCTAGCTAATGGGAAACTGAGGTTGGTTGAGGTTTGCTTTTGTGCTGTGATTTTTTTTTTTCTTGTAAGCAAGTTATTTCACAGACAGCTTTTATAACATTTCTTATACTTTCCTGAATGAAAGAAGAGTCATGATTAAAGACAGAATATTGGACTAGACAGCACAATATTCTAATTCACATTACAGCACATTTTAAATTTTCAGTCTTTAAAGGGAGTTGATTCTTTTCATAGTGCAAGAAATTACCAGAAGACAGACTATTTAAATCAGTAAGCTTTTAGCCAATGGACAATCATGAAAAAAAGCTAAACACCACACAAAAAAACCCACAAAAACCCAAAAACAAACACCCCACCAAATCTACCACCCACACTTGGGCATCAAGAGAAAGCAAACCTACACACACCATTTAAGTTACACGGTAATTTGTAAAAATATGAATAAGTACTTACCTACTACTAGCCCACACTCAGAACAAATCATATCACCAGCTCTGTAATCCTCCACTAAAATGGAATCTGGATGATTTGGGCAAGTCACCCTCGGAAGTACATCCAAACTAAGAAACAAATGAGAAGTATTAATTACTATTAAACAAGGAGGTTGCATGTCAAAAGCATAAGAGTTCTTTGCTGATAAGAATACTTTAATAATACAGAATTAAGTGATTTGAATTATAAAATATAAACCTTATAACCTGAGCTGCACCTTTTATTTAAATGCTGTAACACTACATTTGAAAATCAAGACCTTTAGGTCACCTTAAATTCCAATTTTTTTTGTATCTTGTACCAAACCACTTCAAATCAAAACATCAAAAATCTACATAACAGACTTGGTTAAATGCAGTGTAAGTCACAAACTACTGCTAAATAAAGTTTCCCATTAAGTTAGTGGTTATTTCTTCATTGCAAATGAACATTTTCACTCCTTCTAATCAGAACAGCATTATTTACCAAGTCCTTAACTCGCAAAGCAGTGCACATAGAACATGAATGTTTAGAAAATTCCCAATGCAAACACTGGTTTATTTTCAAGTACTTGAAGAATAAATCCCATTTCAAATTAAGCAATTCATTAGTTCTGAGATCTTAACCAAAAAATAATCAGTTCATGAGGTAACTACACGACAACAATTTCTGATAACAGGGATCTCTATCTCTTTCACACCCATGGATCTTCAAGAATTACAACTTCCCATAAAGCATTAGCATTATTAACACAACAGCTTTTAGTTACTGACTAAAGTAACAACCAATTGTTTTTAATCAAACGTTTTAGAAGTAAATACCTCACACTACAACTGTTAAATGATTCTACTAAAGCCAATTATTTAAGAAATGGAGCAATAAGTGTTTACAGTTGGGATCTGTGTATTCCACTAAAAAGCACAGAGCACAGAAGTTAATCACAAAAAACTCATCATGACTACTCATTCATGACTACTACCTCCATCTGATTAAATCAAAAAATAACTTGTAGTCCTTTTAATTGTAAAAAAATTTCTAATAGAATTATTCTGAGTTCCCTCCTTTTCCACTATTTCTGCCATTATTTCAGCCTAACCTGTGCAGTCCATCTTAATTTTAATTTTTTAAATATTTCTGATGAGTCTCAAATGCAAACAACCCAAACATTCTAATCCACTGAGTATTCACAAAAATATCTACAACTTGAATCCAAAACTGAAAATCAGCATCACTATTAATATTAAAACCTCCAGAAAGCACATGTCAACACAAGATCTACAGATGATCAAATGTGACAAATTATCTTCAAAACACTACATTAAAGCTCTTTAAACTACTTTCCTTCTCACTATTCCCAGACAGCAGTTTCATGACAACATTGTTGACAAAGCATTCACAATCATCTGACATCTGGCATTACCCAAAAGGCTAGTGACACTCTAAGCAAAAGAAAAAAATCTCCAGAAGCCTCAAAGAATACCAACAGTGTTTTGTTTCAGACTTTACCCTCATAAAACATTGCAAAGTTTTGTCTTCCCATCCCAAATTTAACTCGTTTATCTAGATATTATGCACTGTACTCCTTGCAATAGGTTCAATTTACTAGGCCACCTACACCGAAGGAAAATGCAAGGCACGTGTGTAAAGGCCCATCTCAGCAAATAACTCCCGAGTTGCTGCAAGACTAATGGGAAGCACTTCCTAGATCCTAGGACAGGTTTAGCAGGAGTTACAGAGTCACTCCAGTCTGCTCCATGGGCCTTTCTTCATTCCTGACTAGAAAGAAAAACTCGAAATGTCTCGAGGAGAATTCAGAGCCCAAAACCCGTCTGGTCACTGACTGGTGCCGGTATGGATTTAGGGTGGGAGCCTAAAAGCAGTTTCCAGGGCCCGATAAGGTGGAGCCAGGCCAGGGAGCTGCACCTCGGCTCACGGCGGTGCTGAGCGGGAGGGACACGGGGGGCCGCGCCAGGCGGTGCCCGCCCGGGGGACACGGCGGGACGAGCTCGGGACCGCCCCAGGCCCTCAGGGCACGGCCCGGCCAGGCCAGAGCCGCGCTGCGGGAGGAACCGGGCCAGGTCCCCATTCGCACCGAGCTGTCGCTAACGAAGAGCCCCGCGCTCAGGTCACAAATCCCCGACAACGTCGGCGTCCCCTCGGAGCCCTGCCCAGCAATAGCGACACGAAGACGCAAAGGCGGCGAGCTCGGCTCTCAGAGGCCGCTCAGCGGGGGGCCGCCCGGCCCGGCCCGCATGAACAGGCGCGGGCGCCCCGAGGCCTAGCCTCCCACCGCCCCAGGAGCGGCCCCGACAGACGAGACACCGGAGATGGGCCGGGGCGCCCTGCACCGCGAGAGCTGCGCTAAACCGGCGGCACCGGGGCCGGGCAAGCGCGGCGATGGCCGCCGGTCCGTCCCCGGGCGGCAGCGGGGGCGACGAGGCCATTTTCTGCGTGTGCCGCTCCTCCCCGGGGTCCCCCGCACTGCCCCCGTACCGGCTGGTGGACGCCATCTCGGCCGGTGCTGCAGCGGAGCCGGAGGCGGCACGGCGCAGCGGCCCCTGCTATTAAATGCCGAGCGGCGGGCGGGGCCACCGTGCGCTCCTACGGGTCCCGCGAAGGGGCGGGCACGCGGGCGGAGCCGCCTCTCGCCGG
>VZRL01005116.1:0-28886 GCA_013397895.1 Origma solitaria
TCTGTAGTTGGTTGGTGGAGACCTTGGCTCTCTGCTTGGAGGAGCATCTCTGGGCTGCACGGTGTCCTCTGCGAGGTGTTGCTAGACGAAGTCACCCCAGAGACAAGGCTTCCCCCATATTTCTGGCTGCCTCCTTTCACGTGTGCACCCCTTCCTCCCACACGCCTCTGACAACCAGTATTGAGACAAAGCAGGTCTAAAATGGCTCCTCACAGTTGGTCAAATGAGATCAAGCTGTTCAGTTTCTTCTTCTTTCTCTTTCTCATCTTTCTTCTTCCTCTTCCTCTTCTTCAGACAAATGATCAACCATATTTCCTCATTTTAATTTAACCCAGAAATTACATTGCTGCACATGTTCACAATTAAGAGTCATAAGGGTTATCTTAATTTCTATGTTTTCTAATATGTACATGCCCATACAGCTGTCCTATAGGAGTACATGACCACAAGTGTAATGCTTGGTGGTAGACGTGGAAGGTGACCTTGGAGACTGTTGTAAACTCTGTTGTCACGACAGCTGCTAAACGTGCTTTCATTTTCACTTATCTATGAAGATCCAGCTCAGACTAGCAACCATCCTTACTTTTCTAGCCTTAGCCAGGCTTACCTAGGACGTACCCAATAATTACCACCTCCCAGTGCGAGGGAGAGAAGCTTTTTAGATGCCAGTGGTGTGGCTTTACATGCCACAAATTCTATGGGTTGTTTTTTCACGTTGCTGAGGGCTTCTCTTTACAGAGCTTTATAGGGCCATTCAGAGATGACAGAACTGAGTGAGGGAGCTGACTTGAGAGCCAGAAATGTAGGGCTGCTGTGCCCATGTGTCTGCTTTTGTGTAGCTGTCCACCCAGTATACCAAACAAGGAATCCTGTGATCTTACCTGTTAATCTCATTCAAGTGTGCTATTTTTATCTTAGTACTCTGCCTAAATTTGCAGTATACTAAGTTAATTTTATTGTTCCAAACTCTGTTCATTTTTATGCTATATAACCCTTCTTTTTCCCTTTCACTCTTTAAATTTCTGTTAACTTTTCTCTCCTTAGTCACTGCTTAGCTAAGCTATGCATATTTAATTCTTTTCATCTTTCTTCATAAATCAGTCCCTCAGGCCCCAGAACCATTTGTGGCAGTTTCTTTTGAACTGCTCCGATTTGACTGTCTAGAATTGAATGCAATATTCCACAGTAGTTGCCTTACTGCAGAATGGAGGAGGGCCTGTTTCCAATCCTCTTTCTATTTGAAAACTGAAATGGCAGTCCCTTGATGTGCATGGAACAGAGACCAAAGGCATACATATTGGCCCTGCTGCAGAATTTTTGTTAGCTCCACTGTGCTGTAAACTACTTTTCCATCTGCTTTTACTTTTCAGTAATCTTTGTAAATTATTAGACTGCATGTAGAACCACAGTTCACTTGGCATAGGATTTCCTTTCCTGTGTGCTTGTCAGTCCTTATGGTTAGGTCTGTGAACCACTGTTTCCTTTTTGACTTTTAACTCTATAATGCATGATATTCTATATCCTATTTGTCTTGATTCAGATATACCTTTACTAACTTTTATATGTGCAGGTTTTTGCAAATTTTGATTCATGTGGTTTTTTCCTATGTTTTCTGTATTTCTTATATGCGGTATGACTCTTGAGCCCTGGCATATTTGCTGAGTAAGTAGTGGTACCTGACAATGTTTGTGATGAAAGAACTGCCCCAGATTTTGAAACAATCTGATTTTTTGTTTCTTTACTCAAGAAGTTGGTTGTTGCTGCTGCTGTTCAACTTTTTCAGTACCTCTGAGGTGTAGCAGTTGTGATTTTTGGCTTCCTCTCACAGGGTACCAGTGTGTTAATTCACTCTCCCATATTGCAGATTTACAAGTGTTAGCAACAGTCTTAGTGTTTTTCACTGCTTATTGTGCTAAGTGTCTGTGTTATAAACCTTTTATATTATACTGTGATGGCAGGAAGAATTTTCCAGTGTGTCTGTTCCCAGGTGCATGTCCTGCCCTCCTCTCTGTCCTATATCTGAAAGTGTGGACTAGAGATCAATGTATTACTGCATCTCCATTTAATGCACTGTAAGGAAAAAACTATTATCTTCAAAGCTTAATTGTCACTTCCTACGTCTTGTATTGCAGCCAAATGAAGACAGCTAGGTCTGTGCAAGGACTAGAAGGAGCCATTTTCTTCCGAAGGAATTCTCATCTATTCCTTCTTATCTTTCTTTATTGTCATTTGGCAAGTCCAGATCTTCTCTGTTCTCATTCTGCCTTTTGATTTGGAGCTTCTTGTGTTTTACTTGCTGTTGGTGTGATTTACAGCAATTTATATTATTCTAATATGACCAAATATTCTGATGCGATTTTCTCACAGGCTTTGTGAGTGATGAGCATTAATTAGTATTTTATATTATTCTAATAAACATACATTGCTTGCTTCTGAAAATGCCAAATAAAAAGTGATATAAATTCATGGATCCAAATGTTATAAGTGTTAGCTCAAACAGCCAGTATTTTTTTTCTTCTGTCTATATATAGATATATATTAAAAAATGTGTTAGTGCAGTCAGTGTTAATCAGATGACTGTTGTTTTCTGATTGCTTTAACTCTCTCTTCAGATCCTGACATACGGAGTTGGACTATTTATTTTTTTTAAAAAAATTAGCTGTTTTATCATTAAACTTTGGGAAACGCATAAGCATATTTTCCTTTGATCTTCCTAAGGAAACAAAGTCTTAGTGATTACATTACTTGTGTGTGTGCATCTTTTAGTTTTTCTCCCCATGATAATTTCCAAACCTGTTACCCAGTTGCAGGAAAGTGTTTCAAAACCAGGTTAAATCAGGACACAATTTATTCAAACAAGCCAGTACTACATTGCCTAGTAATGTTATACAACTGTTTCATTACAGTTAGAAATGATTATGTGGCTTTTCTACTATACAGATACCAGGTTTAGCTTAAAAGCCATTATCTCTTGTCACAGAAGGTTACCAAGTCGTGTCAAGTATATTGCTAGGAAATTTAAGTATGCTGCCAGTAAGTTTCTTCTTCCTTGGAGTGTTTGTTTCAGCTGGGGTCACTTTAATTTTCGTCACACTGTCTAGTACAGGGCTCCGTTTTTTGGATTTGTGCTGAATGCAGGGTCAATAATATAAAGATGATTTTATGATTGCTGAGCAGGGCTTACACAGAGCCAAGGCCTTTTTTTGCTTTTCCTACTTCCACACTGGTGAGGAAGTTGGGGGTGCATGGGAGATTGGGAGGAGACACAGCCAGGACAGGTGACCCCGATGGACCAAAGGGATATTCAGAGCATGTGACATCCTGCTCAGTGTATAAAAGTGGGAGGAAAAAGAAGGGAGGGGGTTCATTTGGAGTGATGGCATTTGTCTTCCCAAATAACTGTTACATGTGATGGGGCCCTGCTCTCCTGGAGAGCTGAGCGCTTGCCTGCCCATTGGAAGCAGTGAATTAATTTCTTATTTTGCTTTTCTTGTATATGCAGCTTTAGCTTTCCATATTAAGCTGTCTTTATCTCAACCCATGAGTTCTCTTACCCTTGCAGTTCTCTCCCTGATCCTTCTGGTGGGGCAGTGAATGAGCAGCTGTGTGGGGCATGGGGGCTGGGGTGAAACCATAGCCCTTGGGTGAAATGCAATGCCCTGCACATTTTGCACCACTTACCTTGCTGCAAGCAAAAGAAAGATAAGGTGGCAGTGGGAAGAGCTTCAGAAGGTGTGTCTGCACCTCATAAACAATGCAGGAAAGGCTTTGGATCTCTGTTGTTCTACAGCACTGTTATTTAGCTCACTGGATCATTTTTGAACTGTCCCTACTAGCCCTCTCTATGGCAAAGGCTATGGATGGTATCTAGAGACCTCTCCCAATAGGCAGGGCAGATGAAACACCCCCAAATTGTGCGCTCTCTCCCCTGTCTAATCTTCCATCTGTTTTGAAAGGCTTTGTAGCCTCAAATACTGTTCCCTGCCTACATATACCCTCCTGCTACTTACTAGAACATATATAAACAACTTTGGGTTAATGTTGTAAAATACCTTTCTCCTATGTTGCAGTGCAGTCCTAACTTTAGACACTGTGAAATTTAGAAGCCACAAGAAAGGATAATTATATCTTAGAGCACAACAGCGCAGCATAATCAGAGGAGAGCTAGGACCATGTGCTGTGCTGTCTAGATGTGTTTCATTTGTTCTGCATGAACATTTGCTTGTGAACATGAGCTGGTATAAAATATTTAACTCTTTTTTCTTTCTCTCTTTTTTTCCTTTTTCTGTTTTTTTTTTCCTTTTTTTTTTCTGTCAGGGAATACCTATATCCTATGTTTCATGGATGATTGCTCAAAAGACTTACTTAAAGTCCAAAAGAGCAATAAGTAATGTTTCAACCTATTGTCTGAATAATCATTATTTGAAGATGCTATAATAAAACCCTGAATCCACCTTGAGCACAGACTTTCATCTCCAAAAAGCTCATCTGGGATATTCTATGGGATGAATGGGTTAATGTGTTTCACTTATGTTTGAGATTGTGCAGTCTTTCTAGTTGGAAACTCCAGTGCTCCTGAGCAGACAATGATGTTTTAGCTCTGAAAGTTCTGATGATTGCAGGAGAAATTACTTGAAGTATGCTGTGGTTTGTGGGAATCCAGACTGCACCTTTGTGTCATCCTCCAAGGGAGTGCAGAAGGATGATGGCAGTAGGAAGGATATGGAGATGGCAGTTTCACCAAAATAAACAGTGTGTGACCTTGACCAGATCGTGTATGTTCATTTTGCTTGCATTCCTGTAGTTTCTGGATGTGATCTACAGTTGAGGACTACTGCTGTGAGACACAGAGACTTTCTCTCAGACCATTCATTCTTGTGAATTCCCTGTACATCAAAAACAGACAAAAGAAAATTATTCTTTTTGTTTGTAAAAGATGGGAATAACCCCATACATATGTATTTGAAACCTGTGTTTTATTACACTGAAGGCTAATGCACAGGCAAGCAGTTTGGCTGCATTTGTTGAATAAGCTGGCACACAGTTAATGAATTTTACCTAGAACATAAAATCTCCATATGTCACAGACTGCTACATGGCATAAATCACAAATGACAGTGCAGAGGACCCCTGTTATATTTCATTAGGTGTTATTCAGACTCTCTTCTATCACTACAATGGCAAGATCCCAAAATGCTTGATTCTTTGATTTAAATATAATAAATTTTTAGAAAATGCTGCTGTAACTTTATTGAATTGCTGATAGATAGATAATAGAGTCTATTAGAAAGCCTGTAGAGTTGATAAATAGCATCTGATAAGTAACTTTTCCTTGGTATCAAGCTGGAAATTGATTGCAGTTCCTTCTTACCAGTCTAGTCACATCGAAAGGCTCTTGAAGAGCAGCATACAGGAGTAGGGTTTTATAAGACGATGGTTGCTTGAATGTGCTCAGGATTGCTCTTCAGCAAAGATAGAATTGGGTGTTAAGCAGAAATTGAGGAAGCTTTGTGCATCATGTCATATAAGAGCTCTAACTTTCTAATTACATCTAAAAGAAGCTCTGTGGAGCCAAGAATAGGAGAAGCACATCAGCTCCTTTACTGCGGTGTAATTTATTCTCAGAGGACTTGGCATTAATTGAATTCTTTACATTCTTTACAAGGTAAAGCGTTTACATTTATACGGCTCCCTCATGATTACCTGCTTTTGGGGTGGGAAGGGGAACCAAGAAAAAAGAAAAAGAACGAAGTCCATTGCTACAGTGAGCAGGTCTGTACTGACCTGATGGAAGTGTTTAAGCTTTGGAAGTCAGGCTGAGTGGTTACAAGCACCGTGCTTCCCTCAAAGCTTAATAAACGTAATGGAGAGGCTGTTCAAATGGTAAGTAATTTTCCCTGTGCCGAACAAAGGATTTTCAAATCCAGGTATTTTGATGCTGACCTTAATGTTTCAGTTTGAGATGGATTTAAATTAAGCTAGCCTTTTCTGTGGCTATCCTTAGCCACATTTCTTTTTGAAACTGTGAGATCAGTAGACAATACATAATTACTTTTAATTTCTGAAGAGAGCACCTGTAAAAAATGCATTGATCAGAGGTTCAGACACAATGACTTCAGTTATGCTGTAGTATTTATATCACTAATTTCATATGGAATTCAGCTCAGCTTCATAAATACTAATAAATGCTGTTTCTAATTTAACATAATAAATTTAAATAATATGCATTGTTGGTAGAAGAAATCCTCCTGTATAGTAATGTCATTATGTATAACAGCAAAGTGCATTACTGAAAGGGCCAGTGCTTTAATTTCTGGTCTGATTTCTGTTAGCAAACATGGAGTTCACATTAATGTAGCATTTTGAACTGGATGAAGCTGCACTGATTTACACCATCCGTGTATCTGAGTCTTTAAGTGCCAAAACACTTGCTGCTCATTGCATGCCTCTCCCACATTTCTTTGTTAGTACTTTGGTTATGTTTAGCTAGCCAGCTCTCAAAGTGCTGTACAATAATACTGTCATCATGAAAAAAGTGCCTTTTTTAATTTACTGAATGAATGCTAATCTATTTAAACTTTTACTGAAGTTGTTGAAGTTTTGAAATATTTTATATTTCTGCAATTCAGGACAATTCCAGTTTTCTAAATTAGAATGTAGATGTTTAATTGCAGTTGTGAAAAGGGTCTGATATCATACCTTTAACAAGAATAGATCAAGATAGGGGCTAAAGTGTCAGAGGACCCAAACTAAATACAGTGTATATTTCAGAGGATTTTTTACCCTTTTTCCATTAGTGAGATTAAACTGCTTAAAGACTATTGTTTTGGTAGCAGTCTCAAGCAGATACATTCTTGGAATCTCAGATTAACATTTTTCCAGGTACTTTAAACCCTCTACATTTTGTTTCCATGCTATAAAGACCATAGTCTTTCAAATACCCAGAACTTTAATTATTCATTGTTTAAAATACCATAAAAATCAGCATGTTTGCATAAATAAAGGTAAGCACGTCTCTTATTATTTTGAAATTTGTAATTTTAAGAATTATGCGCCATCATTCTGTGTCACCTTATTTGAGATGCTTGCTGCATTAAGCAATGTCAGCAGTTTGATTGTGTGCTTGCCTTTAATGAAAAGTCACATGCAAATTCAAAATACAATACGTCTGAGCAGAGAGGAGATCCTGTGTGCACATGTATGTAGGCATTTACCTTCATGTTTTGGAAATGCCTTCTGACCTGTCACCCAGCTTAGACAGGGGCATAATCACCCCCATGTAATGTGAGTTATCGACTGAGGTGCATTTCTTAGGATGACTAGTCTCCCAGTTTAAATGCCAGAGTAAGTGACTAAAGTTGATTAACATAAGGCATAGAAAGCAGTATAAAGGAAAGCTGTATCAATATGGTTTGTGAAAAGAGGTATGGGAAAAATGTTCGTGCATACTGTAAAGTTGCTTCAGCAGAAATCACTTGCAGGAGATGGCAGAACATTTCTGTAACAATCACATTTTTTCTCTCTGTTTATATTCTGTCACCCTTCCTGTGCTCTTCATTTTGTTCAGGAGCTGGTGCTTGTAGTGTCACAAAGTATTACTTCTGTCATCTTCACAGTGAGAACCAGTGACAATTCAAAGCAAACAGTTCCTCTTTACTCAGAAATCTCTTGTTTGTACAGGCAGGATCAAAACTGTAATTTGTCTTGTGATGCAGTTGTTACTCTCTCTGATTATGAGTAAATTGCTACAGTTTTATGAACATGGTTCTCTCTTTCTTGTGGTTCTTGGTGGACCCAGTCAGTGAAGCAGCTCCTCCCTAGCAAGCATCCATGAAACTTTGTCCTTTTTTTTCTGTTGGTTACAGTGGTAATGACCTTGTTTGTCCAGTACTAGTTTGTAATCAATGCAATATAGTAAAAGTTTTTCTGGTTTTGATATTTCAGTGTTTTATAGAAGTTTTATATTGTGTGCTTATACAGAAGATGCAGAACTTAAAACTATATACATACTGGCAATCATATTTATTTTAGTTGGTTTTGTCCAGAGCATCCCATTAAATAAATAACCTGGTAAACCTTTCCAGCTTTTTCATGGCACTGCCAATGTGTTCTCTGCTGCACTATACCATAGCCATCACAGTGACCTTATTGAATCCCTGCACATGAATGTAATTTGTCATGCACTGAGGCAAGAACCATTTGAAATAATCCTCAAATGTGGTATCTTCTGTCATGAGATATAAACTCTTAAGCAAATAGATTCAGATGGCAACCTTTCTCCCTAACCAAAATCTTTCCTCCTGTTACCATACTGCCTCCTGACTAGCACGCTCAAAACCATCTCTGGTTGGGATCATGTTTTCTATCTATCTTCTGTTATTTGAATGGGGCTCATACAGTATTCTTGTACCAATTTACTGTCGCAGTTTGTGCCAGTTTTCCCATATATGGAGAGGAAAAGGATGGACAGACCTGCTGCACATGTGACGTTTTTAGAAGGCTCTAATAGCTTTGGTTTTGAGTCTGGCTGTGGCTGAATTGTCATTCTCTAAGCAGTAATAGTTTACATCCGCCTAATAAAGTTGTGGATTTTAGCAGCTGTTTTTTCCTGGAGGGTTTCTTTACAGCTGAAGCTGTTGCTGCTGTTGGCAATGCTTAGCTAGGACAGAGTAGTCGGCATACTTCAGATGGGAGAACTTAATCCTGAGGATTGGGTTGACAGAAACTTTGGGCGGTTCAAGAGGGGAAGTGCATATTTTCATGCCTGAGGCAGACTAACCCCATACCTCGGTACAGGCTGGGAACTGACTGACTTGAGCTGGAGTCCTGCTGAAGTGTGTGCAAGGGTTACAATGGACACAAAGTTGGATGGAAGCCAGCCCAATGTGCTGATGATAAATCAGGCAAACCACACAGTGGGATACGCTCAGAGGAGTTTGGCCAGCAGACAGAGGGAACTGACTGTCTACTGCTGCTTGGGGCTAGTGAAGCTGCACCTGCAAATATGTGTTTAGTCGTGGTCCCCCCAGTGTGAAATGGACATTGAGGCAGTAGAATAAGAGCAATGGAAGGCTACCGGGATAACTAACAAACTAAATGACAAAGCTGAAGTCTTCTTAATAGAGACAGTAGTAACAAGGGATAATGGCCACCAAAAAACCCAAGGCATTTTTTCTATGTCAGTGCAGCATTTAAACAGGCAACTTGTAGAATCCATTAATAGAGGTTTTCAGGACTGCTAGACAAGACAAAGTTATCTGATCCAGTGTTAGTGAATAACCCCATGTTTCATGTGGTACTAAGCAATCCACAGAGTTTCCTCCAGAAGCATGTCTGTAACCATCCTGTGTTGGAGCTGAGCTCACTCGAGGTGCTAAAGAAGCTCTGCCTCTTGTGCCATCGTCAGTTCCCCTGCTGAGTAGGACCACAGAGCAGAGTTCTGCCTGATTCTAAAACTGGGACTCAATGTTGCATGCCTTAGAGAGGAGCACCTGAAAGATTAATTCAGGGAGTTTGCCTTGTCTGCATTTTGTACTATGTTTTTTAATCCAGGCTTAATCTAATGAGGTTGCTGACCTGCAGCTGTTACACCCGCAGTCAGATACTGATCTCATTTGGGATGTATCAGGTTTCAGATGTGCTGAGAAAAGAAATTCCATATGTAATTCATTATTTCTCAGCTGCCACCAGTGCCCAAATGGACCAAGAGTCCTTTTCGCAATTGGCCTGAATTGTTTTTACTCCGGCCACACACTGGAAACTGCTGTGTGAGGCCAGTTCTGGCAGTCAAGCACTGTTCTTCATAAAGCAAATAGACAAACACTCATACAGGCTGAAAGTTATCCCAGTGGAGAGGCAGAGGATGTTTAGCCAGGAACATCCATCCTGAAACTGGAATCTGCCTGTGAGAGCATCTTTGCTGTGCTGTTTGACCAAGAAACTGAGCTGATTTGTTTAATTTCTTGCCCTGGATGAGGAGAGTACTGTGATGGTGAAGATATCCTACAGCTTGCATCAGTCTCAGTTGTGGTATGGCAGTGAACACTGACCAGTTCCTCCTAAGAAGAAAGACTGCACATGAGATAAGCTGAGGAAAAACAAAGATATCATTAAACTCTTTGGTTAGCAAACAGTGTAGGCTTGCAGCCCTGACTAGGACATCAGCCACAAGTCTTAGCCTCAGCTGAATTATCAAAATATAAACATTAAGTTCAGTTGCAGCCTGTTGGAGCTTCAGTGCATGGCTACTCCTTCTTCCCTTCATAAAAGAGAAGGACTGAACAGAGCAGGGGTATGCTCCCTGCTGCAGGCAAACATGGTTTAGCACAGCAATGGTTTTCCCTCTGTGGCTGTGACCCTTGCTGGCAGGAACTAGAGCCACATTTAGAACTGTTAGGATTTAAACTTAGGGTGTTACAACCCAAAAAGCCTGTGTAGGCTAAAGGCATGGCTACTGAAATATTTTATACACAGCAGAACAATTCTAATAGAGAAGATTTGAAATTTGCTTATTTTCCAGTCCTATGATGAGAGAAAGAACATGCAGTTACAAACTACCTCAGGCTGAGGATGGTGAGTTTAGCTCTTCTATGAGATTGAATGCTCTGAACACTGGGATTGAAGCTGGGAGTAAAGTTACATCTTCTGCAGTGTTATGGAACTACCCTTTCATTTCCTTGTGTCTTCCAACAAGGAAATAAAAGAAACAAAACATATAATTTTTGTTGTGAAATGAAACATATCATTTAAGGTCAAGTGGAAAACTTTGTTTCATACAGCAGGAGTTGTTGGCTTTGACATGCAAGAAGAAAGGGTTTGTGTTTTGGCTTAATGCAAGCCAATATTTGTTTCCAGTTTTCAGTTTGGCAACTCATTTTCTTCTAACTAGAGTGGCATGCTATGAAAGGAGCAGAAATTATAGGGAGAGAGTAGCCTATGTTAACAGTGCTTGACTGAACTTGACCCATAGAATTGTATTCTGTGTCTCATTCTGTCATATAGTTTTCCAGCAAGATGTTCTGGGCACTTTTTGGATAAATGTGTGCTTCTCAGTTTTGGGAAGTTTGGTTTGAGAAATATTTTATACACAGAAGAACAGTTCTAATAGACAAGATTTGAAGTTTGCTTATACCCTAGTCCTATCATGAGAGAAAGAAGATGCAGTTCCAAACTACCTCAGGCTGAGGATGGTCTGAGTGCAGGTTTGAGACCTTGGGTTGTAATGTGTAGTGAATACATATAATATCTAATAGAATATATAATATGTAATACATTATTTGTATTATCTGTAATTTATGAAATAATATAACAAATAATTTAGCGAATAAATATATAATGTTATATGTAGAATTTATAGACTGATTGGCATGCAGACTTAAGACCATCATTTTGTTAATATTTTATTATTGTGATACATAATGGTTTCTAGAATATAATGCCTTTAAAGCAAACCAAAACACATTAAGAAAAGAACATACAATTCTTGAATGGGACACCCTAAATTAGTGATTTAAAAAGAAAATAATTGTTTTTCAGGTGCTTTGTAGAGAATGCAGATAAGAATGCTCTGTTGTCCTTTTTTTAATGAAAATAGATAAATACTTGTGATGCTTTTATGTGCTGTGATGATGTGAGCTTTGCAAAAACCTGTCAGGAGGTTGTTAATTATGCCTTCAGAGCAGGGTTTGAATGGTATTCAGTAGATTAAATGTGTCAAACAACAAGGAGGAAACAAAATGGTCATTTAGTCAGCATTATTCAGGTGTGTCCTGAATGAGATAGGACCCTTTGATGATGTAACTTCACAAAACAGGGTGACAAAAGCAGGTCTAATTAAAGTTGCACAGTGATGCTTAATTTTGGTATTTCTTTGCTACCCAAGGTGAATTGAGTCTGCATTTCCTTCAAGAGGTCTTCCTTCAAACTATGGAAACCCTCCTCTGGGCTCCTGTCAGCCCTTAGAAATTAGAAATCTGAGCACCTAGCCACAATATGAAGGAAATTCAGGTACATAAAGTAGAACATGAGAATCAGAAGTGATTGGGTGGTCTGTAGCCACCACATCAGAAGGCCTTAGTGCAGGTTAGTGTGCACATTGCTCATGGATGTGGGTTCACATTCAAGGACTTGGGCAATAAAATAACCTGACAATCCACTAGCCTCCTTTTGTAACATAGCCCCTTGAAAAGTAATTAGCAGCACTCAGTCTCCTATGGTCTTTGTCCTCAGTGGAAAAGAGAACATACTTGAAAAGAACATTAGTGTTACTGCAATGTCACTAAAAATACCATATTTAATGGTAAAAACAAAGGAGGAATCTGACTTACAGGTAATGCTGTGAATGTTAGGAATAACTGGTTCAAAGACATACTTGTGATTGGTTTCCGCATGAAAATTTCAGTATCTGATGATTTCATTAGAAGGATCAATTTTGATGGCTCTATAAAATGAAAAAAAATTTAAAAATTAGTAAAAAGTTGTACACATGGTTGTGAATCTGAAATGGTTTTGATGTTTTTAAGAGGTAGTTGCCTGAGTGCCCACTGCATGCTAATGAACTCATTAAAATTAGGATATGATGATTTTTCTTCTCACTGAATACAGGAATTTGCCAACCTAAAGCAAGATGAAAATGAATAAAAAAGAATCATGGACATAAAACTAGCATTACTCTTGATAGTAGTTTCTTGTTTGTAAGCAAATATGAGCCACTTGAATTGTATTGAAATATTTAGGTATTTTGCCCATCTCATGTTTTAACTTTCAAACTTCTTCTCATTCACATTTGTTCACATGAACTGAGCCAACTTTTAAAAAATGCATCAGTGATTTAATGGAATGAGTTATGTGTTGTTTTCAAAAAGTAAATGATAGTGACATAGACTGTCTGTAGAGAGCCTCTCAGCCTTGGTTGAGTAGGAGGAGCTCACATGACAGACTTACACATGGTTAGAGCAACAAAATAATTGGTGGAGGTTTTGTGGCACCTTTGAAAGCAAGATCTCAATTTGCTTGTGTTTAATTTCTTCCAGGCTGTTTCCAGCTATGTAATGTTTTTCGGACCCATGAGATGGAAATTGAGCAGTGCTTGCTGGAGTCCCTCCCCCTCGGCCAGCGGCAGCGGCTGGTCAAGCGGATGCGTTGTGACCAAATAAAGGCATATTACGAACGAGAAAAAGCTTTCCAGAAACGAGAGGGCTACGGGAAAAAGCTGAAACATGGGAAGAATCAACGAGTTCATTTTAATCTTGCTGATATGATACAGGATGCAATCATTCGTCATGATGATAAAGAAGGTACTTTTTGATGTTGTATGATATTTTCCTTTGTACAGTAAAATTTCAGAGGAAAAGCTTTCTTGTTCTGTTCACCTATCTTTAGGTAAAATACAAAATACTAATCATGCAGTGATTGTCTCAGTAGAATATGCAGACATATATTGCATACAACATGTTACAGCTTGTTACTGAAATGAATAAGGTGTGGAGAATAAACCTTCAGAAACCTAATGAATTTATTTTGAGATTAATCTAAATTAATATATTTCAAAACAAGGAATATGATTCTGTAATTATGTGTGGCATCTTACATGCCTACATGAACTTTAGAATTTAACAGAAGTTATTTTGAAAATTAGATTCACATTTTCATCCAAAATCTGGAGTAAGGGATGCTGTTATTAGTGACACTGGTGATGCAAGGAGATGGTGTTGACTCAGAGTCACACCAGATAGGAGGTCATTTTTCTGTTTGTGAAATAATGGTTTTGTCCTTTTGAAATACGTAAAAGCCCTTTAGGGTTCTGTTTTTAGTTTTCTGACATTGCATGAATCCCTGGTGCAGCTGATACTCACCTGAGGAATTTGAATTTAGACCTCAGAAGTGAACCAAACCTTGCAGTGAGAATCTTCCAAGTTTTAGAAGTCCCCAGAAATCCCCATACGGTTGTATGGTAGAGAGGGACGTAAGAAAAGAACTGATGCAATGTCATAGGCAGCCTCTCTGCAAACAGATTTTATGGCAGTTCTTGGTAATCACATTAGCATAAAAAGGGGAGACTCTGAAACAGACACATATCATGCAAAGAAGTTGACAAGTTTCTCCTAATTTTTATCAATTTGGTTAGATATGCCTGTTTTAACTCACACCTGAATCTTCATTTTATTGTGCATTTGCTCTAACTATCATTGCTTATCACTGAGGTGTAGTCTACGCATTCAGATCTTTAGAGGAAATTAATCAAGAAGCTCTTCTTTTCAAGTGAGTTTCCAGGGCATCATTTTTAATTAAATTATAAATAAAATTCACAGCCTTTCATTCCACTCTCCTAGTGTGTGCATAAACAATGATCTTCCACCATGTTCCCATAGCTCCAACTTTCTTTAAAAACCAAGCACAATACTAGGTATGACTTTTAACATTCTGTAAAAGTCAAATACTTGAGGCTATTTTTGACATTCACACTGAAGAAATATAGGTTGCTTATTGCAGTGGTGGTGGGGCATCAAGAGTCTTTTGTGTTGCCTATACTTGGCCTTGAGCTACACCTGAATCAGAATATAAAGTTCAGCAAGTGCTGAGACTGAATAACCTAAGCATAAAGGGAAAATATCTCAGGCAGAGGAAAGTAAAGTGGAGGAAAACCAGGAATGGTGTCCTGCACTTGAAAGAGAGAAAATAGGTCCCCAGAAGCAGGAAGCTCAAATAGCCTGCAGATAACATAGTCCTGAATTTGTTGCCTGTGGTCCTTTCCCAAGCCTATGAGAAAGTGTGGTTGTTGTCTTTAGGCAGCTTGGGGACCTGAAAGTGCCTGTCTGCTGTGTTTTTAGCCAAATGTTCCCAGAGGCTATTTGCTTTGGGGTGAAAAGTGCTATATTAAGAATTGTTATCATAAATAAGAGCAACAAAACAAACCAAAACAACAAAAAAGTTTAAACTCACATACATGAAAGCTCCTTTCCTGCTATTGTTGCTGAGTGGAACATCCAACCATGATACTTTAGTGAATATACCTGCATTGGAATTTCTGTTTAAATTAGACATATTCTTCTGTAGTAAATATCACATTTCTTTACTGTGTTTGGTCTTGTTTTATGGAGCATGTAATGTAGATTCCTTTCAGGCAAAACTGTACTGGAAGATGTGGTCTGGAAGTACAGCTAGTGCCCCAAAACAGTAATGAGTTTTCGATCCGTAAGGCTCAGCTAGACACAGCCTGAATTAATCCCACTGAAACAGCTCTAGCTGGGCAAGTTGGACTGTTTCTGCCACCCATTTCTCTTGTCTATTTAATAATATTTTACAATGTGCTCAGGAATCAACAGCATTTGATAAGTGTAAAAGACAGCTAAGAAAGGTGTTTTGCAGTTCCATGAATAAAATGCAAAAAAATGTAGTATAGAAAGTGGAAAAGAGGGCACAGCAGTACAATGGGATAGAAGTAGTTGGCCAAGTGAAGTCCAGGGGCTCATTCTTTCTGGAGTATCATAAACTATATAGACTGGACAGCACATTTGAAGTTATGCGTTGTAGTTCTGGTTTGTTAGGTGAGGTAAATTGGATACCATGAATATATACAAAGATGTATTTATAATGTGGCTGGTGCAGAGACATTTCACAACTGAATCTGATCAGAATTTTACTCTTACGAATTCATTGTCTTTGTCATTCATGAAAAATTTAATATGTCTTCTCCAAAATTACTAGTAGCAGCTGCTACTGGGCATAAAATACATTGCTGATACTGCATGTTAATAGGAGTGATCATTAGTTTGCTCTAAAATTAATTTTAGAATGGGCTTTGGGAAATTTTTACCAGTGGCCTGCTTTGTCTCATATTTAGAAATGAAATATATGCTCATTTGATTTAAAATCAAGTTAAAAATTAGTGAAATTATGTATCTTTGCTCTTTTTGGAGACATTTAAAATTATTAACTATATTTTTTATTATTATTTGTAACCTGTTCTTTAGTGTTTTATCTGGCCCAGGGAGATTGAAGGGAAATCCTCCTTCTCTATCTCCTTGCAGCTTCCTGTAATTTCCCAGTTTTAAAGCAGGATGTTTTTACTGCTGTTGATGGGCCACATTCACCCACACGACTAGCAGTGAGTATTTTTGGAGATTCTGCCACTATTATTCTCAGTGTTGACATGTATAGAAGGAGAAGCTGATGAATAAGTGAGTGCACTCTTTTTTGACACTGATTTTGTACATCTTTAGTGCTGGCAAGGGAATATCTTCAGTTATTTTTACTTTAAATCCTATACATTTTTCTTCTGTGAGATGTTAAATCCCTAAATAAAAACGGACAGCAGGAAATTTGTCTTGCTGACATCAGTCATATGAATGTACTGCAAACTGGGAGATGTAGCTGAGCAGGCTTCTGCATTCCATTCCTTCCCACTGTAAGCTAGGCATGCTTGCATCTACACGTGGCTCTACTATGTGGTCTCAAGTCTTCTCTGATACACACAGGTCATATATCAGTGTTTGCTGAGCCTGCACATCAGATGAGATTCATCTACAGGCAATTAGGAAATGAACCACGCACTCAGGAAATAAACTGAGTGAGTCTCAGGCTGAGTTTCTGCTTCAAGTACAAGGTAGTCAAATAGATCTTTGTATTTGGGCCTCTTGAGAATGAGGGGTGTGCATCCCTCCTGAGGCAGTGCTGCAGTTATTGGCACTGACAGCAGAGAGAAGCATGGCAGCTTTGAAAGATGTGATTTTTTGAACGTGAGCTGATTGATAAGCTTGCTACAATGAAAACAGTAGCTAAAAGTGTGTGACAGTCCTGTAACTGAAATCTAACATGGGGTGAAACTACAGCACAGGCTTTAGTTTCTGTCATTCTTTTGGTGTATTCTGTAACCCACCTTAGTCATCCTGCAGCATTACTCAAAGTGTAGGATTGTCAGAAAATCTTTGTATGTAGTATCTTTTGTTATAAAACCTCTAAGTTGTAATGCAGTCATGATGTGTACCATAAAGTCTGCCAGGCTGGCAGGTCATGGAAGGTCAGGGTACAAAGTGCAGAGAGCCATCAAATTCAGTTTTGAGACAAAAGAGGTACTCCTGTGAAAATCAGCATTACAAAAGGGAAATGCAGATTCCCTAAATCTATTTAAAGCCCATTTCATCCTTCTGATGAGCAATATGCTGATTCTGTGACAGCATTGTCATTCTAAGTAGCAGCAATACCAGGGTGAGTGTTAGCATAATGCTGTGTCTTTAATAGTGATTCTTGGTTCTTTCCTAGCGATGTGCTTTTTCAGCCTTGCTCAACTCTGCCAGACCTTCTTCCTAACCCTGGAGAGCTGCCAGGGTGAGCTTTTGCCTTTAGCAGTAGAATGCTAGGATGTGGTGGCTGGGGACAGCCTTACTCTCCCTTCTCTCACCAGGGTATGTCAGGAAAAGGTGATTTAAAAAGCAGACGATACCAATATCCTACTTTTCCTGCAGCATTCTCTGCCAGGGGAGGTCTCCCAGGACTGGGTCCTAGCCCAGTTGATTGCAGAGCAGTTTCATAGTGCAGGGCAAAAAACAGGAATCCTATCTCACTTCCCCTCCTGTGATGCCAGTATCTCTGGCTTTTTGAAAGATGTAATATTATTATGAGATTGGTAGTATCGTGACATTTCAAAGGGTTGGAATAATCAATATAATGGAAGGCTTTAGTAGTATTAGTTATTTTAATGAGCACTGTATAATATACAATGTTATGATAAATTTCAGTTACATTAATTAAAAGGGTGTAAGTGAGCATAAAAGGGGGTACAGGTGGGGCTGGTGCTGAATTGTAATTTACATTTTAACAACTTTGGGCTGTGAAAAGCGCTCAGGGGAGGGGAAAACAAAATTTATTCAGAAGAAGGACGTGTCTTTAATTTAAGGTGGCAGATGAGTTGACCATTAGCTTTCAATAGTTAGGAGAATGTGTCAGAGATTGTTATAATGATCCTTCCTATTCATGGAAAAAATAGAAATAATCTGAAAACAGGCTGAAACGGAGCTGAAATAAACCAGGTTTTTTATTATTTCCTTGCATTGTTTTCAGATCTACTAACTGACTTCTTATTTTTGCATCTTATTACATTAGGCTTCCTTATGCTTTACTGTCCTTTTCCCATAGAAACAGCTTGGTTGGTTACACACAAGATATTCTGGAAAACAGTGGATTTCACTGACTGTGTCTGGCAAACATAGGACAAACTTACTGATCCTCAGCACTCAGGTTTAACGCCAGCAGTCTTTTTAGAAAGCTGGAAGAACCAGGATGTGAGCAGTAGTGACAGGTTTGTGAGCGTGAGGCTGCATTGTGTGAAACCTGTTGACAGGCAACTGAGTGTGTAATTTATACCTTTATAATTAAGAAGAATGGGAATATGTTCAGGTAGCCTGTCTGCTAGCCTGCTGTTGGGATTCTGACTTTCAGCCTGTCTTTTTAGATGTTCAGTGATACCTCCTCTTCACAAACTGGTTGCAGGCATCTTTTCTGAAATTTGCCTATTGCATGTGCTGGGATGAATAGTTAGAAAGCAAGGCTCTGAACATGGCAATGCCTTATTTTTAAAATTCACCAAAGCCTTGGATGAGGATTGCTTTTTTGTGTGTCAGAAGTTCAGAGGCATCTTTGTTACTAAAAGAGACTGAAAGTTAGTATGTTTAGTGAAGACAGGTAATTTCAGTAATTGTGAAGAGATTTACAGAAAGAGAAGGTAATAAAACACGTATTATGCTTAATGTTTGGGAAAGAGGTGAAAAACATGTGTAACATTAAATGTCCTTATCATTAAGGCAGAGTTTCCTTAAATTAGGCAAACTGCCCCCCCATCTTGGGTTTAAAAATAAAGCTGACGCTGGAAAAGAGAAGGATCTCTCTGCAAAAGTTGAGATTAATCTTTGGTGCCATCCCAAATTACCATAATCCACTCTTGTTTGCTTCCACCTTTAAAAATCCTCCTGCCTTGTTCCTTATGATTAATATTTGATATCACCTTCTTTCATTCCATCCTCCTCCCAAAGGTAATTTAATTAGCATTTCTTTTGTATAGCTGTCGCAGCTACAGCCTTCTGAAGAGACAGGGCTAAAATAATAATAATGAATACTAATAAATGATAATAAATGAGGAAAATTAAATGCATGGGATATTTATATTTCATATACACACACATACACACACATACATATGTAAATCTATGTATACACACACACACACACACAGTCTTGTTATACATGTATTATACCAAGGGCATAAAGGCCAGAAATATAAACATACTTGGTGAATGAGAATTTGGTTGTGTAATCTGAGTAAGTTTTCCCAGTTTTCCATGCACTCTCTTTCAGGAAACCTCACTTTTACTAGCTATTTCAACCCTGAGAAGGATAAAATAGCAAACAGTTGTAGTGCGTTTAGCATGTACAGGTAACTTTTGTGACAAAAGAAAGCTCCCAGATTAAAAAAATTAAACTTTGCTCAAAATCTGAATTAATAAGAAATGAGACAAGTAACACCAATTAGTAAGGTGCTGCATGTTGACATCATAAAAAGGGACCCCCGCCCCTCACCACATCAATTTAATAAAATTTCAGTTTGAGGAATTTGAAAGGCAGAATGGTCAAGAACATTCAGAACAAAACTACACGACAACTAAAATGTATTGCATACTCTGTATTTCCTTACTTTAGCATGCTCAGTCCTTTTTCAAATTTAAATCAAAGATTTCTCAGTTTTTATAGTGCTTTGTTTCAGGATTGTTAGAGCATTATTTAATTATTTAATATATTTTAATTTAAGATTACTATTTACTCTGAACATAATTAAAGCCTGTTTTTCATCTTCCTGGGAAAGCAAATGAAATTCATTATACATGTAATAATAGGGAAGCTTCCCCACACAGAGTTATTTTGGATTATACAGTAAGTTTCCCTTGAACCAGAGGAGAAGGCCGTAGATCAGACAGTAATCTAAAAGGGACTATTTACAAATGTTGATTTGCTAGGAACTACTGTAGAACAAATCACAATACACATGTATGATAATTTATACAATTTAATATTTGTCCAATTCTTAAGAGACACGAGTACTAGACACTGAATAGTGAAGTCAAGAGACTAATCAGAGCATATGAAATTAATGAAGTACACAAAAACTTTGCAAATTGGGGCTTTTGGAAAGAAAGAAACATATATACTGTAAACTAACGCTTTCACAAGACACATTCATGCATTCTGGACTGGGAATCATGTCTGTAACTTTGGATGACACTAACACAGCTGACTGTCCAACGTGATGCCAGTGATATAATCTGTCCTGTGTGTAGGAAAAGGAAGCATCAATCAACCACCTCAGTCCACCCATAGATGAAGCTTTTTCAATGGCTCAGAAGGTAGAGACACATTTCAAACCAGGGCAAGGCTTCAATCCTATAGGTTCAGCATGGTTGTTAAATTTCTTTGGCTCCATATGTGCTGAATTCAGGAACACAAGGGCATCTTTTTGTTATGACGCAGGGAAACACAAAGCCTTTAGTTATTGGGTAACAGATGTTTAGTAATTAAAGCAGCCCATTTCAAAAGCAATCATAAAATCACAGGGAGATGAAATTTGAATATATTTGAATTCCTACAGGATTCCATATGTGCTTTTTGTTCATGTGTTTACATTTTTAGTAATTTGGTAAAGCTGAGAACTGGATATTTGTTTATTAAATTATTTGTTGTTGATAAAAATATGTATGATTCCTCATATACAACGCTTATGTAATTAGAAAAAGTAAGACTCACAGAAAAAGGTATGATGTCAAAAAGCGAAGAATAGACTTGAGGGGGTAGATTTGATCTATCCCGGTTGTTCTCCATGTGGACTGTCTAACCACAGGAGTGCTGCTGCTCCATGACTACTTTTCTCTTAGCCCTGAAATGTTCCTGGTTTGTTTCAGCTGCAGTTTTTGTCTCTGCACATGCCCTCTGCCTGTACCAAGTAGGGAAATAAAGACAAAGTATCCTTTTATTTCGGGCCCCCCTGAGTAGGGAGGTTCACACCAAGTGTAATTTTTCTATCTCTTGATCAAATGGAGCTCTAATATCCTCCTCTCCACAAAAACTGAGCTTGGAGCTGTCAACCACCCATTTTTGCTTGCCCACAAGTTTTGCTTCTGGGTTCCTTTGAAAGCCATTTCTTGTCTGTGCATTTCTCTCTCCCACTGACTCTTCTCTCCCCTTCTGTCCACACACCTCAAGTATCTTGAGCAGTGTCCGGCCTGGCATGGCTTTCTCCTGGAGAAGGGGTCTGAGAGGCAAATTGGATCCATCTGGTCTTCCTTACAATATAGTAAACTGTAGAAAGTTGAATGAATAGTAAACTGTTGTACAAAAATCTCACTGCTATCATTCTGTCTGCTACTAACTGTGTTTTGAAAATAGGAGTATGTACTGCACTATTTGCAGTCCTGTTTCATATGCTTAAGCTCTGAAAAAACAAAGTCTGAGATGTGTGTTTGAACTTTGCGATTCCCATTTGGTGGTTTTGGTTGTCTGTAAGTTTACACTGAAGGATTTGTTGATAATCTCTCTGAAGAGCATGCCTTTTTCTTACTGATATAGACTGTTTCTAGAAGCTCAGATTTTGGATCTCTCTTTGAATCACAGATTTCTAAAATGTAGGCACTGAATTGCTTGTTTTCTGTGTAGACAAGTCCATTCTTGAACTTTAACCCTATATATCCAAACAAAAACAGGTTTGATTAACTAGAAATCATAAATCTTGCTTCAATTGCAAATGTAAAGCATAATATTTATGAGGGAACCTTTGTAAAAACACATGTTTTCCTAAAAATTTTCTTCATTTACCTCTGAACACATTTTCAGAATTCTCAAACATTTATTTTGGTGGGCTATCATATAAAGCTTTTCTGCAGTTGGAAAAGTCAGTATGTAAATTATTCATGAGTTCTAATCAGTCTTATTCAAAAGGCTTTTGCAAACTAAAATGACAAGAAAAAATATTTAGAAGACCATTAACCCTAAACAAGAATCCAGCTTTTTAATAGTGCAGTCTGATCTGAACAGATAGACACATATCTGTTCTTTTTTAATTTAATTTTAAACCTATCAAGCTCATTTGTGTTCATAGGTTTTTTCCCACAAGACCTTATTTTACATTTAATAATAGAAGGTTCTCCACTTGAGCATGTGCTGTGGTTTAACCAAACACATGGCCAGCAGCCAGCTCCATGCAGCCACTCCCTCACTCCCCCACCAGCAGGATCAGGGAGAGAATCAGCAGGATCAGGGAGAGAATCAGAAGGGTAGAAGAAAACTTGTGGGATGAGACAAAGACAGTTTAATAGGGAAAGCACACTGCCACACACACAAGCAGTGAAAAACAAGGAATTAATTCACTGCTTCTCAGGGACAGGAAGGTGTTCAGCCATTTCCAGGAGAGCAGGGCCCCATCACATGCAATGGTGACTTGGGCAGACAAAACCATCACTCCAAATGTCCCTCCCTTCCTCCTTCTTTCCTCCTACTTTCTATACTGAGCATGATATCCAATGGTCTGGAATATCCCTGTGGTCAGTTGGGGTCACCTGTCCTGGCTGTGTCTCCTCCCAGCCTCCCCTGCACCAACTTCCTCACCAGCGTGGTCAAACGAAAAGCAGAAAAGGCCTTGGCTCTGTGTAAGCCCTGCTCAGCAATAATAAAAACATCTTTATTATTGACCCTGTGTTCATCACAAATCCAAAGCATGGCCCCCTACCAGCCACTGTGGAGAAAATTAACTCTACTCCAGCTGAAACCAGCACAGCATGCCCCAGCATTCAAAAGTACGAAGAAACACAAGGACTAATCACTCACAAATTCACTGTCATGCCAATAAAGGTTCGTTAAGCCATTAGCAACCTACAAATTGGCACCTGGCATTCTTCCTATTCATTTGAAAGGGGATCCACAGTGGGATGCAAGACTATAAATTGGCAGCAATCAGAAGCCTATTCTCTCTGTGAAAGATGGTATCCACTTAGTAGTAGGTGCTGCTGATATTGTCTAGTTATTGTTAGAAGTCACTGATTAAAAAGAAATAGTGCTGTAATGACAGAAGATCCTAGTCTATTCCTGTGAAATAAAAAGAGAACAAGAATAGAGTATTTTCTATGCAATTTGTTTTTTATTTCCTTTCCAGTGTAATTATTGTGCTTCAGATTGATTTCCAATAATATTTCAGTACAAAGGGGAAACTTTTCTGTATCTATCTTGCAATATCGCTTACTTTAAAATGTTTTCATTTCAATCACAAATTACACTGATAGAAATTAGGCTGGGGAACTACAGAAATCAATAGAGAATAACGTTTTCCTTTTTTTTTTTTTTTCTTTTTTACAAGCAAACCTTTATAGCAATAATTCAGTTCTTTATAAAAAATGAACTTGAATAAGTCCTTAAAAATATTTTCAATTTTTTAATTCAACTTCAGAAACATTTTTCTACCAGGGTATACTCTTAAATTATTACACTGGACTGCTACCTGACAGCTGTAGCACTAAATCCTTGAGTTAGGGGCAGTGCTAAATTCACAGATGTTAGCATTCACAACTATTGTTGACATAAATTCGATAGTTTTTTTCCAGACTTCCACATTTACCCATTGACAGTACAGAAAATATGCCTTGAAGTGTTATTAAAGCTGGAAGTATCTATGTGAAATTTGAACTACTGCTTTGTTTCTTAGTCTGCTAAGGGGACATCCTAAAAGAGGATACCAGCTATCAAACCTTTTAATTAATGGTCAACTAGACTTCACTGGCTTCTCATTCCTATACAGCATGAATATTAGATTTCTTTTGCTTTCAAGCCTCTCCCTAAAAATCCAATGGATCACATATTTAGAATTACACAAGTTGGACAGGAGAGGACAGATGTAAAGTCCAAATATATATAGTTCTACCTTTGCTTCTGGATTAGTCCTTATCTCTTTGTCTTAATTTAGGCACTTCCAGTGTGGGATTGTCTGTGGTTTCTCCCTGGTTTATCAGCTCTGTGTACCAGAAACATGTCGAATATACTGTTTGAGCAAATGAGAATGTGCGGCATTGCGTATCACTGGGGATGTTTGAGGCTCTGTAGTTGTAGCTCATCACTTCAGCCCAAACCTGCCATGTGGCTCCATGTGGACATGGACTCATTGCTATGACTCAGAACTGAGAGCTCCTCTTCTGTGTCAGGTGATGTTGGTTGCTCCTTCCCCTTGGTGGCATCAAGATTGAATTCACAGAGTTGAAAGATCAGTCTGGCTAGAAGGACCTCAGAAGGTCCAGTAGTCCAATATCATGCTGACTTTGCAGAGGAATGAGACAGCTCGGGTATTGAACTAAGGCAGATCTTATCATTGTAGTGCAAAAGCAGACTAAGCAAAGCAGAGAAATTCCTGTGGAGAGCAACTGACAATTCTGCTTCAAAGCCAAATTAAGCCATCAGCCTGTATGTCAGACTTTTGCTTTCCATAAGCTGTGGAAAAGACATGATTATTGCAGGTACTATGTGAGTGTAATTTTGTCCTCTTCATGCTGGCCTGTAACTCCAGTCCACACTGTGGCAATCCACACTTGTAAAAAATCAAGTAAAACATAAATAAAGCAGAATTTGCTTTGGGTGGGTTTTGTGCTCGTTGCTCCAGCTTTGGCATAATAATTTGGCTCTTCTAGTGGCTGACTGATGTCAAAGAAGAAGAGGCAGAGGGTCTGTTTTTCACACATCATACCATATATTCCCCAGATCTTCAAATGCTTCACTGGTAACCCCATGTAGACTCACCTTACATAAGATTGGTATGCAGATTTAGCTCTCTGTAAGCTTAGTGATATTGAATGCAGAACTGTTTGTGTTTCAAGTTGGTCTCTTTCGTTGGGCATTTCTTCCAGATGAACTGTTATAAATCTGTCATTTCAGTCGCCTGTGTCCCTGTATGGTTTTTGCTTTTCAAATACTGAACTTTGAAATCAGGTGAAGTCTACATTGCTGCAATCTTCAGCTGCCTAAGTCTGACAGCTCTATCTCAAAGCAGATACATGGAGATGTTTTCCTTTGCTTATTCTGAGGTGGTTTAAGGAAGTGTGAGCCACAGTTTTCAAGTTTGATAGCTCTTTCCTTCCATGCTGGCTTTATACACACCATCTGTTCGTGTTGGGGTGATAATGTGTTCATTGCTTATTTTTCAATTGTTTTTTGTTATTGGCATATTGGTAGTGCTGGTTGTTGTAACCAATGTGGGAAAATGAAGGTGTTATCCAGAATGCACTGAAGTTGCAAGCCTCCAGAAACAGCTGTAGGAAAAGTGAGCTGGATGATTTCCAGGAGGCTGTGCTTATGCAGTCAAAGCAGCATTGACTGGAAGGGTTTACATCTCCTGTCTGGATCTGTCTGTGGGCAATTTGCTCTCCTTGCTGGACCTCCAGGCCATCCATCAGTTATCAGGGAGACTAATAAAGATTCCAGAATGTATTAAAACAAATTTAGTTGAAAGAAGACACTTAGCAGTGTCATTAGGACACTTAACAGTTGTCTTTCAGTTGCACGTTTGTTGTAGTCACTACTAACAGAAGATTCCTAGTCTGCACAAAGAATACACAGCACACAAGTGTGAAAATTAGTATTTGGGCCCCCTTGCCAGAAATGAACAAAGATTTGAAAAGTTGTTGTGCTATATTATGAAATGTGACAAGTTTGCCCTTTGCGAAGTGTGAAAGAATTCCTTGCAGATTGGGAGTTTGGGAGCCAACATGTGAGAGAAGTTCTAGCTATAACTGTCAGACCCTTCATATCATGGAAAGAGGTGAAAATTTAGAGAAGAATGAAGAAGACTTGGAGACCAGTGGATATAAACTGCTTGGAATACCATTAGGAGAAACAGAATTCATTTAAAGAGTGCAGCAATTCAGCCAAATCAGATTTTGGAAAACAAGTAACGAGAAGTGAAAACATCTTTTAGCTAGGTGCACAGGCATAGTTGTTTTCTTTGACCACTTGTGGCAACTAATCAACATGTGAAAATGTTCATATTTGTTTTTTGTTGTGCACAGGTTAATAGAAGGACTTGTTAAACAGCATGTTGTAACCAATGCATTAAGTGCTGAATAGAAGTGTAAGGTAATACTTGAAGAGTTTACCCAAACTGAAGCATTCGTGCATCACGCATGCTTTTTATATTCATATTTATATGGCAGACTCGTGTGACAGGACCCCATATGCTGCTTTCCCACAGTAATCATGACTGTTTGAACAGTACAGATAATCTCTCCAGACCTCTCAAATCACTTTCTCAGTCATGAATTCTTAGGAGAGTGGGAGGGGCTTCACACTGCCTCCCCAGAAGCTCAGTTTTCTGGATGTGTCTCTCTGTGGTGATTCCATCCCTGAGATAATAAGGAAAGCACCTATTCAATCACCTCCAATAGGAGGTGTCATTCTGTCCGTATGTGCAGAGAGTCATAAGTCTTTGCAAACCTCATGAATTGTATTAGGAAAAAAAGAAAAAGAAATTGAGAGGTGAGGGTGTGCATTGTGAAGTTGAAAAGAAGCATTAAGAAAGAAGTTTAATATGTTATTCTCAGTTGGTTTTGTCAAACCCTAAGAGACTGCAACTGAATGCTGGTATTGTTGAAAAATGTGTGACATGAATACACCAAAATCCAACTCTGCCTACTTTAAAACTCTGTAAAAGTGAAGAGGGGAATGATTTCATTTGTGCACGTGGTTTCTCCACTTCTCTTGACCATCTCTGAGATGTCTGGCAGAGGTTGTTGGTATCAGTAGTCTGAAGTGTGTTGATAGTTTGCGGTTAACCATGCAGCAGGATATGTCTCAACCAGAAAGTGTTTCACAGCACACGGGTTTTAATGTGCTGTGAAATGGCATATATAGATAAATAGGATTTTAGTCAGAAAGACTTAATTATGGGGACATTAAAATTGTGAAGGTAGAACAGCAGAGACTTGACTCTGCTCCCATGAAAGCTATGGAAATGTGGAAGGGACTGGAAATCCTTTTGGAGGTGATAGTTCAAATTTAATTGAATACAGTAAATGCTGTAAAGGCACCATGAGGGCCAGCTGCTCCCTCCTGCTCTGGGGGCCACTGGGAGCATGGGGGGCACCGCAGGGCAGCTGGCCAGGGCCTGGCAGCCAGGGCCTGGTCCACTGCCCCAGCTGGATGTTATGTCAGTGCTATATTTTCTAATTCAGAAAATTTCATTCATGATTTTGTGACACTGTTCCTACCACTGTTTTTACTGCAGGCTTTTTGTATCAGATTTAGCAATTGTGTGGCTGCAGAGTAAGTAATTTCAGCAAACTGAACCAAAAGGAAGTGCACCGCCCCCAAAATCAACAGCTGAATTCTGTGTCATCTCTCTGAACCAATTTGCCTTCCGGTTGCACAGCTGACGGGGCTCATGCAGAGGAAGAAAGGAAACATTCAGGTGTCTTGGAGACACTGACTTGATTTTAGCAGTTCCCTAAGGAGACTTCTAATACCAAATGACACTTAAAAAGTGTGTTTCCAAGCTAAAATTGAGGTTGCCAGTGGTTGCTCTCCTTTTTGTCTGGCTCTGATTCTGTTCCATCCTTTTGTCCTCCCATCTTTATGCTCATCTTGGAGTGAGGCAGGGAGATGAACCATCTGGAGCCTGCCTCTCGTAAGGTTGGTCTTCTGTTGATTTAACTCTCCATCCCAGCTCATGGCGGCATGACATGTGGCACTGCTGTTGCAAGGATGAGGGCAGGAGTGTGTGAGTAAATGCATGAACAAGAGGGAAGCAGCTCTAGTTTTGACAATGTCAGCTTGATCATTGTCACAGATCACAACACTGGGAAAAGTGGTGCCTGAGCCACATATGGCAAGTGGTGAGATATTCCTGGAACCACACATTTCCCACATAGCCACTCATCTGCCACACACACAACTATTTTGGATGAATGCATGGATCAGTAATGCCCCTAGTTTGTTCTCTATTGCCTGGTTTAAGTTTGCATCTTTGTGCACTGCACACCCTGGGAATTCCTGGAGACACACAGGATCTAACAGCCAGTGGTCTACAGCTGGTAATTAGCACCATTTAGCAGCTGCTGAGCAGGATAGTCGTCTGTTATCCTTGAAGATCTCTAATATAAATTGTAATGAGTTGCTTACAAGGCTTCTAAACCAGCTGGCATAAACTTGCTCTGCATGTTATGGGAGTTAAAAAGGGACTGAGTCTTGTTTCATGAGGAGTATAAGTCAACAGTAATTTCATTTATGCCAATTTAGTAGCGTTGGCATAGGATCAACATAAATGTTGGGTGAAACAGAGGGGGTGTATAGTCTGTTCAGATGAAAATTTGTGTTGTATGCAAATTATGTAACTGTTATAATTAGGGAAAAGCCTGGGTATGACAATGGTTTTCAAATTGAGGTACTGACCACAGAGGGAGTTATTTTGCTGATGTGTGTTTTAGTGTTTATCATTTAATGACTATAGGACTGGAAATCTGCAAATTTTGAAATAAATTTACCTTATTTAGTAAAATGCCATAAGATCTGAAGCTTTTATTCAATTCTGCAAACGTTTGAATGTACAATCAGGTAGCCGTTTCTGTAGCTCAAAAGTTGGCCTAAAAATTATACTGTTAATTTAAAGAGCTTTCAGACATATATCTGAGGTGAGCCTAGTAGGTTGTGAGTTTTTGTAATACTTTGTCTGTAGCCTTATGATAAAGTTCTTACTGGTTTTAGTCATCTTTGTCAGGAGCTCCAGGAGAATCCATACATGGGGGACAGATAAAATATGTGTAAAAAATTAAATAGATTACCTAAATGCTAAGATATTTCATTCCTTCTTTTTTTTTTTTTTT
>VZRL01005116.1:28899-220718 GCA_013397895.1 Origma solitaria
TTTTTTTAACCTTGAAATAAATAAATCTCATTAACTGAGTGGAAGTGCAAGTTTTAAGAAAAGCTGTATTTAAGTTTACTCTATGAGCAACTACTTCCCCCTAAGGTTAATTTTAAGAGTGTCCAACTTCTGGTAAACATTAAAAAGCTTTGTTTTTATTGTAATTTTATCTCACTAGCAGACATTCTGGAATCAGTCAGGTCTGTGCTACCAGTTTTTGTTGACACAACTATTTTGTTCTCGGAAGCAGCTATGCTGGCAAAACCCTGTCTGTGTTATTAGCTGTCATGACAGACCCAAAATTTTTAGCTAAGCTTGTGTTATTTTGTAAGGTGGTGTTGAATGATTTTAGCAACAGCTCTGTTATATACTCAGGTCATAGGTGCAGTGAGATAAAATCACAGCTATATTAATGACTAAGACCTTACCACAACAGCTCTCTCCCTCTCACCTGGCCAAAGCTCTAAATGGAGGTAAAACCAGGGGTCACTACCACTGCTTTTTGATCCTGGGTGTGATCCTTGCAGCAATATCTTCGGGCCATAGAACTGAGTGGCTCCTTCCAGTCTTCTCAAAATTACTGTGATGTACACCACTGTTTTTCCCCATGACGCTAGATATTGTCACTGCATGCATTTGCAAGTAAATGATGTAAATTAAGTTCTTTTTATTTGAAAGAATAACTGTAAAGCAGAAGGGAGCTGAATACCATGAACTGAAAAAGAATGAAAATAAAACTTGAGGAATGAAGGTTCTAAAAAAAAAAAAGAGAGAGAGAAATCAGATAATTCAGATAATCAGATGTAGCTATTAGGCAAGGTGACCCAATAACTACTAAGTCTTGTTACTTTGAAGTGATTTCAGAGTCTACACTGCTTTCCCATGTGAATATCTGTCATGTCAGGGTTGAAAACATGCTTTTCCTTCCACATCACAACTTAACTCAGGCGTGTCACATTTGACTGCTGCCCATTGTCACTTTTGTGTAAGGAGATAGGTTTATTTGTCACTGCCTGGGCACTGTAAGAGGCACACACTAGGATTTTTTAGGCCACCGGGTTTGTGGACGTAGTATTTTCCAGTGGAGACACAGACTCCATTATATTTAATGCATATAGAAATGAAAGAGGGGGAATTTGCCTGAAGAAAAGGTTTTAAATTTAGCAGTTCTTGAGTAACTGGAGTCCCTAACTCATAAATTATTCTGGCTATGTCTACAATGATAGAAATGTCTGTCCTGTGTGAGAACTGTGACTGTCCTCATGGATCTCATTGGAGTTTGGCTTAGTGTCTATGTGGCCCAGAGACATAACCTTTATTTTCCAAGTGGTTTTCCACTTCAAGATACCTCAGATAACAGGAAGGCTATGCCCTCAATCTCCAGAGTGATAGTGCATGGCAGGAAGCTGTCAAGGCTGGTGAATGCCTGGGCATGGACACGCAGCAGTTGATGGTGCAAGGCCTGGTGGGAAAGCAGCAGAGAACTAGGCAGAAAGAAAGGGACTTCTCGTGTCACATGCTTACTTGTGCTGCTTGAAGTTCGCTCCCACACGCGAGTGATCAAGCCCCTCAGCTGTTTCCAAGGCTGGGAAAGAATAACATGCATTTTAATAGTCCAGCATTAAAGCTGGGAGAGATGTTTAGTGGGGCTGTGGAACTGCCTGTTTCATTGGTGGCATGGTTTGTTTCTTTTAAAGGTAGTGTTGTGTTGACTGGAGCACAGAAATCAGCCTGACATTTCACATCATGCTTTTAATTTCAGAAGAGAATCAATGACCCAGTAGTATTGGGGTCATAGTAATATGATTCCTGGCTACCTGAAAAAAATTATAAGCTATGGGAACTCTGACAGAGAGGATGGAAACTCCAGCCCTGTCATTATCAGTGCTCTGTTCAAACAGTGGGCAGTATAGCTTGGATATGCAAGGCAAGCACTCTCAAATTCAGCCAGTATGGAAAGAGTAATTCTCCTCTCTTCATTTCTGAAGTCTGAATTCTGTGTGAATGACACTCTTATCTGTCCAAATGTGCATATTTTGTTTATGGTTTGCTGCATTTAATCTTCATGAAGAAAGGATGGGAATTTATTTCCAAGAGTTCTCCTGAAAATGAGGAGGTCTGAACAAGTCTGACAGATGATGCCAATGAACTCTGGAAATACTTCATGTAAAAAGCAGTAAGATTACAAATCAGTTGTTTGCAAAGCCCATTAAGGGCATGGCTGCTCTGAATAACCACTGTCAACTGATGAGCTTGTTCTGAAGGAAAGCATGGGCTATTGCACTAGTGATAGTGTCGTAACAGCTGCAGTAAACATCTTTGTTAGGTAGACAAGACACCTTAAAAGATTGTTTAAATTACCAACAGTGGTGCTTGGATTTTAAAATTTAATTTTAAGATAGTCATAACAAAGGCATGAGGTGAATATTTTTTCTAAGACTACATAGACCAAACATTTATGACATCTTGCATTATTTCATTTGGTTTTCTGATTAAGAACTTACCAGACACTAGCATTCATCTGTTCTCACATGTAGCTGAGTTGTGTAGCAGGTTCCTCATAAACACCATTGGTATAAACTGAAAAGTATGGAGTGACTGCTGAGGAATGAGAAAAGAGAATTAAAGAGGTATGAAGGTGGAAAGAATTCCAAGTGATTAATGTAAACTAAAGAGGTTAAGATGCCAGTGGTGGACCAACTATCTGACTATGGTCAGATGGGCAAAATATGATACTTAACTGGTGGAAGGGGCAGAAGGACGCTATTACCCGTCTTTCAGTATCACTTCTGTTGTGATTCAATTTCACGGTCAGTTTATGCCCAAAATGCTTTCAGCTATTGGGGGAAAGTGGTGGTTGCACCATTCTCCCTATTCATACCTGTTACCCAGTGCCACATTCCCAGATTCTTGATCTAGCTGGAAAACTAGTCTTTGCCATGTGCCAAGTGACAAAAACGTGCAACCTTCGGTGGGAGAATGTGATAATCCAGCCCAGAAACAGCATCGTTTAGCTAGGCTTCTGCAGCAGTAAGTCGTGTTTATGCACATAATGAACAAGTAAAGCCTTCCAGCTGGAGTTATTCCTGTTAAACTAAAGAGAACAAAAATAGATGTTAACAGGAACAAAGTTTACACTTGCTGGCTGCTATTCCCCAGAAGAACAGTTAATAGGAGCATACACTGGTACTCTATATACAGCACAGTAGATGGCCAACTGTTAGGTTTTGCATATGTTAGGCGCCTTTATTTTTGTCTATTCTGTTACTACTAAAACTGAGTTTTGGGTTGAGTTTGTCCTAAGTTTGTGTTACCATCAGTAGCAGATCCCTGGTGAGTTACTGATAGCCCTGGGCCCTCTGAATTCACCTTTCAGTCTCTGCTGTGACTTCAGATCAGTAGTCCATTTGTCTGCAGCATACATAAGGTCACAGATAGCTCTATATGCCAGTGTAGCTAGATTATAATCAGCATGGCACAGTGTAAGTGCCAGTTGCTGCCATGTATATCAAAATTCTTAATGCATTATACACCACAGTTACACAAAACTAAACAGAACTAAAATGTGTTAGGTAATTGTCACCTTGTCATCAGCCAGTTGCTATAACAACTAAAACAAAGCTCAAAGCAAGCCAAGACAAGCCCAGAAAAACAAGCCTTACAGCCCTAGTTCCACAGGCAAAGTTAGTACAAGACCTGTGCCTGGTTAACAGGTACAGCAATAACGACTGTACTGCATTATAATGCTATATAATAAGTCATAATCTAGTCAATATAGTCAATGGAAAGTGAAAAGGTATTCAGCTCTCTGGAATAATTTGGTTAAAATTATAACATCAAGCATATATAAAAAGCTCTGTTGATAATTATTACCTTTTTTTCTGATAAGACTTCAATGCCTCAATGCTTTCTAAAACACCTTTTTCATTAGATATGAAATTAGGTATGAAATTCTGTTCAAATAGTCAATAATTTTGTATGTCATATCTAAAAGAGATCAGAGAACAGATGGACCTGTTTATACACACACAGGAAGGGCTTCAGAGTTTGCTGAAAATTTTTTACTCTTTTTTTTTTTTCCAAGTAAAAGTCAGCTTCCTGCCTTTAAATCAGTTTTCAGTCGGTCTCATCTTCTCTGTAAACTCTTTTTGCATGAAAGATTGCAACTAAAACAAGTTTTAAAAGAAAGTCTTGGGGAAGCTTCCTTTAAATTTTATTAATTAAGAGATAATGTAGCATTTCTTGACTAGAGTTTTGTATTACTTTCTGTCCTCATTAGGATGATTAACCCCAAATTACTGGTGGTAGCTAGTAGTTCTATCAAAAGGAAAATATGAAGATAAAGTGAAGATTGTCCTACTCACTAGTAAAGTCTTAAGTAAATGACCTAAGTGAGTTGCATAGCAGGAAGGGAGATTTTGTTTCTGTGATATTTTTTTCTTGATTTTCTTACTGTGTTTTGCAGAGGGGATAAATTCAAGGAAAGAATTTTTGTTTTACTTGTTTTCATATGCAGAGGTATGTAGCACCTAATCCTGATTCAGGACACAGACTTTTGCCCAGTTGAAAGGAGAGTTTGCATATCTTGCCCTGGTAGTCTGTGTGATGTGAATTTCCTGAAGCACTGATCAAGCTAGGTGCAAAAATGAGGAAAAATACACCAGACCAAAAAAAAAAAAGCTACTTAGCATCCACATTCCCTAATATTTCGCAGGTGACTCAATAATTTATTTATGGTTACAATTATTTAATATTCTACTTGAAGATCAGAGTTAACTTATTAATTCTTTATACTGTAATCTTGGTCTACATTTCTGCTGGGAGAAAAAAAAATCAAGGCAAACCCATTAATTCTTATGGGTTTCAAATTTTGATCTAGAAATGGTCTGACATTTTTTGGTTTCAACTGCAAGGAGTTGCAAAATGGATCTGAAAAGGCATTACTTTATTTTGCATAGCTTCTCTATGAGAACCAAGTCTTCAGGGGGTTGATGGGAGGAAGAGATCTAATAAATTTGCTGTATTTTTTATACCTGAGTAGACAGAGTTTCTTTCTGTTTCTTCATTACTATTTTAGGCTCCAGATGAAATTCTTATTGAGTACTGTTAGAAATGCAATTTCCCTACCCGCTGACCTTCCCATGTGTCCTAATTCTGCCAAAAGAGGGAGGTCTTCATCCTCTCTTTGCTTAGAAGGAGCTATCCAAAAGCCACTTTTCGTTATTCCAAGGCTCTTAATAATTTAGTTCATCTCAATGACCCAAGAAGAAACTCCACATTTTATTTTTGCTGGTGTTGTTTTTGTGCCATTCCAGTGAGTTCCCACATGCAGAGGTAGCCAGAGGTAAAGGGTGTGTAAGTCCCTTTGGAATGGAGGAAGGGAACAGTCTCCTTTGGTTAATCCTTAGCTGACTTAAACCATCTTGTAGAAACAGACTGAGGATGCTATTTCACTATCAGTCCTACTCAATATAAGACTTCTGGCACCTACCCACAGCATGCTTGCTCTGCTACCACATACCATCTGCATTTTTTTTTCCCCTGGAAAACAGGGGATGAAGGAAAGGGAACACTTTGGAGTGTTAATTTCTTCAGGTGAAATACTGATGGGATTGGGAGAATTAAATTATTTTCAGAGCCTTAAGAAATCTTCTGTGATATGGAAATGATACTTTCTGCCCTACTAAAGGAATGGCACAACATAGGAACACTGGAAATATTAACTCCTAAGGAAGATGTTGCACACCTATTTAAAGAGGGAGGATTTATAGTAAGTCTTTACTCACTTTAAACCTGAGGTAGAGAGAGCATCTCCATATGTGGTCAGAAATTTAGGTATTAAAAAAAGGAAGGAACTTAGTTCTGAACAGTTTCTGAACTAAGACCTTTATTTTTTAATGGTCTCTCTCTGGATGAGGACAAGTGGGTGCCTTAGTATGAGATTTGTGGATCTGAGAGACCGGAAGGGAATGGTTTGCTTTTTCGTGTTCATCCATTTCTTCCAAAGTTATGAAATTTTGTAAATACTTCTCTACCCTCCCACTCTGATTCTGTGCTTTTCACCTTGCTTAGCAGGTGTTGTACAGCTTCTCTTGTTCTCTGTTACCTAATGTTCCAATTCTACTTTTGGTGGATGTGCTGAGGACAACAGGGACTTCTAATAATGACTAACTTTCAAAGTGTCATTTGCTAGAACATGTAAATCTTTTACAGTTATATAAATTAAATGAGGTAAAGCCTTTGCTGAGGAGAAATAGGTACCATGGAACTATTCATAAAGTAGGAATTAATTTTCAAAGTTAAAAAAGCACAAAAGTTTAAATGGGTTTATGTAACTATTGTAAATATTTGTCCTTTATAGCAGTGTGGTTTTGCTATGATATGTTTAATAATAATAATACCAAGTGTTTCACTCTTAATTTTATAGGCTTGCAAATATTTAACTAAATACTCTTTCTTAGGAGAAGTTTTTCTAGGGCACCTGGTCAAAATAATTCAGCACATTCTGAAAACATTACTTCTCTAAATTGACAATATTTGGAAAGTAGACTGACCCCTTTCAAATATGTTGAGTGTGTGAATGCTGTAAGAAGTCTAAATGTACAGTGAAAATGGAGTTGCAATATGTTCTTGAGAGAAAGGAAACACATACAGAAAATGCATAGCTAGAGGAGAGGTGGAGTTCATGAGTCTCTTAACAGATTCACAGAAGAGCCTTGAGACAAATCTCTGGCCCTCCTGTAGGACAGACACCTCAGTGGAACCCATTTCTGAGGTATTCATAACTTAAAATTTCTTTGCAGTTATTTGCACAAGTTCATCCAGGATTTTAACTAGGAATTAAGCTCAAGATTTCCAGATGATGGAGACAGAACCACCTGTGCTCCTAGTCAGAAAACATCATTGGTAGTTATTCTCATGGAGAGAGGCCTTTTAAAAGGGTTCTTCATGCCAGTTTAATGAAGACAGGGTTGCAGTGCTGGTGTGGAGTCCCCTGGTACTGTCAGGCATTGCTGCTGTGCAGTTCTGTTCAAGGAATGAGCACTGTTTCTGTGAGTTGGTCAGTGCTTTGATTCAGAGTGAAAAGGTTATAAAGGCAATAAAAGACCATGGGGGAAAAGTGCTGAATTTTCACACTTGAGTGAGCACCAATATGAAGGGTTGTGGTTTTGCTTGCACTTATAAGCCTGTTTTCATTTCAGAGGGGTTTGGTACATGTAACTGTGAGCGGAGTTTGGCTCCAAATATTATTTTAAAGATTATGCTGCATCAGTGATCTGACAATACCCTGGAAAGGTTAAATTGAGTGCAGATCATTTCGCTTTGGTATGATGATTAATTTCAAGTGATGTCGGTTATGAATAGTAGTTTCAAGTATTTACCGAAAAAGCCGATATATTGCATGGGAACTTTGCAAAGTCAAATAACACCAGTTAACTGTGATTTTGCTCCCAAATGAACTAATCAGGTGATTAGTTCACCTTGACATTGGCTCTTTCCTCCAGCTCTCCCCTCCCCTCGCTGATGTACAATACTGACATGGTCATCTGTACACTTGAAAAGTCCTTGATATTGTTCATTTTGAAACTGTTCATTATCAGAGGTCTATTGCTTTGCAGGCTTAGATATTAAAACAGGTGAGATGGCAAATGCTGACATGATAGTTTTGCACTGTTATATAAGAGGTTTGCATATATTATTAAATCCCCTAATGAAGAATGAAGGATCAGCCTATTAACAGTTCAGAATTAGGTATACTGCTGCTATATTAGCTCTATTAACTCTTGTTCTTCTTTTCTTTGACATTTCAGTGCTACGGCTGTTGAAGGATGGTGCTGACCCTCATATGCTTCTTTCCTCAGGAGGCTCCTTGCTCCATCTGGTAAGAGTAATTGAAGATTAGTGTGAGTGGCTGTGGATGAATATGGTGGGATAGTGAGTAGCAGATTTGGCATATTAATAAAAAAGAAAGGCTTAGCAACATTTTTTTTTATCTACGCTGAGCTCCGCCATGGCTGTGATTGCATCCAGCTATGCTTTTTAAATAAATGGTCATTTTCAAATTGCTTACAAAAGAATAGATCATGTAATAGGAGTGGTAGCTAACAAATGAGAATGAAATGTTTTATTTATAAATTATCTGTGCAGTAAGAAAGAACAAAGGAAATATTGCTTGATTCTAAATACAAAATTATATGGTTCAGAGATTCACAGGTCCTATATGAGAAAAATATGATTTGGCATTTTCCGTTCGTTTTTATGCATATTTTCTTGCACCAGTTTTCTGCATGTGGATATTTAACACATTATCTACATTATCATTATTTGCATTATCATTATTTGCATAGCAATTCAGATTAAGTAACAGGAAGAGAAAAGAAAAACAATTTGTGTATAATAACCAAAATGAAAACAAGAGGTAACGGTATGTGGAGGAAAGACTGACAGGCAGACAGAAAGAAAATACCATAGGAGTAGAATTTTGGCATTGCTGAAAGCCAGTAGAAAAACTCCTAATTAATTCCTACATCTTATGATCCTTTTCGTTGATCTGTGATGCATCATTTGCAGACATGCTGTATATTTGATGTGAATCTGTTTAAAGACATTTGGATCCAACTTTGTTGCACACTGTGGCTAAAAGAGATGTGACTGAGCAAAGTAACGGAAGTCTGCTGGCAGAGAGTTTCATTTTAGAACAGTTGGGCTGTTTCTCACAGTATGTAAACAAAATAGAGTAATTTATTGATGAAAAAGAGCCCCTGCAATACTACTGGACTCCAGCACACCTGTGACCATGCTCTTGCAAGATACAGCATTTCCTTTATGTAATTAATCCGTGTTTTCCATCTTCCGTGGCCACACTATTTACTAAGGACTTCAGGAAATAGAGGCTAAGATAAGGGGAGAGTCCCGTACTGATTAGGACGAGAGAAAATTTTAATTCTCTATTCTCTCCTCCAGCAATTTTTTCTGCTAGAAAGGTGCTCAATCACTCTTTGAAAATGCAGTCCAAATGGGATGTTATCTTTGGGATTTTTCCTGAAACGGAGGCATCCCAAATGTTACCCTGTGCCAAAAGCCCTAGGAGACAATCATTATCTTCAGTGTGGATGATTTGACAGAAGTGTCATGCATTTTTAAATAAAAGAAAGAAAAATCCGTCTTCTGGGATTTTAAGTTCCTTTGTCTAGTTTAGCTGATGCACACTTTTTAACTGCAGATAGAATCTGCAGTTGAGCTGTGCCATTTTAGGTTTCTTGATCTGCATCACAGCCCAATTCACTGTCAGTGTCTCTCAACTGGTGCTGCTGCTTCACAGGCACACATATGCTTCCAAAGGAAGGAAAGCTTACTGCAGTAAGAGATTTGCAAGAGAGAGCTATGTGTAACCTACTGCCTCAGTTTAGTCAGAGTTACTTGTAAGTTCTCATAATTCATTTCTAGGATAATGCTTGTTTCACTGGACATAGAGGGAAGCCTGAATTCAATGAACTTGGGATTTGACCATGATTTGGAAGCAGTACAGACAGGAGAGGCATGATACAGGGAAACTGATGAGCCAAGTTTATTTTCCAGCAAGAACTGAAACTAGTAATTTGGCATGTACCTGTGCTGTATTCTTAAAGCCTGCTCCGATCCTTTCTAAGCACTAGTTTTACCACTGTGATTCTATATGAGCTGCTTTGTCCAAAGTGGAGCTTGGTGTTTATTCTTTTCAGTTGTAGGCTAAATGTTTTTTATGTCAGAATGAATGGAAAATATATTTATCTTGACATTTTCCTTAAAATCTGATTCATTATTTATTTCCTTTTTCTTTTTCTGTACCTGTTAACTTCCAAAATGTGATATAATTCTTAAAAAAAATAAAAATCAAATGTGACAGTTGATAAAGATTCTGTTTTTGTCTCTGTAGACAGTATCCCAGTATGGTTTAATCTAGGGAAGCTATGGGAACTTCAAAGATATTCACTGAACTCCCTTTAGGTTTCATGACAGAAGTACAATAAAAAGTGAGTGCTTGCCTGAGCTCCACATTCAGTGGGAAACACATGGTGTCTTCAATTCACACAGGCAGTCATTCACCCCTGCCCTTATGACAAAGTATTTGTGTAACAGTTTTATTCTGGAACTTTAACTGAGCTTGTCCAAGTGTTTCACAAAATCTATTAAAGAAGAATCAAGGAGCAGCAGCAAGTCTAAGCTGCAACTAATCACAAAAGGCTCTATGTCTTATTAATACACAAAACTGCTCAGTGATAACCTGTCATCTCTAGTTTTTTGGTTGTTTTTTTTCTCCTTAACTATGCCTTGAAAATGTGGTTTGTGTTAGATTATGCTGGTCTGTAATATAAAATGTCTTACCTCTGATTTGTTAAAATTTCAACATAGAACAGCTCAATTTATTGTACTGATAGAATGAATGATATTGATGCAACAAAACAAAACTGTTTCTAGAGCTGCCAGATAAGTTACAGGCTAAAGAAAATACATCAGAACTTAATTTCTGTTCTATAATTTAATGGTCAGTGTATTTGAAAATCATTTAAGACAGGACTGCTTTTTATCCTGATAGAATTTAATTTTCATCTTCTGCGTTATCTATATTTATGATCACAGGGGTGCATGCAGCTGCTGCATTCAGCTGAAGATCTCAGCTATATCTTGACTTTACAGTCGAATCCAGTTACACACTTTTCCTACTTCATCACTTCCTTTACTATTCTGGCTTCCATGCCAGATTAAAATAAGTATCCCTATAACATCTCCCCAGTTGGAAAAGAGAGAGGATCCTTCTCTAAAAAGTTACTGAGATTGTGTGTAAGGCCAGAGTTAGGATTTTAACTGAGGTGCCTTGATTGTCTTTAAAAGTATTATTGATAACCTTATGTATGAAAAGTCACAAATGTGACAGAGGAGTAAGGTGAAAACAATGTATAGGCCATTGTCTTCTCTAACAAAATTAGTGACTGTGACCAGGGTATAGAAATACACACACACACACACATGCATCCCCCCACCCCACCAGAACACCCTTAGTGTGCAGAGCATTTATCTGACAGAGAGACTTGAACCGGAATCAGTATAGTTAGCAGATTGGAAATAGAAGTGGGTATGAAGAGGGTGCATTATTCCTGTGAACTGCATAAAAGGCAGAAATTCATGTATATGTGGGCATATGTGGGTGTACATATACTTACATGCCACTACTCATGATGTGATCATCATGCCTGTGCACTGATTTGGAATGACAATATTGAACAGAAAAAAAAGCCTCATGTTTATTGTAGTTTCAGCAGGTTTCTTGCAGGAAATAGGGGATTCTGTGAACCATGGACATGGAACTGTGAATCTCCACAGAATTATTTCTATAGATTCCTCAGCTGTTGTTCCCAAAAAAACACAGCAGCTTAACTATAGTGTGTCATCTGCCCAATTTAAATTGTCTGTAATAAATTTAGTTGAGGAGAACACCATCCCTAATCTGCTCTTTTTTCTTCTAGTGTGCTCGCTACGATAATGCATTTGCTGCAGAAATTCTAATCGACAGAGGAGTAAATGTAAATCATCAAGATGAGGATTTTTGGACATCAATGCACGTAGCCTGTGCCTGTGACAATCCTGATATTGTCCTGCTACTGCTACTAGTAAGTAAAGCAATCCAATGCATTTTGTGCTTGGAAAGGAGACAGAATATACCACCCTAAGGTCTGAAACTGCTGTATGAATGCAAGATATTGCTACTAATCATATCAGTGAAAGCATATACTGTGTGTTTTTCTTAACATTGCTTTGGTCCTCAGGATTTTTAGAAGGCATTTTTGGGACTTCAATGAGAATAAATTGCAAACATCAATGTCAAGTATCTCCTGTTTCTTCCCTGTGGTCAGGAGCTTATATCTCTGATAAGCACTCAGTCCCAAATGGGATATACAGATAATTTCTTTTCTTTTCTCCTTGTCACTTTCTGTTAAGGGTTGAGTTCTCAGACAATCTTATAAAAACCTCCCTCTGAAAAGCAAGTATTGGCTCACTTACACTCAGTATTCATAAAAAAGTGTTTGTGGACATGGTCAAAATGAGAGAAATTAATATTTATGTGAACAACTGTGACTTTTTAATGCTGAGTTTGCCCAATATAGTAATAGATATGGCATTCAGCCTTTGTAGAGAACAGCAGTGTGCCCAGGTGGCCAAGAAGGCCAATGGCATCCTGGCCTGTACTCAGCACTGGTGAGGCCACACCTCAAATCCTATGTTCAGTTTTGGACCCCTCACAACAAGAAAGACATTGAGGGCGGGAGAGTGTTCAGAGAAGGGCAACAGAGCTAGGAAAGGGTCTGGAGCACAAGACCTATAAGGAGCAGCTGAGGGATTTGGGGTTGTTTAGGTTGGAGAAGAAAAGGCTCAGAGAAGACCTGAAAGGAGGTTGTAGCAAGGTGGGAGTTGACCTCTTCTCCCAGGTAGCAAGCAACAGGACAAGAAGAAATGGCCTCAAGTTGCACCAGGGAAGCTTTAGATGGGATATTAGGAAACGTTCTGTACTGAAAGGGTAGTCAACATTGGAATAGGCTGCCCAAGGAAGTGGCAGAGTCAACATACCTGGAAGTATTTAAGAGGTGTGTAGATGTGACAGATAGCGACATGGGTTGAGGGGGGACTTGGCAGTGCTGAGTTAATGGTTGGGCTCAATAGTCTTAAATGTCATTTCCAAGCTAAATGATTGTGTGGCTCTGTTTTGTGCTTCCATTACTAGGACCACAAACCTGTAGTTTTATGCATTCATATTAACGCAGCTCTCTCTCTCTCAGTTTGTGTGATACTGCTCTTTAAAACAGCAGTGCAGAAACACTGCCTAAAGTTTTTTAATCTTTTTGTATAATTTTACTCTTTTCCTGTTTTAAATAGGTCGTTGCAAAGTCAGAGTTTCTTACCATAATTGTATTTCAGTGTTACAAGGGAAGGGAAAGGTATTTTTAGACTGTATACTTGATAATACATTTAATAAAGTCTCTGGGAGATTATTTAGTCCATTCCTTCTACTTGGACAAGAGCTAGGTACACCAGCTTGCCCAGGACCAAATTTTTAAGCATAGAAAGTCCACAAACTCACTGGGCAACATGTGCACTAAAAATAAAATTTAAAAAAAAGGACTCGGCTACATCTGATTTTAAACATTATTGTTACTCTTGGCAAATAAAGGAAAAAATTTCCAGGTGATGTTTTATCTCTTGTATTACCTTGATCTGTCCGATGTAGATACCTTGAAAGCTTGTGTATCCTATGTATTCTGCATGTACTCCTAGACTGATAAACAAATTAGAACAGAGCAGTTAATTTATAAAAAACTCTTGTCCTATGGGAAACCCTTATAATTGGGAAATTTTCAGAACTTCTGAATGCAGTGCTGTTGTTGGCATTAATAGGAACAGTTGAGGTTATAGAGAGCACTCGTAAAATTCTCCTTGCCTGTTTCTGCAAGAAGTTTGATCTAATTAAAGCTCAAGTATTTCTATACAGGGTGATATTCAAAATAATCTTCCAGTGCCCATCGTTTGAATGTTATTTGATTTGGTCCCTGTTTGTTACAAGCTACCTTCATCTGAAGGTTCTAAGTGTTTTCTGATAACTTGGTATAAATAGGTTATCTAATATATTAAAATTTCAATAAGAAGGGATACACACATATGGATTTTTGCAGATAAAGTTTGAGTCGTCCATATTATTTGCAATAGCTTCTGGTAAATTTGCCTACAATTTAGATGGTCAGCACTTTTAAAAGCAGAATTTACTTCACTGGATAATTAATAATTTTATATTCTCCCTTCTAGTCAAAATAAAGTTTTTTTAAATTTTGAGATGTAAAGATTTTTAAAGAGATGGCAGAGGAATGGAAGCATTGTTAGGTAAGCAGTAGTTTTTGAACCATGACATTAATGCTATCTTTAATAACATTTGACAAAGTGAAGATGAAAATGGAGGTTGGAGAGACTTATTTTTCACAATTCTGAATTGCTTTTGCGTGAGCAATTCATATTAGAAATTACTTTGCCTTGAGGTTAAAGTGTTTCATGGACCATGTCTAATGTGTAGCATGAGCCTCGATAATGCAAATATAAGCTACAGTCAGCTTCTATTATGCCACAGTTTTCTGTTGGAAGAAAAAACAACACTTATTGTACCCTCAGGAATCACTTTTAAATATATATTTCTTTTGGACTGACTTTATAGCCCAGACAATACCATATTTTCTGTTTTAAAGATGTTACCTAAAAGGTAACAGTGTGATCCTTTAATTGTTCGAATTCTGATTCCTGGAAAACTGTCACAGAGGCCAGTGGTGATTTTCTTAGTGAGGTCTTCAAAACATTTCCTGAAGGCAAAATAGGAAAGAAAAAAAAAAAAAGAATATATGGTTTATGTATATCCCGGAAGGCTATCACTGAAGACTTGCTTAAACATGCCCAGTTTCTGACTTTAACTCACTTTTGGTGGTCTTAATTTTTTTCTGGCTGAGACAGGATAGTGACCTGTCACTCATCATCTTGGCTGTGGTAACTCACAATTTCTTTGCTCTGGTGGATAACAAAGACACAGTCAAAGCTCATTCACTGCAAACTAGGAGGGGCTGTAGCTGTTTGTAATGTGGTAATCAGCTCTCCTGTCCTGTTGGAAGGTTGTTGGAATTACAAGCACTGTTTTTGGAATAGATGCGGAATGAAATGCTTGAAGCCCTTTCTTTCTGTAATTTCCAACATTTTACCCTAGGTGGTACAGCTTTCCAGGGACATATTTATGTCTTCTCAGTTTTGTAGCTGTCATCAGGGGGAGGGGGAGAGCAGGCAGGAGACACATGCCGTGTCTGCTTAACAGTGGGTCAATGAGGAGCTCACCCCGCGGCAGCCGCGCGCTCACGAAGAGCTGCGGAGATCAGGAGTGCTCCGTCGGGGCTGCCTGCCGTACATGCCGATGAGGTGGGAAAGGTCATATTCATCAGTCGCTGCCTGACCGCATCAGCATTGCATGTTCTCCCCATGGCATAGGAAATTGCTTTTCATGGATTTTGTATGAAGGAGGCTCCTGCAGCAGGTTGAAGAGTGCTAGAGTGCTAGAGTGCTTTTTATTTAAGCACAAAGATGTGTAGGCTTATATATGTCTGTGCCCAATCTCTTAAGAGAGTGTGAAGAGAGTATCTTCTGTCTTGTCTCACTGCCTTTTGAAGGCTCAGGACTGGATGCCCTATCAGCAATTCTGTCCTGTTGGGGTGTGATATTTTGCATAATTTGGGGAACATTGCAGCATTGTATTTTATATTAATTTCCTTCACTTGTTTAATATTGAATTGAAACACTGGCCAAGATTTGCAGCTTAGCATCCATTGTGGGGTTTTTTTGCCAATGCTACTCGGGTTACAGAATGTCCAAGCCCCAGTACTCGGATGCTGCTTCTCCTTTGTTAGCTGTGGGAAGTGTTTAGTCCTCTCAGTATCCCTTTAAATGGCTACACCTTTTAACTTGTATCCATCACTTGCTGTCTAATTGTTCATCCACAAAATACAATTTTTAGCTTCAAATACTTTTAGTTGATACATAAGAGTGGGCAACCTTCTCTGCACTTGAGCACTATTCAAACTACCTTCTTGTCATGACAACTCAGCCCCACACAGTCACTCATTCACTCACTCCAGGTGGGGATGGGGGAGAGAATTAGGAGGGTAAAAGTGAGAAAATTTGTGGACTGAAAGACAGTTTAATAGGTAAAGCAAAAGCTGCACATGTCAGCAAAGCAAAAGAAAAATTGATTCACCATGTCCTATGAGCAGGCAGGTGTTCAGCCATCTCCAGGGAAGCTGGACTCCATCACATATAACAGTGTCTTGGGAAGACAAGTGCCATCACTCTGAACACCCTCCTCCTTCCTCCTTCTTCCCCCAGCTTTATATTCTGAGCATGAGGCCATATGGTGTGGCATGTCCCTCTGAACGGTTGGGGCCAGCTGTCCTGGCTGTGTCCCCTCCCAGCTCCTTTGCACCTCCAGCTGGCATTGGTGGGGTGGGGTGGAGTGAGGACAAAAATGGCCTTGGCTCTGTGGAAGTGGTGCTCCACAATAGCCAAAACATCCCTGTGTTATCAACACCCTCTTCAACACAAATCCAAAACACAGCCCCATACTGGCTACTGTGGAGAAAATTGCTCAGTCTCAGCAAGAACCTGCAGACTTGTGGCAGAATAAACCTTCATACTGTTGCAGTTTTGTATATTAACCTTTGCTACTCAGGCAGTTGGGTAGATAGATAAAAATTCTACTTTGTAGAATCTTCTTTTTCTTTTAATTTTTGTTCACTCTGACTGCATTATTTATTATCATGAATTCTGTGTTTTAGAGGATCATCATTGGGTCATTAAAAAGGCGAAGGAAGTCAAGCAGTTCAGCCACCCCACCTCCTCCTCTCTGTTCCTCCACTCCAAAAGCATTGGAAAATTAAATGGTAAAAATATGACTGGTTGAATTCTGATTCAAGTCTCTGCAATTCCATGATGTATTTATCCGGATACTGACCCACTCTTTTTTATCAACTTTTGAAACATGGTGTTCAGGTGTTTATTAAAAAGCTTCACAATCATATTGAGCGCCCATGGTTAGTTCTTTTTCTCAAGATAACTATGGCTGTGCTACAAACTACAGGTTTCTTTATGACTTGCTGTTTATGATGCTTTGATTTCAGAGCATAGCACAGGCAATCATTATGGAGCTGTACAGTTTGGCTCCCACATTACATGTTTATGATTTTTCTTTTTTAATGTATTTTTATTTTGGCTTTGGGGGTGGTTTGTTTCCCTCCTCCCAGCTCCCAAAGAATCATGAAATCTTTTGATGTTGACTGACCTGAGGTTGAGAGCAACAGAGACGAAGAAAACTGATAAGCATATGTTTTTATGGTGTACTTCACTTTATTTTACTATGGTAAGGAAGGACCTTTTAGGGGGCAACATGAATGTTACATTTTCACCATCTTCAATGCAGATCTTGTCAAATGAAACTAGGAAGGTGGAGATGGTATTTTAGTGCTTGTACAGCATGCTACACAGCAGAGATTTATTCTTTATCTTTCATAGAAAGAAAGCATTACTGAATAAACATGGCAGTTAATTAACTAGAAAAGCAGAGATTAGTACTACATCCTCAGAACATTCCTAATACATTCTTTTTACTGACCTTACTAGGAAAAGTAAATGTACCTTCTGTCTGCCAGCTAATTAAATATGTTTCATCATGTACTTTTCGGAACCTAGAATTGAAGCACAAAATGCAAATCTGGCATAGAAGGCTAAATATACAATTTAAATTTAAAAAAAAAAAAAAAAGACGAGGCTGACTATTTTTTATCTCCTTGTTTAAGAATTTAGGAGTATCTGTGCTTAGCAGTGTGCAAAAGGGAGTTTCTGTACAATCATTCATTAGATTTACAGTCAGCAGCAATAGATGAGCAGTGTCAGGTATATAATTCTATGCACTGTATGTGTAATCCACTTCTGATTTTGGTGTAAAATCCCTTGTCCAAAATCAGATATATTTTTACTGGAAAAAATTCACAGGAACAGACTTCCTGGTGGGAGTAGAAAGGAAGTCTTTATGGGGCTGTAACTCTTTTTTGCTCCCCCATATAGTTGATATGGCACATATCTGAAGTCATGTAATCAGACAGCAGTTGCATAATTATTTTGCCCTTGTTCTTTGTTAGCAAGACTGTGTTAGCAAGCAGAAACAAATGATCAAAATGCCATTATCATTAGTACTTTAAGAAAGATCTTTCTATTTCATAGTTTCAGAAACAAATACTTCCTCGGAGGAAGCAATTCTTCCCTCCCACTCAGTCTTGCTCTGTATGACTTCCTCCTTTGAGTCAGTATGAGAGGAAGCAGGGAAGGGGAAAGAATGAAGAGCAGTTAGAGGTCGTGAGGAAACAGTAGCTAACAGTTTATAGTATAAATGATCATGTGGCCTGAAAGTAAAATGATTCTCTTCTGTTTTTCTAGAGGCACTTATCAATATTTGTAGTAAGAAACTTTAAATAGCAGTTTTTTCTGTGAAAGCTGTGGGTATCTATTTGAATTCACTCGCAGTTTGCAGGGGCTGGTGGATATGCAAGAAGTGTAGGAGGGAACTTCCAGAGAGTGTGTACTACTGGCTTATAGCCTTTCATCTTTGCTGGCTGAGCTAGCATAGAACTAACCTAGATGAAGGCTACTAATTAACTAATCTAGGTGATGCCTTTTAATGAGTTGCTGAACACCAGATGGCAACGATCGAGGGAAACTGTAGAAATATTAGTCTTTCTCCATAAAGACTGGGGAAAGGGATGAAGCTAGCTAGTGATGAGGTACTGAAGGTGGTCCAAGGAGAGATAAGAACAGGAGCATAACTTTATACAACAAAATGGTCAAAGCATTTGACTTTGAGTACTGTCATGAAAGTAATGAGTTAGCCTAGAAAAGATATGAGGGTAATATAAAGAGAAAAGAAATAGCATTGAAACTTCAATTGACAGGAGAAATAACCAGCGAAATAGAATCTGCAGTTCACAGTACAAAGAATGCTAAATCAGGGGATAAATCAAAGCCTTTTTACATGGGAAATAACCACAGAACGTAAGACTGAAGAGTCTGTAAATACTTACTTGATGTCCAGAAAACATACACACACTTCCCCTCTCTGCCTCCCTTTGCCCCTCCCCCACTTTCTTCCTCCCTCCCTCTGTACAGGTGGAAAACTTTTGGGTTTGGGGATGAGACTTAGAACATACACCATGGCTATTAAGCAGCAGATCTGTGGACTCTGGAGTTCTTGCCATCAGAGCATTTCCAGAAAATAAAAACCCCTGTAGGTAAAAGAGTTAGAGCTGTTGGAAAAAAAAATCAACACCCAGTTTTGGTTAGAGCAGGTCAGGAAAAGTATACTGAGAGGTGGACAATGTGCACAAAAATGGGGAATTTTGGATCAGCTTTACTTCAATTCTCTTGTTCCCCAGAGAAAGAGGATCACAGAATGACACGATAATAAAAATCAACATCTGGCTTTGATCTTCAGTAAACATAGTTTTGTGCTATGAAGAAGATGGTCTGGGGTTGTTCCACTGCTGGGGGATATTTGTAGAAGGTGAAATTCATTCTTTATGCTGAGTGGCCTCTGCTTGAATCACTGGCATAATTATTCTGTGAGTTGCTCATGGAGTAGCTAGGGAATATGAGAAAAACTGTTAGTTAAATTGCAGAAGTGAAAAGCTGCTTGGTAGTGAGGAACTTGATAACAAGACAACAGCCTAGCTATCAGGAGAGAAATGGGCCTGAGAGTTGCTGAGGTTTCATTAGGATTGGTCCAATGATGTTGAGTTTTCAGTGATAACCTTGAGAGGAAAACTAGGGGTATGATAATGAAATACGGTGAAGACAGCAGTTCCATGTCTTTATCTATTGGGGTGAGGATTGTAAAGTCATCTAGAAATAACAGGGTATCTCTGAACACTTAAGTAATGAAAATGACTTGAAATTTAAGTGTATAAAGTACAAGGTCGTGCTCTGAGAAACAGACATTTCTGCGATATGCTTGGGAACCATCAGTTGGAAATAAAGAAAAAGAACTCAGAGCTTTAGTCAATTTTAAGACAATTTTATGCTGCAAATATGTAACTGCAGGTGGGAAAAACAGATTCTTGGATTTGTTGGAGTGAAGACGTTTCCAAGAGAAAGGGAAGAGTGTTGTTGCCACGGTACAAGGAATGACAGTCTGCAGTTAGCTATATACAACCATGTTCAAGAGTGGTAAATTGTACCATAGAAACCTGCAAGGATAGGCGTGGGAGTAAAAAGCTTATCTGAAGAGAAGGGAGTAAAAATAATATGTTTAACTTAAAAAAATCAAAACAGGGAGGTTGTAAAAATTTCTGTAAATATATCAGGATAGAGGAAGAAGTAAAAAAAGTTTTTAAAGCCTGAAGTTACTGCTAGCATGAAAGCAAATGATTGCAAAAGTATCCAGCAATGAACTTAAGACAGAAATTAAAGTAAGCTTTCTTTATGTTAGGAGACATATGCTGGAAAACAGCATTCCATGCAGGAATAATAGTGAATTAAAAAAACGCAAACAAACCCAAACCCTAATTGGCTTTAAAATTGATCTTAAAGTTGTGAATGAGATTATGTGTTATGTGTTACCTGCATTGCCAAAGTGATGCTTCAGGAGATCCATTCTAGTACTATATTTCCACATGACAGCTGTTCAGAGGACTCTGTGAATATAATTATTCTGATTATGTTCTTAAGACAAAAAAGTAACGTACGGAAGATATTAAAAACGTAATATTATGAACAATAACATGTAAAGTTATGTGTTAGATATTTGATGCCTGTCAGATTATGCTAAATTTCTATAGCTCAAAAACAGACAGGAGAAAAGTTCATGGAAGAAGACAGTTCAGAAAGAGAATTTAACTACAAGGCAAACATACTGTTTTTCAAGCATTTGAAATATTTCTGTTTGTTTTTAATACTGTTTCTAGATATTTGAAAGCAAAATACGCAATTGCCAAATAGTATGAAATCAAAGGAGAAAGAAAAAGCGCTTTTCTTTCTCGAGAAAAGGAGCCCCAAGGCCACAAAAGCTAGATGTTTAGTCTCTGGAAGTAAGTTGAGAATGGCGTTTAGATATGTAATTGATTTTATGCCTCAGAAGTATTTGTAAGAGAAACTGCAGACTGGTTCCTAAACCTGAATATTACCTCAGTAAGGGGTATGAGAAGGCCAACATATGAGAAATATGTCCGGGAAGGAGATTGATTAATCAGGGAAATAGTTATAGAATGAAAATTGAAGTGCTGTAAGACAATCTCTTGGTGACATTTGCTTGAAATTATTTAGTAGTTAGTGTTGAGTTCTACATTCTTACTGGCTTCCAGGTTTTGCCAGGAGTTGTGCAAATCTAAGAAATATTTGGAAATGAGAAAATTTGAATTTATGAGGTCTAGTGCTGTGCTCTTCCAAATGAATACATACCCCAAGAGGTTCACAGGATGATTCATTTGGATTATTAGAACATCTATTCTTGTAAAAAATATAAGGAAGAAGCTAAGCTTTACTAATATTTAATGTATTTATTAATGCTGCAACCTCCAGCCATAGGTCAGAGGGTTCTGTGTTCTGAACAGAAGGCAAGGTGTCCAGAGGGAAGGGGTGCTCTGCACTGCAGAGGTGTTTGCGGTGGTGCTCTCATTCATTCATCTGTTGCAGGGCAGTGTGATGAATTGCAGCTTGTGGATGCCTGGTTGAGTGGACTTACGGATTTTACTATTTAGTTTTAACTAAACTAATCCTCACTAAATGGACAAGTGGCTTAAAAGATTCTCTCCACATTTTTATTTTACGAAGAAACAAAGGTGCCTAATTTGCTGACCTTTTCTGTGATGAAAAGTTGTGGACAGTAGTATGCTGTCTAGCAGATATTTTTTAAAAAAAATTAGCATACTTAACTAGTCCTTTCAAAGCAAAGGTGATGGTTTAACAATGAGTAGGAAAGTAACTGCTTTTCAAAAGAAATATGATATAGGGAGATAATTTTGAAAAGAGATGTTTTGAAACTTCTCCGTTGTTATATGACTTCATTGCTGGAAATTATTCATGTCGCCTACAAAAACTCTTGTATTTGTAGATAAAAACCAGAATTTTGTAACATTTTAAAAAGCTTTCTGGAGTTTCAGTGAGTTCTGAACCCTTCTATGTTAAACATAATAATGCATCATCATCCCATTCATTGGCAAGGCCAAGTGGCTGACATCAGGGAAGATGGAAATTGCCTAGCCAAACGTCAATAAAAACATGTTTAGTCGGTATATGGAATTGGAAAGTCAGTGTAATTTAGTAATCGTGGCAAACAATGCACTTCTTCCATTTGGATCTATATACCTTTGTCAGCTAACTTTTCCAGATGTGACAGATTTTAACATCAAGTGTTGAAGTAAACTGAACTTAGAACCAGACCTTGAATCACCATATCATTAAGATTTAGGCCAAATTTTTTTAAGAAATGAAGTATTCATCCCATTTTTTTCTCATTTAAAATTTTAGTAATAATAATAATAATAATATAGTAAAAAGTTTTTTGTACCATTAATGAAGAAAATAAAAATTATTTTAGTATATTATTTAATATATTATTTATTTTGATAAAAGCTATTCCCCAATGCTAAAAAAAAGCCCCAAACTGCTCAAATCAACAGCCTCCCCTCTTGTTCTTATATGGCTTTTAATGTATTTTCATTTTGGAAATACTGGAATGAAATATCACTATGGCATAGTTTGTAATGCATAATTTAGAAAGGCTTGGGAGCATGAACCTGTGAAAAAAGAACCATCAAATGAATCTCCATGGATTCTTGAATTTCTGAGTGAGCTAGTAGGGGAAAATGCAGTACTGATACAATTTATCAGAAGTTCAAGGACAACTTATCTTAATATGTCACCATAAAGATTGATGTCTAAAGTCATTGAAAAGAAAACTGCTGCAGGAAAAGCTGGCTTACGTATTGAAAACAGATGGTTCAGGTAAATTGTAACAGTGCAGGGTTAGTGGAGGTAATAAATGAGGCAGCATGAAGGTCATCAAAAGACTCACGTTTGCACATGTGCTTGATGACTTTTCAGTTGGAATAGGAAAGGCAGAGAAAAAACATTGACTTTCCAAATCTAGAATAATTGGTGTGGACTATGTGTGGAAAAAGTAGGTAATTCAGTTCAGTGTAGAACAATATAAAATAATGAGACTGGGTTGGATAGTGAAGTTAAAGCCATGAAAAAGCTGTGGCGTTAAAGCCATGAAAAGAAATATAATGGAAAATTGGATGCATTCTATTTTTTGTGTTTTGATAATGAGCTTGAGCAAGATGTGGTTGCTGTCTGCAAGGATGAAAAGCTGAAAAGATGTTGGAAAATGTATAAAAGCTGGCTTATGAAAGCACAGGAGAAATCTAGCCTTTATATTATTTCTAAGTAGCACCTGCATCTTCAGATATTTGAAGTCAAAGTTTATCAAATCAGACTTGTATTAATTTCAAATTACTCCCATTAGAAACTATTATATATTGTAAATTTTTAAAACACAGTAAATAATGTTTTTCCCAAATGTTAAAAAATGGGAAGTATTTGTTGAATTAAAGTGAATACTGCAAGGTTACTGACTTGCATTTTTTGGGAAGAAGGATGTTCCTTAAAATTCTGAGAGTACTGGAAGCTGGAAAAAATTATTTCTGAAAAGAAGATCAGAGAATAGTAAGGGAATGGTTATGTACAATTGTTTCTTGGCAAGGTGATAGGAAGTTGATAGATTAATGCCTATTACTTCATCATTGACTGCTAAGATTACACTTTTTGAACATGAGGAAAACAATTTGTCTGATAAAACACATAGATAAATCTTTGGTGGATGGCATAGCATGTCTTTGAAGTATTTATTTCAATTTTGTGTAGAATTTCGTCACTTTTCCAATATATGCATTAATCCACAGAGACCAATTATTGCAAATAAAACTGGAGTCTTATGTTTGGTTGATATATAAATGTCAGCTGTGGTTATACTTGTATTACTAAGATTTATAAGCATATGTTTTCTTTTCATATAATCAATGTCAAAATTTGGTATGGAGTGTGTATTTCCCTCACAGTTGTATCAGGGTCTAATTTGCTGCAGTCCCACACAGCAAGTTACTACTTTCTATGACTGGAAGATTTTCATGTCTACTGCATTTTATTCGTTACCCAAATACAGGAAAATAGTAGGGTTATCTGCTTCTCTGGTGAGTTCTCTAAATATACACGGATGTTCTGAGAAGCCAGTTTTGTTTTAGGGTGACTGGCATACTAAACTTCCTAAATAGATTTGGTATTTCACACGAGGAATTGTTTCTAGAGGATCTAGATTTAATTACTAACCAGCAAGACAGCATCACCCTGAGTGCAGATTAAGATACTGTACACTCCCTTGCCTGTACACTTGGGAACATGTTGATGTTATCAATCAACACAATGGATCTGTCTCATAACAAAAATACAAATTAACTGAGTTAAAATAGCAGTTTTGTACTCTTACTTCCTTGCATGATACATTTATCTTTGCAGAAACAATACACTGTACACAGTTACCATTTATTACATACTGTTTAATCTCTTGCTTGCTGTACCAGAGACACGTAGTACGGGCTTCTCTTTATTTCGCTGTATGTGTGTATACATAAGCTTTGACTTTTTTTCTCTACATTAATTAAATGGTAAGATCTGATGTCATGCCTGAATTAGTGCTATTTCTTTATGTGTGCCATTTGAAGCATATTTAATTTACACACACACACACACACACACACATATATATATTCGTGTGTGTGTATTTAATCTCAAAGCAGACTGGAGAATGAAAATCAAAACACTCAGCATTTGTATTTCCCAAGTAACACAAATAGAGACATGAATATGACAGTGTGCAGAGACAGGAAGAGGAGATGGCTTCCCAAACCATGGGGATTTAAGGAGAAGAACATCATGCTAGACAGGGCCTTGAGTTTGGCCCCCAGTTAGACTTTCCACCATTTGTGTTATTTACACTGAAACTGTAAAATACAAGCTCTTCAAGAAACGACTTCCAATCTCCACTGAGCCATCAAAATCAACTTCCTTTCTTTGCAAGCATGTGGTTGTTTTGTTTGTTCTGCCCTCATCTGTGGTGGGTCAGGGGTGGAAACCCTTTTGAGTGAAGCTACAGGCATAACTTTCTCCAGCAGTTTTGTTTGGAGTATGTATATCTGTATCTATGTGTATCTCTGTGTGTTTTGACTAATTTCCCATATCTATGCATGTATGTATATGTACATACACACAAACACATAGAACTTACTAGGAATCATATTGGTCAAACTTTACCCTTGACGTTTTGTATTTTATTTGTACTTATCAGTATTATAGTGGATATTCAGAGAATGCTTCCTAACTCCCTTTTGTCTGCAATAAAGCTATGCCTTACTAACTGTTCAGTTTTGTACACAAGTGACAGTTCTTGCTAACCCCAGGGAGTGATTTTCTTAATTCCTAAAGTATGAGATTTGTTAGACCTTATGTAATTACAATCTTGCTTAATGGTTATAACGTAACTGTTCACATTAACTGTGGTGTCAGATTAAAAGACTTTTTGACAGACAATTCCAAAGGCTCAGTCCCTGCTGTGTGAAGAATTTCTTTCTATTTGTTCTAAAAATAGAAGGCAGTAATTTCAAAAAGTGACCTTTTGTTGCAGTATTATAACACAGGGACTGATCATTTTTCTCTGTCCCTGTCATAATTTTTAATGATTACAATTAAAATAAAATTAAAAGAAAGTATGCTTCTATACTGTTATCAGAGGCATTCAGTGCTTGAATAATTTCATTTTTTCCATAAGCTCTGCTACTGATGGGAAGTTTGCAAGTCCCATGTGCAGAAACAGATGGGGAAATTTTAGTCTTTAGTCATCAATGCTCTTTGAAGTTTCCTTTCTAATTCCCTTTTCTTGCCAAATAATTTGAGAGCTGGCAATATCAAGTCAAATACCCCTCCTTCTGTGCTTCGTCTACCCTTTTTGTTGACCTTATTCTGATCTTTTGGATTTTTTTCTGCAGTGTCTTAATAATAGAACAGAATGCTATTCCAGGCAAAGAGAACTTTTCTTTGTGATATATAAGTCCAAGTGCAAGTCCATTTTTCTGTAATTTCTTCATTGTCAATTCTTTAGTCTACCTCCACTTTCAATAAAAATACAAAATTTCAGTGAGAAAATATATTCAGAAATTTCTTCTCATTTTTTTCATGCTTTTAGATAAGATGGTTTGATTAAAAGTGTTAAAAGTATGTCAGCTTATTTTCGTGACGTTCTAACAGGTACATCCAACTCATGTATTTATTGCAAATATTTTTTTTTTCATACTAAGCTAAAAGGAGAAGTGTCTTCATGCAGTTGGAGCCCTTCTGATACCCTAATGCCTCATCTTTTTGTTTGTCTTTTGAGAAGCCCTCACTTAAACCATGCTACAGCAGCAGGTATTTTGAACCAAGAGGAGTCTCCATAAAGTAGGAAAGTAAAAAAGAAACACAGTTATTGGGGTTTTTTTTGTCGTGCTTGGATTTGGAGATGAAAATCATAAATATATAATTCTTCATTAGCTGCCCTTTAATATAATAACTTTTTTAATATAAGGAAAATTTTTGGCAGGTAGCATATTGAAATATTGATATTACGTTAAGACAAGTGCATATCTTGAAAGTAAGACTGGTTCCTGTAATTTCTGTTTGAATATAGCTTATGTGCAGAGACTGAGAATTGGATGTTTAAAGTCAAAGCTATGTGGGAACCCTAGAATTGAACTTGAACATGTTCTTCCCATGGTCTGTCCCACCAGAAACTATAGATTCATTTGCCCTACAGTGTGGCTAAGCTAAAATGTGTCATGCCTGAACACACATCTGGCCAGCAAGAGCGAGAAAAAATATTGTTAATGCCTGTTGCCTCACAGGTATAAAACCAGCAGTGATTACATATAAAGCCACACCAAGGCTGAAGCAATTTGGGTTCAAATTGTATGGCAAAATTTGGTCATGCATTCGAGCTAGAGATTTTCATTATGTTAAGAACGATCAGTTGAAGCTGTTTAAAAACTTCAGAATGAAGTACGGAAGTTAAGAAACAGAAATGGATATAACAAAAATAATTCTGTTCTTCCAATTTCTAGTCAAACTAGCTGGATGATTTGCAGCGTTTTCAGATACTTGTGTGGGAGAAGAGAGAAAATAAGAATAATTCCCTGAGGCAAAGCTAAGTCAAGGAAACCAGACTATATTTAGCTTAGAAATTAAGACCTTAGATTCCAAGAAACCTTGGTAGTTTGTGCTAGGATTCAGAATATGAAGAACCACCATGAAAGGCAACTTGCTCTCTGATAGGATCCAAGTACAAATCTGTATGCCTGTATGCATTTAGAATTAATAGAATATTGTGCAATCCTTATGAATGTTGTGTCCTAGTTTTAGAGCATGGAGATAGTAGTAACTTGAGAAATGTATGTTACTTTTTATTTGATTGCTTCTGGATTAGTAGATTTTGCCTTTTTATTTCCTAAATGCATGCTTAGTTGTATTTTACTTTGAAAGATGCTGTTGAAAACATACTACACTTCTTCAGTGTTATCAGAAGTGTTCAGTACTGGAACTGAGTGGGATTTTCTTTGCCTTTTCCATGCCTTCCAGCTGATGGGCAGAATTTAAGTCCCCATGGTGCACAAACAGATGGGAAAATGTTGGTCTTTAGTTTTCAGTCATCAGTGCTAATTCTTTTATCTTCTGAATGCATTAGTCAAACAGACTATGCCTGTCAAGCAATCGTAATATGTGCCATGACAGCCTTTTTTTTTTGTTTAACTCTACTGAAAATCTTTTCTGTGAACTGACATTGCCTACATTCTATTAGTTTGAGGAGGAAAATGCTTTATTCATGAACTAAATGGTTGCAAAAGTGGTTATGGAACTTTGATGATTTTAAAGTACTATTTTTATTACTTGTGTGAAGTAATTCAACAACCAAGAAGTACATTTTCAAATACAATTGGGGATTTTTGTAGGCATGGGTGATCTTTTATATATACAACTATATGATGTTTTTTATAAACAGACACTGTATTAGCGCATTCTTTTCTCCTTTCTTACCCAGCATGTCACAGAGACACATGCCTGGGATTTTTGGAACACTGTGGTGTTCTTTATGCACACTGGCATGCACCTATAAATCCTAATTTCTAGACTATAACAAGAAAGTAAGTCTGTTTTGATGAGCAGTTAAGTGGCATATTCGGATTTTGATGCCCATTTTTGCAACGTGGAACCCAGGAGTGCCATGAATTAAAGAACTTGTATCCACCGAGCAGCTGAAATACTTCATTTATACAAGGATGAGTGAATCTCAAACTGCATTTGTGTGATCATTCCTTGACTGGTTTAGCATGTACCTGTGATGGAAATAAGTAAGTAGTAATGGCATAACATAAACTCATATTAATACAAATACATTTATTTTAGCAATTATGTAATATTTAGCCATTATGTAGGGGTATTGGCATAAAATTTGCAACGCTGCATTATCTCCTGATTTCTTTAAAGTGTTTTTTTTGAGATATGAATTCTATCCTCTTCAGTTTATTTTATATGCCTGGAGGGCACTTATAAGGCTCTGAATTCAGCTTTGATTCTGTAGGCTGTGTTGTCACAGACATAAGGGATTGAGCTTTGTGTTTGTGTTTTTATGATGTGGGTGGGATCAGGCATGCCGAAAATTAATTCAAACCTTTATGATATCACAAGTTAAGCTCATCCAGATGGCAGACAGTTGCTACTCGGTGTGAAAGAATAGTTTTGGTAATGTGACAGGCATGGGTTTATAGACAGTAGCAATTCTTACAGAGTTGAAAGCCCTGAAATAGAACAAATATTGCAGACAGATGATCATCAGTGTCTTCCCTGTGTGAGAGGTGGAAACTCCTACTGCAGTTAACCATTGACTCCGGGTTATGGAAGGAGTCCTGTAAATGGTGCACTGGGCCAGCCCGGTTTGCAGAGCTGTGCTCTCTGCACGTCCATCTAAAAGGAAGTGAGAGGCCTTTTGATTTGTATTGATGGAGAATTTGTTTTCATGAATATCCCTTAATGTGATGCCCTACTATGAAGGAAATCAGCTGAGAAGGATTTGTTCCCTGCACTTTCTCTATAGCTACACAAGCCTCTGTAAGGCATGCATGAAACATTTGTTAGTGTACCAAATCACAAGCATGATAGATGCAGTTAGACTTTTTTAGTTCTTACTTTGATTTGTGATCTTCCAATTTTAGTTCTGAATTTGTGTGTGCATGTGGAATTTGGGTACTTGTTCAGATTGTTTTGCTAAGAGGCACTCTGAAAAGAAAGGAAGAAAATACTTTCAGTTTGTAAACTCCTACTTAATAAGGACCCTGTTTGCATTTCTTCAATACTTTTAATAGTTCGGGTTTCAATAAATACGAATTTATTAATGAAAACCTTTTCTTTTGGAAAAGTTATGCCTAGGTGTGGTATCCATGATGGGATGGTGGTGTTTTGATGTGGAACTCAATTAACTGCAAGTAACTTAACCACCTGAGAGAAACTATAGTTTATTATTTGTAAAACATAGTAGTTTGAAGCTCAAGTCGTCAGTCTGGAGTTACTGAAATTCCTATTTAATAAAATATCAGGTGTGTCCCCCTCAGACTGCAGTGATGGAAATTGCCCTGTAAAGGATGAAGAATGGGATTTTAAAGGATTGCTTTTGTACAGATGAAATTTCCACTTACTTGCTTTTCTTCAAGATGTAAGAAAGGAAGGAGGCTGCTAGGGCTGGCCGTGTAGCAGACATCCCTGTCTGGAGAATGATTTTCTGTCAGACCCATTCTTGTCTTCCACAAAGGGAGTATGTTGTCTTTTTTTTTTTCTTTTCTCTTGGCAAGCGACATTAAGGGTCATTAAAGCCAAAACTGAAGCTAGAGCAGCTTTGAGGTGACTGTACTGTTTGCCATGGACTGTACTGGACTTACATATCTTTGCAGATAGCTTATAAACATTTATGATCCCTTTTCCTTTCTCTGTCAAGCCCAGGAGGAGAAGGAGTAAAAGTAAATATTTAAAAATAGGTATCCTGCATGGTAGACTGCTAGTCTTGAGTCAGCCTTTTTCATGGGCTTCTTTTGACTTTTTGTTCTGCAACAGGAATCTTTTCTTTACTCTGGAGTGTATAGAAATTGTTTATCTATCTCCCAAATATCTTAGGAATCTGTGATGTCATGGGGAAGGGGCTTTCGTAAAGGTTTATGTGGAAAAAAGTTAAAATGAAAGTGTTAAGACTGTAGTCAGTGTTCTGAGAGACAATATTTATATTTAGTAAAACAGTCTCTAGATTGTTCTATACTCATAAAGAGAGCACAAAAGAGGTAATTCAGCTTGTGTCTGTCAGTTTTCCTCTTGCTAAGGAGGCAGAACTCAATTATGATAGCAGCAGGTAGGGGAACTGTCAGTGGAGGATCTATAATTGTAATCACTAAAATTTTTTCCCCCAGCTCTTTTAGTAGCCGTATTGTTATTTCTGTGAAATAACTTTCTGCCTACGGAAAATCTGCTGTTGAAATGAGTTGGAAGGAAAACGTGCTTTTGAACTGAGAGCAGCTGCTCAATCTCATGTAATCTTTTATTTCTTTGTCTGTGGTTTGCTAATGTGGAGAAGTCTTTAACTTTTTTTTTTTTTGAGCATTGCCTTGAGAACTGTTCCTCATCTGTTCAGCATTGTGAATTTGTGAAAAGTGGTGTCCAGTGCTAATGACCTAAACCACAACACTGTGTAGAGCAGCTCTATTCCCTTTGCTTTGTTAATGAATGAGATTCAAGCAAGTCTAATAGGAGCCACAAAGAAGAGCCAGCTAGATTTGTGGGATGTTGTATCTTGAATGAAAACTTATGCAAGCCATTGAGGTTAGAGAGCATGATTGGATGGCACCATGGAGCCCATGAGTTTGTAGGATTTCCTGTATGTTTCCTTGTTCTCAAACAAGGAGCATTATATCCTCATTATTGTTGCTTTCCTTTTAACTGATAGTGTACTAAGGACTTTGGGAACTGTGGTATACATGAGAACATGTAAATGTGTGTGTGTAAATTTTGGGTATCCTTCAACGAGCAAAATGTTTTCATGGAATTAATGTGAAAAAGTAGATCAAAAAAGAGGGAAAAACTGAACTACTTCTGTCGTAGGATGTGAAATGCCACAAATGTTTTGTGAAGAACTGCATTTAGTCTTGGTCTATGTCCATGGTTAACATTTGATAAAAAGGAACAGCTTGTAAATCACGTGGTTATATTTTAAAAAAATATTAAAAAGTGAAGTATTCAAGCTGTAAATGAAAAAATTGCTAGCCTTTCCCTGCAGGAAATTGATAAACATAGATGAGAGAATACTATGTACATGTTTTTACATTTGCAGTATATAAGTGTATACTGTTATATACATATGGAGTATGCAGAATTGAATAAAAATAGATAACTACTATAGGAATATAAATAGGTTAAAAAAGTCAGATTTTGATGGGTTTGACAGGTGACTGCACCATGTGCACACAGCTAGCATATTGTAGAACAATTGAACAATAGGAAGAGCTGTGCAGAAGCCTGCTCCTAGGAGAAAACTTTGATTTTGGTGGTTTTTTTTCCATAGCAACAGGTATATTAATACTTTTTTCTGCCTTAGTCCTTTTATTTATTTATTTTTATTTTTCTAATATCCACACATATTCACATATTCATCAGGGTTTATTGTATTTCTGATTGCCTTCATAAAACCTCATGAAGCCAATGGTGGTAATCATAGGTGACAGAGTAAATTGCTGGATCATAATTTCTGTATTGAAAAGAATTTATAATGCACCTCTGACTTTCTACTATACGACTGAAGCTAAATTACATAGTTATTTCAAATATTTAAATAACTTGCATGGTCCGCGGGTTTGAGAGAAGGTATGCAGCAGAGGTATTTTTAAGAATTTCAGTGAACCACAGTCAGATTTCAGGAATCTACCCATCTTCTGCCTAAAGTGGATTGAATCTGACTCTGGTTCAGAAAGCAGTTCAGCCAGGAAACCCTTCTGAGTGCAGTGTTCTCTGGGTAGAAACCCTTTGGAGCACAATGTTCTCTGGGTAGAAACCCTTCTGAGCACAATGTTCTCTGGGTAGAAACCCTTTGGAGCACAATGTTCTCTTTGCAAACCCTTTGGAGCACAGTGTTCTCTGGGTACAAACCCTTCTGAGCACAGTGTTCTCTGGGTGCAAACCTTTTTGAGCGCAGTGTTCTCTGGGTGAAAACCCTTCTGAGCACAATGTTCTCTGGCTGCAAACCCTTTGGAGCACAATGTTCTCTTTGCAAACCCTTTGGAGCACAGTGTTCTCTGGGTAGCATCCTATCTGGGGAGCCAAGCAAGAGGTAGTGCCTAGGTACAGAAATGCCCAAATCTCTCCCAAGTCCTTGGTGAACCTTGGTAAATTAGGGTTCCTCAAACAATGCTTAAATCAGATTATACTGCAGTCCATATTGTTGTGATGGCATTGGGTTTCTGGACATACTGCCTAGTTGTTAGAACTCTGTTCCTGAGTATTGGAGATGGTAGGAGAAGATCTAAACCCACAGCTTTTCATATGGTTTTCACCTATCCTGATAAAGTTAGACTGCTGATACACAAAATATTGTGGGTTTCAGAGGCATAGAAGGAAATAAATAATTTTAAATTTGTAAATAAGGATACATTCCTCAGAATGGAGATTCCTGGGTCCTTGTTCTTTTTTCGAGTAATGGTAGGTAGATGTATTTCTCATTTTGGAATCATAAATTGTATTGTAACACTGGAAATAAGAAAGAGTAGGAAGGAATATTGGCCAGATAATAAGTAGTACAGAAGAAACTTTTAAGACTTTCTAAAAAATTTAATGCTTAATGAAACATTTGCCCCTGTGCATATTAAATTGATTTTTAGAATTAAGTTAATTCATTAAAAAAAAAGAGAGATTGAGAGACTGATTGTTGGCTTCTGAGTTAATAGTATCACTAATGAGGCCTTGTAAATGTAGGGTATGGACTATACTCAACTTTTAGCTTACCAGTGGGAATTTGGACATTGATCTACTGGATACAGCTACAGCAACATAGTCTTAAGAGATTGTGCCTTCATTTATGCTTCAGTGCATGTGCCAAGGCAGAAGAGCTCCTGTAGGGACAGAGCACTGTAGAGGTCTGTTGACATGTGATGATGTGATGAAGTTACTAGCTCTTGTAAATTCTTGCAGATCAAGATTTCCAGTAGTGCTTAGACTTCAGAAGCTATTTGGTTCTTGCCCCATCTTCTGGAACATTATTTGGGGAGGAAGAGTTCAGCTCCTACGGCACCCTGTTATGCAAAAGCAGTGTTCTTCTCAGTGCTATCCTAAATTAGTTCCATGCTTACTTATACGGAGATGTGATCATGGGCTAAGTTGTAATGAGGATGTGCATTGCATAATGTACTCTACACTGAATCTGAAGGTGTTCATCTCTTCCACTGAGTGGAAAGTCATCTCAAACTGCATCATGTTGGCAAAATATGTGGGTATGCACATAGATTGATGCTGTAAAACTGTACACATCAATCCTACCTCAGACTATATTGCTCCTGAGCTCTTTACCTAATCTTTTGGGTCACCACTTTTGCATATATATGGAATTTAGCTATTCTACTCTGGTTTTCTGAAATGAAAGCATTGAAAACATCAGAGATTATACAGGTAAGTAAATAGACAGAAATTGAAACAGAATTAAAAATTGCAAAGTAGAGTGATCCTAATAAAAATTGAAGTGTTTTGAATCATCATTGCAGGAGCTAGAAAGGAAATTTTACCCCTTCACTAGCCAAAGGTATTTTCTCTTCACCAGCAGGCTCAGATTTCTGATCATATGGGGATACTATGCAAATCTGATACTGTCTACTGACTTATTATTGTTTGCTTGACTTTAATCTCTTTTGCTGTATCTACATATGGATGTTGTTCTGCATAGCACAGATGCACTTCAGTAGCATTTTGCATTTGGTGTATTTAATTGGTGTCTTTAGGGACATTTTAAAATAATATATTTAAAGATGTTCCTTCTGCAGTTTTGCTAAAATAGAAGCAATTTATCATTGCAGACAAATACTTTTCTCAAAATCTTTTTTTGTATTTATGGGATATATTGCGTAAAATGTTGCAATACATTTATCATTTTCATTGAGAAGTTACTTGAGAATGAGAATGTGTTGAGAATATGTAAGCCAGTAACTTTTCACATACATTGAGCACTGCATGCAGAATTCAAGTCAGTTGTATTGAAATGGAATAAATATGGAATAGCATTTAGAATATAAACAAGCTATGCATATAAATTTGGAAACTAATATCAGCAGCATGGGGGCAAGTTTTCCTCATGTTTTCTTTGAGAGCTGTGCATAGAAACCTAAGAACAAAGCAGGACTATATTTGAATAATCTGAATTCTGTCTCTTGTCATATCTGGGTTTCTTTTTGTGTGGCCTACAAGGTCATATATGTAACAATAGCACTCAAGTTAATTTGGTACAATTCTGGCCATGTGAGTCTAAACTAAAGGTACAATATCTGTGATATTTGCTATCTGCAACATGTTCCACATTAGTGATGTATCCCCTGGTAAATAGTGGGTCCAGTCCTGTTCAAGGTCTTCATTACTGACACGGGAAGAGACAGAGCACACCCTCAGTAAGCTCACAGATGGTGCAGAGCTGGGAGACAGGGATGATACGCCGTATCAAAAGTGCCTATTATTAAAACCCATAAGATACTTTTTCTGAAGCAAGATCCTACATTTAGATGTGCACCATTGTCCAGAATTGCTTCTATACTTAAATTCTGAGAGTTTCTCCTACATTTGCTGCCACAATTTTCACCAGACTTGACCAAACTGTTTGGAAGCATTGTGAACATTTTTCAAGAAATTAATTAATACAGAACTACCCAATAAAAATTACTTGGAGCTGAGTAATTCCATATTATGTCCTTCCCTCAGTGATATTACATATTAGAAATTAATTAAAAGCGTGCTACTGACAAAAGTAATTATCCTACTTTTCCTGAATTTGTTATGTGAAAAGGTCTTTTGGTTTCCTACCTCAAAAAGGAAGAAAATGTTCTTCAGAAATTGCCTGGAGGTTATGTACGTGTAAGGGAGAATAGATACATGCAAGACTTTGTGGGTGTTTAGTATGCGCAAAGCAACAAGAGATTAAATTGTTTTGCTTCCATAATTCTACCTTCACCAGCAAATTCTCATGGGTTAGTGAGTAGAAAGCAGAACAAAAATCATATTTCTAGTAGTGGAATAAGTGCAATAAATAGTTGTTAAACCACCCTCCAAAGATACTATGGTCTTCCGATCTTTGATTTCTTGCTGTCTTTTGGATTTTATCTGTCAGGACAGAGAGTAGAAATGTATTTTCATAGCACTTACATTTCATAATGAATGTAAGATTTTACACTTGAAAGTCTCCTTCCATTCCTTTTCACTAAGCATGAGACTCAACTAATCTAATTTAACAATTCAGAAGATAAACATCTAATCTAAATTTGTACTCTAGACTCCCCTTATGGTCAGTGCAATGAGGTAAGACTAGTAGAAATTAGTGTATTTTGTAGCAGGACAGATTATTTTGCTGCATACATTATGGTCTAATCTGAGCTGTTTGAGAGAGCTGAGGTGAGTAATTTTTGATTCCTGTCCCCTGGTCACTATGATGGAAACTCAGGAAATCACCTCATACTAACAGTTCAGCTTCAACACGTTGAGTTTGATGACACAAAGCCTTACATGAACTTGCTAGTTTTTCATGTCATATTTCACTCTGAGCCAGGAGCTGAGCCCATTGCAAGGTTTTCATTGATTCAGTACTTACAGAAAGAGCTCATGAAAGAAGCAGTCATGCCTTCTATTAATAATTTCATATTACATTTGACCTCTGCTGCTGTGGTTTTAAGAAAGACAGTCCTTGGTACTTCTCATTTTTATTAGCTAAACTCTTTATCATACAAGCTGTTAAGAAAAGTAATTAAATTTACCTGAGGTCACTCTTATTTTGTAATTCCTTGCAGTTAAAAGCCATAGAGAGAACATTTGAAATTAATTAATGTTACAACCTCTTAAAGGAGATACATGAGAATTCACTAGTAATGCAACTTCTAGTGATGTAATACTAGTAATATAACACTAGGAATGTAAGCTTCTATGACCACCAGACTTTTATGATATTTTCATGAGTGAGAGCTTTCTTACTAAAAAAACTGAGATTTCCCTTCATAGTGCAAATTCTTACATTAACAAAATCTGACATAGAAAATACAACTTTTCTTACCATACTGGTGGTTTCTTTTCAAGCTTCGTATGAATCTATTAATTTCACCACCCCTCACCCCCAAGGGCTCCTCTTAGTTGTGTGTCTTTTATATTGAATTTTGAATGAAACACAAAAAATTTCAGCCTGGCTTCTTTAGGGACTACAGTTGAAATCATCAAGCTCACTTTCATTGTCTCCAGTTGGTGACAAATGGCAATTTTCTTTAGCAATGGATGGTTCTCTTTGAGGTTCGATTGATGGATGAGGCCATAAGAGGTCGGGCCAGCTGACAAAGTTACCCAGACCAGCTGTCTGCCCATCCCTGCTGCAGGGGTGTCTGTGCTGCCTGTCAGTCAGATTTTGACTCACTGCTGGTTACTGTGGAGTGCTTTAAGGCAGACTGTAGTCAGTGACAGCTGACTTTAAAGTGTTGTGCTGCAAATGGCGATGGTTCCAAAACTCACCGATAAGCAACTCGGACATCTGTGTAGCAAAGGCAGACTGGACAGCTACTGTCGGCAGTCTCAAACAAAGCCAGCTTGTTGACATTCAAGAGTCCTTCATTTTGTCTTTGCTTTTTTGTGTGTTTGGGTTTGTTTCTGGTTATAATCAGCCTGCTATCTAAGAGCCCCAGCTTTGAAAAGTTTTTGAATGGGATTGTGTAAGAACCCCACTCGTGTTTTAAGATTTCACTACAAAACCTAAAGTGCTTTTAATTCTTGTCTGTAGGCTGGAGCAAATGTGCTTCTGCAAGATGTTAATGGAAATATTGCACTTGATTATGCTGTAGAAGGGACTGAAACTAGCAGCATCCTTCTGATGTACTTGGAAGAAAACGGTAAGTCAGCTCTTCAGCTTTTGGAATGCTTTTATTGAACGTCATAAAAATGATAAGGATGTATATTGAATTTATATAAGTTACACCAAAGCCAATTGAACTGTATTAGTTTGGGGATGAAGGGGAGGAAGATGATTTGGAGCCACAAAAGTTTTCAGTGGGTTTAGATTGGAACAACAAAGGTTAATGGCAGTTGTCATTGTCAAAACTGCTTTTGACCTTTTGTGTGGAGGTGTTAGAATGTAAATTCAAAGCAGAAAAACTGCAGCGATGCAGAAGCTTTTGAGACACCTAATTTAACAGTTCAAGGACCAGGTGTCACGTTTTGTTTCATTTTCCCATGTATAGTCTCAGAATATGTTTTCAAGTGACAGACTGCTAAATAAATTAATTTTGGCAAATTATTTTAATGAAAATGCATATGACACTTCATCCCTTACCTAAAAATGTTAGTATTGTTTGTTTTTTTAAATTTCGAATATACTGTAGCTTTGTTTCTATTACGAATTATTCTTAATATGTTATAGATGACAGGACCTGTATTGAAAAACTGGGTTTGTGACTCATCAGTTCCAAACATAGATAAGAGTTCCAAAGTGAGATTTCTAGCATTGCTTTTGATTATGATAGGTTGTCTTACTGTTGTATGTGGCTCATCCTAACATTGAAGTAAATGCATTAAGCAAATACGAGCAATAATGTAAAAATGTCTGCTTTCAGCACTGTCTACATAGAAGAAATCTTTTTTAACATAAACTTAGTTAAATTATATTCTGTTAATGAACACTTAAGGAAAGTGTCAAGGACATCACACAGTGTCAGGTCCTATACTGTACACATCCAGTGTCTTGCGTAGGTATGTTTTATAATTTTGTTTCCTCAGTGCCTGGCAGTGTCTTCACACGTCTGGTTTTGCATTTTTCTAACGGCAAAAAAGCTATTCACTTCTAAAAACTTGATTGCTTTGAAAAACACACATATTTGTAGTCTAAATGTTCCAAATACTTTGACTCATATTTAATATGTAACACGTCAAAATCCTGTAGTGTACAAGATGCAGTCTGCTTACTTGAAATTGTTAATACAGATCTATCAGAAAATGTTTGCTTTTTCCTCAGTTTGTCTCTCTTTTTGTTTGGTTGCAAAATGTAATAGATTTGGAAAAAAAATTAAAATACTGGTTAGTTTCTACAGTTATCAGTGGTATCTCTTTTACAGTAGATAGGAGAGGCACTAATCCCAATTAAACAGTGATTCTACGAATGTGGGAAGTTACTGCATTTAAAAACTTACATATTTTGAAGGTGAAATCTACCTCTACTAACTTCAGATAGGTAAACCTAAGCTAATCATCCAGATCTTTCAGTCAACAGAGCGAAAGAGGAAATGTATGCATTGTTTCATCTCTTCCTAACCTAGCTAGGTGAGGAGAACTGGCTTCCAGGACTGTTTCTTTCTGCTGACTAATAAGAACTTAAGTTGACAAGTTTAAGGTTTAGACTGTTAGGGTGAATCAATCCTACACCTTAACTGCAGCACTGCATGAAAACCTGGCCTTTGGGTGATCAGTGTCAAAATAACCATCGGCTTTGCTTGGTCTGCTGCTATGATTCTTGTAACAATAGGCAGCTCAAAGTATCCTTATTTTGCACTTGGTTTTTGAAATTTATTTAATACCTACTGAAGTATTTGTATAGCCTACCATGATTAATAGTAATTGAGGAAAAGATTCTTGAAGGAAATTAAGCTGTATGAATAAGTACGAATTACTTTGAATTTCCCAGACTAAGAGTTCCAAAGTTCTCCTCATGGCAGTAATCCCCATGCACACCTGCATGCGAATACCCCAACACAGAGCAGTGTCAGGACCAAGTCTCATTATACAATATTAGCTCATCCGTAGTAAATACCATCTTCAGCATGTAGGGTTGAGAAACACACACCTGTAATCTCACCCATTAAATACAATGTATAAGGAATATTTCCCCATTCTCTGAACTTCCCTGCATTCCTAAAATGTTTCCTAATACTCTCCATTCAGTTGTGCAGCTGGTTTACAGTGTTAAGAAGAGATTCGTGTGTAGAATAGACTGTACTCTAATTGCCTCAAATTGCAGAGTTCACAGAGAAAAATAAAATCAGGTGCCTTATGGCTCAGCTAATGAGAAAACCAGAAGCTATCAATTTACTTTGATGAAACAAAGTAAGATTGGAACAAGTAGTTTCGAATCCATGGAAGACTTTGTTAATTGGGAACATTAGAGCTCTTAGAAGTCTAGCATGTATATAATTTCTTACAGATTTCACCACTGTGGTAGTTCACTGTATCTGTTTAATTTCACTACAAATTTTAGTGACTGAAGTGCTCTTCATTGTTTGAAATAACCTAATTTACTCTGTGGAAGGCCTGGAGCCATAACTGATAACAATAGCCATGGATGCCTTTAATGATTTATCTATTTTAAAACTGAAGTTAGTTCATTGAATTCTGCTTGTAAATGATCTGTTAGGGCACAGGAGTAACACAAGTACAAAATATTGTAATCATCTACAAAAAACTTTTCATATATGCTTTACTGTTATGGAATAAAACATATGAGGGTGTTATATGGAGATTTTATTACTGAATTCCAATGAAATTATTAGTATTTCATTTAAATATTCTCTTTTCCTGTACTGAAATTAGCTTTCTCTGCTGCTACATTATGTTATGTAAATAATGGTACATTGTATACTGAAAGTAATTACTGAAGAAAGCAATTAGCAAGCTTCAGTTACCTGAGAGAACACAAGTCAAGGTACATATCCTCTGTATATTAAGGTCATTGTTTCTTGTTGGGTAATAATTCTGGCATATTGTAGACTTCATTTAAGGTATCCCTAATCGAGGATGGAAGGGAAAATACAGCATCCTGTTTCATGTTTAGGAAAGTGTTTGAAATAGCTTAACTGTATCATATTACATCATGTCCAGGGGGTGCTCAGAAGCCTAGTGGGCTCATGAGCTCAAGGACTTGATTTTGTTGATTTATCTAAATCTGCTGTCTGGTAGTCACTCTATGGCAAACCCTTCTTGGAGCAAAAGGCATGCTTCAAAGGTAGGCATCTGTAGTGAGGCACCTGAATTATCATCTGAAGTGCCTGCTTCTTTCCATGTGCTGTGAAGGGAGCCGAAAAGAGCCAGCTGAGACACAGGTCTGCTATGTAGGATGACTGTTATGATATTTAAATTTACAGTTCTCTATGCAGGTGCTTATTCAATAGTCTAAATTCCTATCACCAACAGTTCAGTTCCAGGAAATACTGCCTCTAGAGAGCAGAAGGGTTATTCATTTGACCAGCCACAATGAAAACACCAGTAAAAGCAGTTAAATTTGTTCATGCCAAGATGTCATTGGTTTTCCATGTTACTGGTGTTCTTGTTTTGCTATGAAAACAAAGTCATGACATTTAAGGACTTTGACTTCTGCCAAGAGAAGGCCAACTGAGAGTAGGCCAGGTGGGACTGGGGATTCTACTTCTCTCTAGGCTCCCACTGCAGTGCTAAGCCATCTTTTATGCCATTTCTTTTCATTTTATTTTCATTTGAAATGTTCTTTTTTGCCTCTTACATCTGTAGCTTCATATCTGTTCATTGTTTGCTTTCAGGAAGTGTCTCCCTCCAGAGGTGAAATGATAATGTAAAAAGAGGATTATTTTTTCACTATTTGTCTGGGATTTGATTACTGGAGTCATTAGGAAAGTCCACCTGGCACTGTCCATAATCTTTATTTTGATTAATAACTGTTTTATATTTGAAGGCAAATCTTTTGATTCTTTAATGGCATTTTAAAACTATCAAGCTTTAAATGACTACCAGTGTGTTCTCCGTTTCTAGAGTCAGACTGTTCTGCTGTAGAAATGTGTCAATGAAACTCTGATCATGGCATATGATCCTTTATGTTTCCTCCTTTTTCACTGGGGTATTTTAAATATTTAATACTTTGAGGAATGCAACATTTTTGTATATTTCCTTGCTTTGTATTTGGTTGTTTAGTGGATTGCATGACTCAGCTATAAACTAGAAATGATTGACAGATAGGTCTTGGTTTTGTGTTTGCCAAGTCACGGGAGGTAACGCATTCACTGTAATTCATTCCCAAAAAAGAGCTGTTGTCTTTTGTCCTCCAGGATGTCAGGTTTCAGTTTTCAGTAGGATAACTGTGCATTCCAAGAACATCAGTCTTGTTATTTAATCTGAGAAAAGAATATTTGGACATTTATATTTTTTTTTTCTTTTTTTTAATTTTAAGAACTCTCTACTTATCACACAGATCTGAAAGCGAATTACATAGCTTTCTTGTCTGTTGTGTAGTGAGAGTTTATGCAGTAGCAGATCATTATAAAAGCAAAAGAAAACCATCTGTTGTGGTTTTAGTTTTTGAAAATTGACTATATTTAAATATGATATGTACCCAAATGTACAGATGGTATTTCTTTTTATACTGTGATACAGGTACAGAAAAAAAAATAGGCATTGCTTTTCTGCAAAGTATTTTACACAGTATTATTCACTTTCTGTAGGGGCAAAGTAATTTAAAATAGCTGGTTAAAGGTTATTGACTTTTGATGGAAATAGAGATTTCATGCACTTAAGCAAAATCTATTATGCTATTCCAAGCTCGGGGAATAAAGGATCTGTTTCTTTCCCTGAATGTTAAAAGGATCATATTCAGGTGTCTCAGAAAACTGTATATAAAGCCAAAATCATCTGCAAGCCCTGTCCATTTAGGTGGTTTTGTATAGTTTAAGTTAGTTAAAATACTGCGCAGATTTTGCAAAAATAGACCATGGTTTGTTAAATTCTTACTAGCAAATGGGTTAAACCTTACTTTTCAGCTGCAAAACAGAAGAAATAATTTTTTTTCTGCCTTGCAGCAGTAGGTAGAAAAAAAAAGAAAAAGAAGCTACGAGTTAGTACAGAATCCTACACGGAGGACAGTTTTTAACATTAGCCAGAAGTAGCCAACTTGTAAATTACTACAATAAGGAGAACTTCCCTGAAGCCAACACTTAACAACACACGAGGAATTACATGTGCAGGAAAATCTCATTTAGAAAGTAGTGGGCAAGGATTAAGGAAAAGTTTACTGTAAACCTCACACTTCACAGTAATCTAGAATGTGATAGGAGCATATACCAAAAAATATTTTTGATTTAAACTGTAAGTTAATTTGAAGTTATCCATAAAATCTGGAGTGAACCAAAATCCCACACATCTGCTCACCCATTCCCTTCCTAACAAGGACAGAGGGAGAGAACAGGATGTGAAAGCTTGTGGTTTGAGATAAAGATGGCAAGACTGATTGCCAGTTACTGTCACAGGCTAAACAGATTCAACTTGGTGAAAATTGTCAATTGGAATAAGTTCAGGTAGTGAGAAACAGAAGCACAAACATTAGAACAACATTTTCCTCCCCTTTTCCCAGGCTTCACGCCTTCACTCCATGCTCTTCTACTCTCACAAGCTGCACATGGATGTGGGGGAGCTCAAGTCAGTCCCTGGCAGTCTCTCTCTCTCTGCCCCTTTTTTCTTCACACTTTTCCTCTGCTCCAGTGTGGGTTTTCCACAGGTATGGAGCTCCTTCGGGAGTGTCTGTCTGCTTTGCCATGGATCCCACTTGGCTGCCAGGCTCAGCTGGGTCCTGCTGAGGATCTTCTAGAGCTGACGGGACAGCCCCTGGCTCTTCCCACACAACCCATTCCAGCAACCCCACAGCTGCCAACGCTTGGGCAATACAGCTTGTTGTGTGTTTCTCAACACTCCGGCACCTTTTGTGAGAATAAGATCAAAATGAAAGTCCCAGTTATGTGTATTGTTCATCAGGTTTGATTGTTATTAGTTAAAAGGAATGAATGTGCACACCAAATGTTCTAATGTTGAGGTTATACTACAGAAACCTTTAAACAGATCTAGTAATCCAACAGGAGGAAAAAAATCTTAGAGTTTCATCAGTACAGTCAAGAAAAGCAGCTGATATAAATCAATATAGTTTCAGAAAATTACTGGTCTAGACTTTAATATTTAAAACTATTTCACTGAGATTAAGGAATTATTGCTAATATACTGCAATAAGAACTGACTAAAATGCCAACACATACAGATTGTTAAGCACTAAAGATCAGCAAGCTTCAGCAAAAACTAAATCCCCTGATATATTTTCTGGTTTAGAACCATATGCACCATGTTTTTCATTTATGCTTACAAATTTTTTTTCAACAATATTGATGCAGTAGGTTGAGACAAAAACTGGCAATCAAAACCAAACAGCCTCAGGGTGGCTCAAGGTTTTTTCACTTTGATTCTTGTTCATTGGGAACCACCTACTCATAAGATTATCATACACAAAAAAATCTATTTTCTGCAGAGAGCCAGATTAATTGATGGTAGGGGTTAGATGTTGGTGTTGCCTGTGAGAACAGAGGAACAAATGAAATGTTTCAGTAGGTTCCTTCAAAAAATGAAGCACATAGAAACTGTGGCACATTGAAAATGTTAGAGTTGAGAATGCTCAACTTCCTTTGGCCTTTTTGTTTTCTAATATAAGCGTGAATAAACTACCTTAATTTTTAATTTTTTTCTAGTTCTTGGAGGACTGACTTTGAAGTCTTAGATTCTTCTTAATATTTTTGTGCTTCCAGAATGTTACCCATACGTTTCTATCAAGGGGAAAACCTTTAAATTCACTGTGCAGGCTTTTCACACTGAAATTAACATTTAAAATTTAGCCAGTAGTTTATGATCGACTTTTCTAACAGATACTAGAAGGAAAACAGGCATCTCCTTGACTAATAGCCTTTGCTTAGATTTGAAAAAAGACCATGAAGAACATCAGAAACAGAAACCCTTTCAGTATCCTTTCAAACAAGTTTTCCAGAAATAATTTAATTCATTACCATCAGGAGCATATTTTCACTTTTTATAGAATTCCTAAAATTATAACTGTTATCAAGTTGGGAAAAAAATGTCAGTGCCTGCAGTGCACCCAGAGGCCCTGTGACCTCTCCTCCACCCCTGCTCAGGGGCTTGACTGCCTGTGCTCAAGGCCAGCTGTGATGGCCTTGTGACCTGGGAGCCATTGGAGGGGAAAAGAGCTATGCTGCGAGGCAAAGCTGGCAGCAGCATCGTCATGATCTTTAACCCACCCTTTGTCTCTGGAGCCACCTTTAGTCACAGGTCCTTGCTTGAGGTAGCTCTGTGCCCAGCCATGATCCCTGCTGACCCCAGCCCTGCACCACTGACTTCTTGCTTCACCTGATTTATCTGGATTTGTTGCTAGAGGCTTTTCTGGCAATCACAGGACTGCTGTTGTTCCCAATTCCCATCACCAGACCTTCTTGATTTTCTTTTTTGAGTTCTGTGGGACTGTGCCCTGGTCAGCAAGGACATTGGCCTGCTTGGGCTGTATTCACCCTCAGCTCCTGCCTCCCTGCCATGTGTTGAGTAGCCTGTGTTGACTGCTCTCTGACAAAAAAAAAAGAACCATATTAAAAACTTGCAGCAGAATCTGTAGTCTGGAAATACCAGTTGTGATGATCTCGTTTCAGACATGATATTTATCACAAATAGCCAGAGATAGTGTTATACTTCTTTTGCTTCTGTGTTCTACTATTAATATTACAAATAAAATAATAAACATGCATTACATATTCACAAATGAATGCATTAATATTAAGCCTTCAGATTGTGCCAGTCTCTTGAAATAAATTACAAAAAATATTTTTCTTTTCAGACAAGTTAAGAGACAGTTCACTTAACTAATTTTAGCTGAAAGGATCATCAGTGTCCTTAATACAGAAGAGAGAAATAAAAGCATGTTTCACTAGTGTGGGAGAATTGTCACTCTGATATCTACATGAGGGGGAGGTGGGAACTTCACTTCTGAGAGCATATTCAGACTAGAAGGAAATAAACCTTATCAGCCCAGAAAGCCAACTGTGCCTTGGACTTCATCTGAAGCTGTGTGGGCAGCAGGTCAAGGGAGGTGGTTCTGCCCCTCTGCCCCTCTCTAGTGAGATCCCACCTGCAGTGCTGCACCCAGCTCTGGCATCCCCAGTACAGAAAAGGATGTGGACCTGCTGGAGTGAGTACAGAGGAGGCCACCAAGATAATTAGAGGGAGAGAGCACCTCTCCTATGTGGAACGGCTGAGAGAATTCCACTTGTTCAGCCTGGAAAAGAGAAGATTTTGCAGTGACATAGTTGCAGCCTTCCAGTACCCGAGGGGAGCCTAAAGGAAAGATAGAGAGCGATGGCTTACAAGGCCATGTAGTGACAGGACAGTGACAATGGTGTTAAACTGAAAGAGAGTAGGTTTAGATCAGCTATTAGGAAGAAATTCCTTACTCTGAGGATGGTGAAGCACTGGCACAGGTTGCCTAGAGGAACTGTGGATGCCCCATCCATGGGAGTGTTCAAGGCTGGGTTAGATAATGAAAGGTGGCCCTGCCCATGGCAGAGTGATTGAGCTAGATGATCTTTGAGGTTCCTTCTTGACCAAGCCAGTCTATGAAACTAAACGTCCTTCACTAACCATATGTAATGATACCTTTAAAGGCAAAAAGGTAAAACCCTCCAGCAGCAATCAGTTGATACTTCTGCAGTGATTTAGAGCTATAGGCCTCAGCAGTTTTGCAAGTATACATTCTTTTGCAGAATCTGAAAATATTGGCTTCCCTTCTCACACAGGAAATGTTGCTGGCATATATCTGTTTATATGCTGACCTTTGAAAATCAGATTCACATAATTCCAAGTGATATGCACAAGAGCTATTGACCAATGTAATCCAACAAAAATAATGCTGTTTACAAAGAGATCTAATAAGCAGCCGGAAAAGTCTTTAGCTACATCTGAATATTTCAAGGAATGAAAATTAATACTTAAAGAATTGTACCGTTACCTTTTTTTAAATTGTTTTTTTTTTTAACATGTCTATCATATTCTATGCTGCACAGAAGAAAAATACAAATTCTAAACTGTAGTAACCCCTGAATTACAGAAGAGTAAGAGAGGCTCATCATTCATGGGGTGAAAAGAGCCTTGCTCTACCTACAACTCTCTGCAGGAAGGGCAAATAAAGATAAGAGTGAGAGAAAACTCAAGTAAGAGAAGAGAAATTGGCTTCTCAAAGCTGTTGCAGGTTTTTAATGTATATTTGTGTTTGCAAGACAAGATGCTGTTGACCTCCCCTTAAGAATGTTAAGGCCATCGGAGAATGAGACCTGCGTTTTACAGCAAGAGTGGCTGTGGGAGTGTGTGCAATGGGTATTCGCCAAAGACTGCTTCCGTGTTTTGCTTTATATTGGTCCCAGGAATGGGTGTTCCCCTTGCAGACTTCTTTGCACTGGGTATTTGTGAGGAGAAGATGTCTAATAGCAATCCTCAGTTCTGTTTGTCATGTATTTCTTTATCACTGAAACTTTTGGAAAGTTACTTTTGCATTATTTATCTGAGGTTTTTCTATTCCTTTTGGTTGTCACTTCTATAACCATATGCCAGAGAAGGTGAGACAGCCAAAGCATGTGAAATGGCCTTGTCAGGTGTTTTTCTTAAACAGTGAGAGGTAATTTATTTTGTAGCTTTTAGGTTATGCTCCTGCCTGTCACCAGTGCCGATACTCATCACCAAATGTGTTCCCTGCAGGGTCACTGCTGTTTTAACTGTTCCTGCTCTATCTTATCTCCTACAGAATTCCTGAGCGTGTAGCTCTTCTGATTTTACGGGGTATTTGGAGTGTTTTTCCATCGTATGCCTTTCTTTTTTTTGACTTTCCATTTTTTAAATGTGAATCTGTTCCCATAGTAGATGCCAATGTGTTTTTCTTCCTCTTTTTATTCATGCTGGCTGTCGTCCCATTTCAGCTGAATATCTAAACCGCATTTCCCCTTTGAAAAGCAACGTGAAGGTCATTCTTTGATTCAGGCAGTGAGAGTTACTTACTGTATGAGTAGCATTTTGTTGTTCCATCTAAATTCCTGGAAAGTATCACTCCCTGGGGAGGGAGAGTGGACTCCCCAGAATTATGAACTTGATTAAGGGAAAGCATTTATTGACAAGGTCTCTTTGTTTGAGCCTCAGAGAATGATACATGTGCGTGCTTGATAAATCTGCTTCTCAACTCCCCACCAGAGAAGTCTTCACTGGGAGCCTAATAGCTCCTGAGTTCTTGGAATTCAAAACTACATTTCTAAGACTGCAACTTCGATTATTTTTACATAAATATATAATAATTTATTTTTTGTAAGGGTAGAGAAAGGGAAACTCTATTGTTTCTGTAGCATTTTCAAACCTACTCTGGATATTTAAAAAATGAGGTCTGCAGAACCACTTTGGTACTTCTCTTACCGGCCTGATTTACTGCTATTTGTTTGATGAAATACGTATCATTCCTTTGTACAACTATTAGTTTAAAGCCAGTAAAGCTGTCTTGAATAGGTTTGGATTAACACAGACTGTGTCTTTTGTTGTACTGTAGCATGGTATATGTATTTTCTCTGAGCTGATGGCTGCTTTACATTTATGATAGGATGCTTATAGCAATTAATGTCGCTGAGCTCTTTTCTTGATTTCTTCTTCCACATGAGTAGAGTTAATCTTTCAATGGCCAGGATTTTTGTGGCTCCAGATAGGTCACACCAAGGTTCTATAAAAGGCTGTTTACGAGAAGTAAGGATCAATATTTCACTGTTAATATAAGAACATACTGATACATTAATTCTCTAATTCATTAACTGGGTGTAAGTCAGTAGTAAATTGCTAACAAAGGCTGAGTGGACTCAGCTGGACTCTGCCCTCAACCTGTAGGCATTACTGTAATTTACATTAAAAATTATGAAGGAAACAAACGGATAATAATGTCTTTCACTCTCACTATAGTTTTTTATTTTTAATTTTTTTCTTCCTGGGAAAATCAGAAACTAATATTTCTAATTTGTGAATTGTGATAGTTTTCGGTTTTGAATGTTAGAGGTATTCTCGGACAAAAGAGGTAGTACATGAATTTTCACTTGCTTCCTCTCTCCTTGAGACTGAAAAGATTTGTTCTAATTGTTTACCAGACATATCAAGAGGAAGAAAAAAATTGACATGACTTCTGTCTGCATTACTTAAGTATGGCTGCCTTCATCAGGTGTAAAATGCTTTGAAACTTTAATCTTTCTTACCTGAGAACATTAGAAAAATCTTCATCTGGACCAGTAAAGTTTCACTTTGTCTGCTCAGTCTTCAATGTTTGGTGTTCAAAATAAGTCAGCACTGCAAATGATAATTAATTTTGGGTGTATATTGCCCTTAGGTATTTGGGAGGGTTATGTCACTGGGACAAGAATGTTAAACCATCAATTTACTGTTGCAAAAACCAAGAAAGTGGTAGAAACAGAAAAAAAAAATTAATTGACATCATGTTGCATTGGTAGTCTGTAAATATCATCAGGTAGTTTCAAATCATTACTCTGAAATGCGATGAAGGCATAAAATCTTTAGTTCTGACAAAATACATTGATTGTTAGGAGACACTGAGAACATTCTGTGAAATTTGCATTGTGTTCTGGTCTAGCAACTGTCAGGCATTAGGATGTTAAACACATTCTGTTTTGGAGATGTTGTCTAATTTAATTTTTATCACAGTATCATATCCACACACATCCATATATGTATAGATATATGTACATATATATATATGTCTAAATTACATTCACATGGAAGAGCACAAGGTTAATCTAGATATAGAAAACGTCATTTTCTGCATCTCATATCTGGATTTGTGTTTTACATTTGGTGTTATTTAGAATTATTTAGGTGACAGGTGTAAAAATAAGAGAATAGGAAGGCAATGCTCACATTGAAAATTTCACTTCAGAGCTGAAACTCTTACAAGTGTTGCTGGCAACAGAACAGAAAGTACAGTGGCATGTAAAAAAAAAAAAAAAGGAATTCTTTGATCAGCTACATATGGTACACCTATTTATACAAGTTCCAGGGCAGATTAAAACTAAGAAACTTAAAATATGATTTTACCCTAAAACATGCTTCAATTGTTTTAGTAATGTAAAGAACTTTAAGAACTGTTGAAGATAAATACCTATTAAGTTAAATACGCAATAATTAATTTAATTTAGAGCTCATTACTTTTCAGCTCAGTGACAAATGTGGAAGAGAAACAGAAAATCATTTATTTGTATATGGTTTTTTGCTATGTCATGGCCAGGGCAGAGAGGAATATTTTTTATACTCAAATTACATTTTCTATATATGGATTTAAACAATCATGTGGACCTAGAAGGAGAAGAAAGAAGCCCTGAATTTTGGTTATATATTCCAATCAAACCACAGCCAGTTGCTAATTTAACCACTTCAAAATTTTGTTGTGTCCTGTTTCTAATTTTAAACCTCTTCAGACTGGAGACCATGCTTTCTTTTGGTTATAGACTGCCTTGCTTATCTTCTTTTTAATACTGTTCTTTGACAACTATTCTTTCAGTAGCATTGTTGACACAAGCAGTCCCATACCCTTCATTGCTTTCATCCCCTTCTATTTGTTCCTACTTCCGCACTACATTTCCTCTCAGTTTATGGGGCCTTGAAATGGTCTAGTCTCAGCTGCAGAGCTAATCCCAGTTAAAAATAACCCAGGCACAGAAAAAAGTGTTGACTTTTAATGTCTTTTGCTTGACTTCACAATCTCTCAAGTAGTTGAGCCGCCAGATTTGAGGGACTGGTCTGGGTACTGTGATGTATACACAGGGCTGAAAGAATGCAACCAAAAAAAATTAATTAAATGAGTCCCAAACACTTGAGTGGCTTGCTTAGATTGTTTAATTCTTTCTCCAGTAACAGCTAGTTCATGCTCTCAGTGGGTTTCATGACATTGCAGCTCCTGCAACTGCTCTTGCAGTCAATAGGAGATCAGGGTGGTTTATTGAATATTCCCAACTGACTTTAAATCATCCATGTATCGACTGATAAGTAAAGGGCTAAACTTTTTGGTAAATGTAGGTACATAAACACCCTAAAGATATACACTAAAGTCTAATTAATGTTGATTAAGCTTTTAAAAACCCAGAACACAAAATCATATACCTGTTCTTTATTGATGAATAAAATAGCAGAAGGTTTCATCCTTTCTTTTTCCAGGTGTGGAGCTGAATTCCTTGCGCCAAATGAAGATACAGAGAGCTATGACAATGCTTACAGATGTCCGACAGCTCATCTCAAGTGGCGGGAGTGTGAATCAAAAGAATGATGAAGGAGTCACCCTGGTGAGTGGGAACATGTCGTCATCAGCCTGGGAATATGCATGTATTGCAACAGGTTCAGCATGTTTTCAAGGCAATTCTCTTAAGGAAAATAAACCAAGATTTTGGTTCTACCTGGCCTTTTGAAAATAGATCTATGTCAATTCTGTGTATAATATAGATTCTAAAATAGAGTAGTGCAGCATCTTAATGACAGCTTTTTTTGCTCCTGGCCATTAAATGTGCAACAGAAAAATTAATAGCAAAAATATTAGCACCATAGGTTAAAACTGCTGGGGATACTTGTGGTCTCTGACATTCTGTGTGAGAGAGGGGCTGAAACTTGTCTCAGTTATCCCTGGTTTTGGCTTCTGTCATCCAGCTGAGCCTGAGTAAAACACTGTATCATGAAGCGATCCCATCTTGATTCAGTGTATTGAAGCATTCCCCACATGTGTGGACAAGTACTCCTACTCCCAAATTTGCACGTTATTTGTACTCACTGGGTTTCTTTATACCTTTCTTCTGCTAATAGATCTTCTATCCCTTTGTTTTGTCAGGAATTCTACTTCTTCAGCTGTCAAATAATTTTAAAATTAATGTATTTTTCCATAGATAGAATGTCTGTGGAATGTTCTCTTTGCATGTAAAATCGTCAACATCATTATCAATCATCCAATAAATGGTAAATAAGCAGCATTAATATGTTGAATAACTTTTTAAAAGTACTTCGGTTGTTTCCTGCAAACACTGTACTAATATAATTAGAACACTAATAATTATTACTATTGCTATAATTTCTTCATTAGCACTGAATTACATTGCATGATATTGAATTAATATACTGAATCATTAGTATTCCATATTTTGATACCTCTGTAGTGTTTAAGCTATAACCGAAAAAGTGATCAGACTCATATCTAGGGGTGGTTGAATCCAATTCCCAATTTAAATCCCCAATTTAAAAATGGGAGGAAAGCAGGGAAGGGGTGGGAAGCAAAAGCACAAGCTTTAGTTCATTTCAGGAAAGCATTAATTTAGCTTCCAGTTTTCTGATACTTTTTATCTAAGCTGCTAAATCACATCACTATTGTACTTAAATTCTATTGCTATTTTAGTCAAAATTGTCTTAGTTAAACTGAGTTATGAACTCAGATAAATCTTTCTGTATAAAAAACCCTTTTCTGTAGTTAGCTGGAATAGTTGAAATATGTGTCCGAAAGATGTTTAACAGTACTGCAAACACTGGGAGAAAAACATTGTGGGTACTTGTTTTGCTGTTTGCTTAGTAGGGTGTTGACAAAAGGGATACTTTTGGCATGAACAGTTTTTGTGCTGAAAACTGATTTTTTCAAGAAGTAGATACAAAGTAGGTAATTTTGCTTTTCTTTGAGATTTCTATTGTGTGAAACTTTTGTTTGACAAACTGGTGGAAAATCCAGAATTTCTTAAACAATTCTGTCTTTATTCATGGGTGTCGAGTCAGCCAGTCTGTGATAGCTGCGTGTATATCAAAGAGTTCTGGGAATAGTGTTTTGTTCCTCTACGTCTGTACAAAAAGACGAGTATCTCAGTTGTAAGTCTCCAATTAGTTGTAAATCTTAGTTGTAAATCTCAAATTGACAGAATATATGTCTAAGTTATGTATAAGTTATGATGAATCAAGTGAGTAATCACTGCTGTAAATGTATAAATACATTCTTATAGATTCATAACTCCTACATGTGTGCACATGCAGTACAGCGTGATATTTGATAAAATTAATTTTTCTGCTGTATTCTCCTGTAATAGTTTTTCTTTGAAAGATTTCAGCCATAAAATATTTCCTATGAGCTTTTAAACTGCTTGAAAATGGCACTTGTCAAGTTGATGTCTGAATAGAAAATGTAATTTTGTCTGTTAAAACACACTTTCCCTCCACCATGAAGCTATGTCAAATTATAGGAAAAATTTGAGGGTTTTGTACGTTGGAAATCATAGCATGCAGAATCGATGTTCTGCCCCCAGGGCAGGGGTGTTCTGCACCTTTTCCAGGGGAAGATTTTGGATGATTTGTACTGTGTTACTTCCCTCTGCATCGAGCATGTTCATAGTGAATACTTCTTTCACTCTCTGCATGTGCAGCTGAACCGGAAATACTGGGTAAGGCAAATAATATCCCAGACTCTCATTTTAGTGTCTCCTATTCTTACAGTGACTTTGGAACTACACAGTTTTATTAACAGGTTTATTGCAAGACGTTTTTATTGCCATTATCCATCAATTTCAATCACCAGAAAAATAATGTCTTCAGCTAACAATGCTTCTAGGAGAAAAAGTCATGTAGTTGGGCTGTGGGTTATGGAGATACAGATTACCACCTATAATCTCACTTCTCCATTTCTGCAATTTTCTTATGCTCTATTCTTACTGACCAGTGTGAGTATTAAGTCCTTCCGATTGGGGATGAGCAGTTATATTGTGCCAAAGTTCAAATTCAAGTCTTGTCCCCCGTGCTCCCAGAAGATAAGGGAATGTGTGAAATCACATCAGAGAACCCTGAGTTTGGTCACACCAAACTGTGACCTGGATCAATCTCATCATATGAAATATGTTCCTCAACACATATAATAAACGCATATATATTCACACATATAATAAACAATTTCCACCAAAAACAGCAAATTAAAAATTTTCCCTAATGTACGATTCGTTACTGCATTTTCTTCTTTTACTTGGTTATTATGAGGGAAAATAATTTTATTGCCCTATTATGTCTTTTCCTTGTTTCTCTGTTCACAGGACCTGTTTGGTATTATATTGCTTTTGTATTTATTTTGCATATGTCTGTTGGGTATTGTTAATATAAAAAAAATCTCATTCTCTAAATAACATATAGTGAAATTGATTGCTAATATAAATGCCAAACACATATGTAGCTTTAAATAATAATACATTGCTTAAGATAATGTCCAGGTCCTCAAATCAGCCATTAAAAAAGGTATTTTTGAGTTTCCTTTTTCCCTTTCTTGCCATTACAGTTTTCATGCCTCATCACTCTCACTGTATTTGCTACTCAGAGTGACAAGCCATGAGCAAACACAGCTACCTTTGAAGCTGTCCCTGCATTAGCAGCAAGTTGTGCTGCTTGACCTTCTGAGGCTCCTGCTGACCTGAGTTCTCTCTGTCTGTTACTGCTTTTTCCACCCTCCTTCTGTTCCACTTTGACTCTTAAATGAAGTTTACAGCTACAGAAAATCAGCTAAAATTATTTAAACAGTTAGCAATTAAAATAATTAAGTATCTAGGGAGCCAATGCAAGTATAGGAAACAAAATCTCTGTGGTTCAAAACTAAGGAAATATTTGTTGTCACTAATTTCGTGCTGCGGTCTCAATGTGCTTGGTTTGATTACGTGTTAATGAATTCATTTTGGAGTTGTGTCAGCTGAAATCTGAGATACTTGAACTGCCACAAAAGCAAGTTAGTTCTATGCTCTCAGAGAGCTCAAGCTCTGTTGAAATGTATGATTCTACCTGGGCTCATTAAGTCTTTGAATGTGTTTGAAAGGATGTCTCCTTGAAGTCATATAAAAAGTGATAGTCAGACTACATTGTTTAGTACTTCACGATAAGCTAAAATTATCTTTTTCTGGTGCCCCTTGTTTAAAAATGCTAAAAAAGATGCCGCTGTGGTTTTCTAGTCTGTAGTTATCACATGTACATTTTGTATTTGCTGTAACCGTGATTTAGTAAAGATATGCAATAACATACCATGGATGAGTTCTTGAAACTATTAACGTATGCAGAATTTAACTTTTATATTGCAGCTGCATGTGGCCTGTGCTAATGGATACAAGAATGTTGCATCTCTGATACTGGACCATGGGGCTGACCTCAACGTGGTGGACAATCAGTACTGGACACCCCTACATTTAGCTGCAAAGTATGGACAGGTAAAGCATGATTTTTTCAGCTGTTTCTCTTTTTTATATGGTAGTCTCCTGTAGCAATAACAAATGCTTTCAAGTCAGGGAGACTATTCTTATTTTAATGTAGAAACTTTTCCCATTCATGCGTTATAGATGGCATCCCAAATGACAGAGATCATCTGGGAATGAACCTTATAAAGCTATAAAACCAATACAGCTCAATCTACCATCAACAGCAGTTTGTCTGCAGCAAAAATCAAATTTGCACTGACATCTGAAAGGAAGACAAACACTTTGTCTGTTATTTTTTCACAGTCTGATGACAAAGTTTATTTAGGTAACTTTTTTGCTGTGATTATTTCTGTTAATAAATGTCCAGGATTCACTTATAAGTTACATTCAATGTTTTCCTGTCACTGAGTTGTGGAAGTGTGTCCTGGGTTTGGCATTTGGAGGCCATGCCTAAACATGACTTCTGCTTCTTAATAGCCTGCCTTTTCAGTTTTCCTTCATCCTTACTCTCACCAGACATTTTCAGTGAGTCTTTGTTACAGTTTGACCAGTTTAGGAGAATTCTCCACAGCTCTCCACTCACCTCAGGGCTCACAAATCACCAGTTACCCATAGGTATCTTCCAAAAACCTCAGTGATTCATCTTAGCTCAGACTTCAGAAAATAAATAATACACTTTATAACAAGAAAACAGTAAAAATATAGTAAAAGTAGTAGAAAAAATAAATGTGTTTGAGACTAGTTAGTTCTGCTGGGATATAGATTTCTCTTATTGAGATAACCCAGTGCGTGTTCTTTGACAGAGTGTCAAAGTTCTGCATATTTTCATAATAGATTAAATCATTGGGTTTATATATATATATATATAAATATACATGTATATGGCCTGAAGTGTATACTCAATAATTTCAGGTAGTGTAAATTTTGAGGGAAAAATTTTCCACAAAGTTATGCTGAACGAAAGTTTTGTTAGCAATTGTGGTATCAGAGGTATTTTGCATTTACTGTAGGTTTAATTTTCTCATCCCATGTTATCCTGTGTTGTTCTGAAATTCTGCTACAATTCTATTCTCAGTGATCCCTTTGCACTCACTCTGTGTTCATTAGGGCAAGAAAGCTCTTATTCAGAAGTAAGGGGATAGTAGTGACGCAGTCTTGAGCTGGGTCTACTTATTCTTAAATTTTAGGATGACTTGCAGGTTAGGGCTTTGTACTGCAACAATGTAGTTTTTCTATGGCTGTACATTTCTTCTGTTGTGAAACTAAACCTGAGTTTAATTGAAGGGGACTTGAAAGAACTCACTTGAAAGAACTCACTTGAAAGGACTGGGAAAGAACTTTCCTTACGGATGTGTAGCATGCACATGTTTGCAGCGCTAACTCTGGATGACTTGAAATACTCTTTTTCTCACGAAATTAGGTATTTTTCTTTTTGAAACGGACCTGAACATATAAAGTTTGTAGTTTAAAGTGGCTAATGGAAAAAAGTCTTTCCTTTTGAAGAGTTCCTCAGAGCTCAGATTGCTACTTTGTGAAATGATCCTTTTTGTTGGCTCTTCTGTTGAACTGTGTCTTCCTTTATGTCCCAGATGACAATAGTGTTAATTCTTACTATTTCAGGAGTTTTCAGTGAGGAGTCAGGTACCAGCTGCACTAGTCTCTATACAGACAGTATGGGGACACACAGGGAAAGACAAATGAAGGAACATGGTACTCTTCTTCACTAAAATTAGCCAAATACAGACCAAGTATCTTCCCTTTGTAGTGTTAATAAATAATAGTTTAGAGATATCTTATTATTGTGCTATATAATTTGCCAGTGTTATTTAGGAGATAAACACAGCTTTCATGTGATTCTGTTTGTAAGAAACAAGTAAATAATTTAAATTCCTTTATAAAAGGCTTTATTAGATATCAGGGAAATATGTCTTTCAGTAACTATGCCATCAGGGTATCATCTTATGATGATAATTTTGAAGTATCTTTTAGCCTTAGAATGAATTCATATGCATAACATATTTATAATTACATTTTGAGTAATTAATTATAGACTAATATGAGCATTGTTCCTATTTTGTGTAAAAGTAGTATGGCAGAAAGGAAATAGCCTTAGACAAGACATGATTTGGATAGTCTCTTTTAAATTAAAATATATTTATGAGGGAATAGTTATTTTTTAGTCAAAAATATTAATGTTCCCTGAGAAGCATTAAATTCTGGACTTGATCCCTTACAGTTTCACACTCTCCTGGCATGTATTTGTGGCATGTTTTTTTTAAAAAAGTCACACTTGAAAAACTTGCTACAGTGATAAATCTCCATCTTGTACTGGAAGACTGTCAAAAAGTCTATTTGGTTATAGTTTGCTGTCCTTTTAAGTTAGTGGGAGGATTTCTGTCCTTCTAGAAATGTATTTGAACAGCAAAATAGCCTTTTCTTGTCTTGTAGCTTCTCTAAAATGTAATGATCCTTTAAGGACTGATCACAGGAATTTCAGAAAGCCTGTTTGAAACCATTGTCATTGAATAGTTTGCTAGCACTGGTGCTGCACTAGCTGCAACCAAACCCCATCCAATATAAGAATAGTATTATATTCCAGGAGTCACAAGGACTGATCATTTTTCCTGTTTACAAAAGTTACAGATGTATTTTTCATTTGAAGAAACTGCTCACCTTAATAAAATACTATTGAATTAGGTTTACAAATTACAGATTTAGTTTTTGAACTATTTTATATTATAGACCTTACATATGTGTATTTAGCATATTATCTTACAAAAATAAAGTTGTGATATGAAGAAATTGTTACACTATTTTTGAGTGACATCCAGACTCAGTTGAAGGACCTGAGCTCTATATGTATACAGTTCTATGTTTGCAAATACACAAAATACAAAAAATAGGAAAAAGTCCACCACATTTGGCTATTTGTAAGAGGATAGCAATAATAGAGATGGTACTAATTTACTGTACCTGGGGGGGAAAAAAAAGAAGGAACTGCAGAAGTTTTAAAATTATAGTGAGAAGATTTAATTTGCATCTGCACAGGAGGAAACTTGTAAAGAATAAAGGCACTGTAAGCTTCTTGTTACAAATCTCAAGTTGAAAATGAAGTGGATTATAAAAATCTTATTGCTCCATCTTCCACAGTAATTTATATGTGAATGAAATTACTGGAGAAAGACACATCAATCTGAGTGAGCTAAGCATGTGAAAGACATTATATCCACACCTTGTAATAAACCTGGCTGGTAGAGATTCCTCGATAATGGCAAACCAATTTTTATTTAGGATGGGATTCTTCTTAACTAAATTTACCCAACTGAATATAAGTACAAAGTCAAAGCTCTTTCTTGTCTAATGTGAAGAACCATGTCTAGAAGACAGCTCAGAAAATTCTAGCGGGTGCATTAAAAATAGGGGCAATGATTCATTACTTGTAGGTCTGACCCTCCTTATTTAGAAAGGTCATGGGCAGCTATGTTATATGTTAGAGGTGTAATCCTGACATTTTTAAATTCTTCATGAGGAATCCAGATCAAAATGTGGGGCCAAAGGATGAGTCAACTGCCCACTGGTCTTCTAGGTCTCCCCGGTCATCATGAAGTGGGCATGGAGTTGTTGCCTTAGTTTTAGAAAGCATAAAGCTGCACAGAGTGAATCCTAGAGAAGGACTAGAGTTAGATGCTTGCAGCAATACCAATCTTATCACAAGCAAAGCATAGCAGAATGCTGCTGCATTGTTTCCAGAGAGGGAATAAGTAAGAGTTTTAAGTATGTATTATCTGATGTTGAAAAAAAAAATCTGTATCTACCTTCCCTTATATTTGTAAAGAAAACCAGTTTAATGGATAAATTTACCATTTACCACAAAAACATTATTAGGCCAAATATTGAAACAGAACATGGGTGAATGATAAATAAGTTGTACTATTAGTGACAGAGTGTATAGATCCAGAGTAGAATATTTTTCTTGCCTAGGAGTACAGGATATTGCTGGTGAGTTTGAGGGTTGTGTACAGGATATGGCTACTGAGTACGCAGCAGGGCAGCTGAGGCTACTGCCTGAAGATCAGTCTCTTTGTAAGACAAGAATCTGCTTTACAGGAACAGATTAGGTTATCAATGAGTGCAATAAGCTGTTATTTGAAATACTGTCAGCCTGCAAATATTAAAAAATAGGCATATTTTTAAACAATGTTATTCTGAGTTTATAGGACTGTTATCATCCCCCCCGTAAGTATTAAGGATTAAAAAAATTTTATTTTTTAGTGCATATTGAGATAATAACATTATACAAAAAAAGTAATATTATTGAGGTATTAAGATCAGAGTTGCTTACCTTAATAATTTTACCTTAATAAAATGATGGAAAATAATAACCTCTACAACACACATCCAAATCTGCATCAGTGACACAGAAAAACCTCTTCAAAACAGGATTATTAGGGCAACAAAGCTAACCTCAATAAATTAGAACATGTCAGGGTTGCCTGTGTAAATTTCACAGGGCCTTTTGGACTTATACATTTGTAACACTGTTTTTGATGGCAGCTGAGGCTCCTTTGTCCCACTGTCACACAGCAGGGGCAGTGCTGGTGTATTTTGGTTGCTGTCTGTGCACACCAGCGCGGGGCACACGTCTCTGGCACCGGTGCCAACTGCAGAAGAGCGACTTCTATTTCTCAGGCTGGCCCCTTAATTTGAATTTAGCACAGCAATCACTTTGTGGACGGCTAGTAATCTGGCATTGGGAGTGCTGTCCCTGCTGGACATCTTCCAGCTGCTGCGATCAGGAGAGCGCACACTTGCCCTCCCCACAGTGGGAATAGGCTGCAGCTCTGACATTTGCCTTGGGTACTTTGGCACAATTCCCAGGCACAAGCTGTTTCTTTGTTGTTTATCACAGAAATGTCACCTTTCAAACAGCTATCGGAGACACGCAGGTCAGAGCTGACTCCGCAGTAGCTTAAACACTACCTCTCCCCAAATTTCATCCTTGGGGGATGATGCCTATGTCTAAACTGTTAAATCACTAAATAAAAGAGGGCTAGGGATTAAGCCAGGCAACAGTGTGGCTCACATTCATATTGTTTAGAGCTAGTTTCCTCTATAGGAGATTAGTCATGTTTGTAGAGAGCTGGTTGGAGTGGTCCAAAGGAGAGTCAGGGAGAGAGCTAACTGTTAAGCAGTGTGGATTATAAGGGATACTTAAGCTTGCTCCATTGCACTCTCTTGCTTAGTGAGACAAATTTAGCCTCTGGCTTTGGGGTTTAAAGAGCTTCATGATGTCAGAAAAAATGGGTAAGACATTTGTTCAACTGCTGACTGGATCTCTGCAAGAGTAACTCCGGTACTAGCAAGCATTTCTTCCCATCAGTAAATTGGAAATACACCAAATAAATAAAAAATGTTTATAGATATCAGATGCTTACCTCATGTTTCTTAGCATATTTACATACATCCTGTGTCATTTTCAAATGTGTGAAATTGTCATTCTGTAAGTATATTCTCCCTTACACACATTTCATTGGTCTGAATCATACCCCTTGATTAGTTAGTTCATCAAAACACAGCATTTCTTTCAGACTGTAAAAGGGACTCTCCTCCTTGCTGAAGTCTCAGACAATACACCCTCTTACTATGTGAACTAATTTTTTGCTCATCGTTACTGAAAAAGATTAGTCATTTGTCTCAGCTGTGACCTGTAGTTTCTTTTTTTGAGTGCATGTTGAGCACAAAACAGAAAAAAAATCAACATCTGTTGTTGGAATATGTCTTGGTGTATAAGGGATATATAAACTCCTTGTGGGAAATGATAATTAATCTCATCAAGTTTGGCCATTGCCATAGTACTTCCTTTGAATGCAGTTTCTGAACTTCTACAGCCACACTCCACAAATGTTTTCAATGAGAAGAGCCTAAAGAAGGAGGTGCTTGTTTAGTTTTTCAAAATGAATAACTTATAGTCACTCAGGGAATAAATATTTTCCCTGTCAAGTAGTTGGAGTCTTTAATTTCAAGTAGTTGGAGTCTTTAATTTATGGTCAGAAAATTCTCTAGAGAATGTTTTATCTAGGCATATCTCACCCTTTTTTCTTTAGTCTTCTTGTTCATGTTTGGCATGTGTGATTGTACTCAGGTGGAAGAGCCATATTTCCCTTCAGATCAAATTACACTCAGTTTCCTCAGAGAGACCACTTTGGGATTTCTGCTTGTGATATGTTACTTTCACTCTCAATAAATTCACAAGATTTCTAATGCTAATTGTGGGCAGAGAACATAAGACAAGAAAACCTAGATTCACACAATGCCAAATGATAAGAAAATAGTTTGAACTTCATATACAATCTAGAGACAATCGTAATTTACAAAATTGCTATAAAATTCTCAGTGTTTACAGGTATGTTTTTAAAGCTGAGGTGTGCACAGTCTACGCTATATATTTGGTTATTGCAGGATTTCTCTGATGAATATAGATTTTATTTTCCTTGAAATACCATTTGCAGAGACCTTCTTATATGAGAGGCAAGCATGAAAAAAAGGTCTAACAAGACTTCAGGCACAAATTTTGAGAAGTGGCAGATTTATGATCTTCTCTGTACTGTAAATATATAACTTGTAGGACCATAACTTCTAAGCATCTTTAATCACAAGATCACATAATATTTTCCTTGATTTATTTTGTTTTTTCTCTGTCTAATTTCCTGGTGGATTTAAAACTAGAAATGTAAGTTATCAGTCTTGAAGTAAATACCAATGAAGTTTTTACGTCAGCTGTAGAAAACCATTTAAGTGACCTTTGTCAATTGCTTTAATAGCTGAAAACAACATTAGGCTTCCCTTTTCTTTGCTTGAATTGTTCCAGAGGTTTAAAAGGCATGCTCTTAGACCATATGGGTTAAACTTGCTGACTGCAGAAAAGTAGCGGTGACGCTTGGGAAACTTGGGTTCCATTCCAGGTTCTGTTCATGAACAGACGCAGTATTTACGGTTCATTCCTCCCTCACATAGTTTTATTTGTCCCATTGCCTCCAGTCTGTTCCATTCTTGTCCTTATTCTATTGTCTTATTGTCCGATTCATTTGCCTGGCTCCATGTCCTTTCCTTACATGTTTTATCCTAATCCTGATTTCCTTGCACAGTCAGCTTCTGCCCCTCCTCCTCTCCCTGGTTCTCATCCAAGCTTTCATTTTTTTCTACTTTGACTTCATGCCAACCTTCCTGCCCTTCTGTCCCACTTGCTTACAGTCCCAATCTCCCTTGTTCAATCTTAGTGTTTTTTTCCTCATGTCACTTTTCTTCTTTCATTTTTCTGATTAGTCTGTCTCTACCTACATCCTGGCTCCTCGCCACATTTCTCTTCTTCCCTTTCACTTCATTTATTTCATGCTGTTAGTTCCAAATTCCAGCTTTTTATCTATGCCCACTTCTATTCCACACACCCCGCCCCCCGCCCTATGCTTTCTACCCTGCTGCTAGTCTTATTCCCACAACCTACTTTTTGTAATCTGTTCTACTTTGCTGACCACAGGTGGTTATGGTCCCCTTTCTCTGCACTGAAATAGAAAAAAAAATCTTCCTAATCTATATTGTATTAAGAAGGGAGATCTATACTGAGTTTCAGGCATTGTTTCCTGTGTTTAGAGCAGGACTGTGGACCCGATTTGCAATTGCAGAGGAAATGCTATTTAGCCTCTGAACATTATTGCTGTTTTTTAGGGCTTTACCAATGAAATTTTGTCTTTAAGGAGTGCACAGTTATCTAGGGATATCTATCTATCCTTTATGTAATGGAGAACAAATATATGTTCTCAAAAGCAAGTTCACAGGAGCTCTAATGGCTTAATAGTTACCTTACTCCCTAATGCTGGGAGTCTCTATCGTGGAATTTGTTTCACTCCCTGGTAGCTTAAGATCCCTAACCTACATTCTTCTTCTTTATGTCCTTGATGCTTGGTAAGGTGCCGATTATCACCCCATTTAATTAGTTAAATCGTCTCCAGTGTTATTCTCAGAAGTTATATTGCTCCATGACTTATCTGATCCTATTTATTCGATCTATGGAATATATGGTTAACATTAAGCAACAACACTTCTAATAGAGAAGCTTAGCAATTATGATAATAACAGTACTAATAAAAATTGAAACTACCTTGATTTTAATTTTTTTTAATTGCAAATATTTTGAACATCTAACTGTATATTTAAATAGAGCAGCTGTTACTGATTCTACTAACATGTAGGACTACAGTGGGCTGTATTAGCAAAAGAGGGCTTCCTGATTTATCCATTATGGTAAGAAAGCTGTATTATAAGCATCGTGTAGCTGATTTTTTCTAAGGTTTGAAACTTGGCTGTGTTTTGGTGATTTTCCAAGCAGATAACAAAGGAGCTCACAAGGACAAGTAAAATATTTTTCCACACCTTGCCACCAGAATTGCTTCATTTTTGGTTGCTTAATTTTTCTGTCTAATTTTAAAAAATCCAAAACTGAAAAATCATAAGCATTCACAGGCAGCAGCCTTAGCAAACTGCCTAACAAAAATCACACAGTCAGGTAAACATGCACATGCACTTTTCAACCCAGTAAGATAAATTTTAGTCATATGACCAATAGAAAACTTGTCTTTATGAGTACAGATATAGGTCATCTTAGTGGTAAAGGCTGCAGATTATAATGGTGTAACCAGTGATAATTCTTGTGTTCTATCTAGAGGTTTTGTTGTCTTAGTGAACATACACCTTACATATTAAAATAACACTTGGTGATTTTACTGTATTTCACACAATAGTGTGAGATTGATGGTCAAAAATAATACTGTTTTTGATCTAAGATTGTTCTTCCACTAGTTCCTTACTGAACATTGTTGTCCCACTGTGGATGAACACATGCTGGGACCATATCCAGCAAAAATTAAGTGGTAACCTGAGAAGTGACAACAGGTAGAACAAAATTGCAGGAAGAAGGTGGTGAGGGCTTAGTCAGAGAGAGCTGAGGAATGGATGTGAAGAAGTGCTGGGGGAATAAAAAATGGAGAAGGAGGTTAGGAACTGACAGGCTGAGGGTGAACCAGGTCACTTGCTAGGTAGGATATGTGCAATTTTGAAACAGACAGAGAGGAGTGGAGAAGTGGAGAGAAATGTTGGTGTTGACAGGAAGGAAAGTGAAAGACTGAAGGAATTTACTGTTGGGGGTTCATGCAAATTGAATGATGCATATTCATTGCTGTGAAAAACAGCACATGAGGACATTTGCATAAAACCTCCAGCTTTCTTAATTTACAACTTAAGCAGGTATCTCTCTGATGGTAAAGAAAGGGGAATAAATTATCTGAGTTAGTGGCTCTGGGACTTGGATGATAAGAGCTAAAAGCTCAGCCAGAGCCACCAGCTTATGCTTTGCGAGTGCTGGCGCACATCTGATGTCCTGTATGTGGCTTCAGAGGAAAATATCTGACCAGATGAGAGAGGAAGACACTTTTCAGGAGCACTGGTTCTGCTCTCCAGCTAATTCATTAGCAGTGAAAAATAACATGGTTTGAGAGCAGTTTGGAGCTGCCTTTGCAGCCTCAAGTGCATAGGGAGATTCTTGAGGCATCTCTGTTACTCCTTCATGCCCCATATTTCCTAATCTGTCACTGCAGTTACTTTTCTGTGGCAAGAGGCCTTGCAGTCTGGCCAACACTGGTGCTCCTAAGCCTATGTTTTATGAAGTTCAGCATTGGACTTTTTTAGCTAATATTTAATGTGTAGTAAAACTCAGCCCCTTTTTTTGGCACAGGGCAATTTTATTTGAAGTGTATAATGTGCTTATTACAGTAAATTTATTTATGCTGCCTTATGTCACAGAATCACAGAATGGGTCAGGTGGGAAGGGACCATGGTGAGTTATCTGGTCCAACCTCCCTGCTCAAGCAGGATCATGCCAGAGCACTTGGCACCGGATGGTGTCCAGATAATTCTTGAATATTTGCAGTGAGGGAGACTCCACAATCTCTCTGGGCAACCTTTTCCAGTGACCATTCACTTATACAGTAAAAAAGTTCTTCCTCATGTTCAGGTGGAGTTTCTGTGCATCAGTTTCTGCCCGGTGCCTCTTGTCCTATTCTTTGCACCACAGAGCAGAGCCTGGTCTATCCTCTTGACACCCTCCCTTCAAATATTGATAGACATTAATGTGGTCCTCTCCCAGTCATCTCATCTTCAGACCAAACAGACCCAACTCTCTCAATCTCTCCACACAAGAGAGATACTCCAGTCCCCTAATCATAAGTATACATGGCAACGAACCAAAATTTCAAAGTACCTCCCTACCACACCAGTATTGTTGTTTTTTTTAATATCCTAATTGATCATTAATGGGGATGAGAAACAGGACTGGACCCAGTACTGATCCCTGGGATGGAGTTACTGGCCTCCACCTAGTCTGCTTGCCACTCATCACCAGCCCCTGGGCTCAGCCACTGGACCTTCTGAGTGGTGCAATTACGGCCCATTCACTGCTTCTGTTTGGCAAGCATCACTTCGGAACAGGTTGTGCAGATGTTCACAATGTAGCTTTGCTGATATTTTTGAGACTTCCTTACTAGTATAAGGTACAGTCTGGAAGAAGTACAAAAATAGGTGTCCTAAAATGTATTAGTGATGGCCAAAGTCACAGCCCAGTGTGCAGTGGCAACTGGGGCCTGAATGCTGAGTGAGTGGGAATACATAAAGCATGGGGAGTCTAAAAAGTCCTTTGAAAATGAGGACAAGGAGCTTCTGGCTTGGTGAGAAAAGGAGGAGCCAGGGGAATCTAAAAGGTGGGACTTTCAGATTAAAGGGGTGAGACAGGAAAATATTCTTAGCAGTAGAATTCTCAGCAGTCAAAGGGTAAGATATTCACTAAGAGATGTCAGAGAGAGGTATAAATACTGCAATTTGAGCGGAATACCAGGGAAAGAGACACAGCCATGCTTTATTGATAGCTAAAAGGTAAAAGGTACCTCTATTAAAAGGTAACTGATGTTGTATTTTGGGAAGGAGGGCATTCAGACATAAAATCTGAAAGGAAAAAGTTAAGGTCTAAGTTGTTTCCTGGTGTTCTGTCAGAAGGTACTGAATAAATAATTAAAGGTATAAAAGGAGAAGCAAGACAGATTATATTTTATAAGCAGATATTTTAAATAACTGCCATTACTGTGGCATTTTCTGCACAGTGAGTCATGACACTGTCTATTTTCTTAAAATTTACATGAATTGGCAAAGACTACACCAGACAAATAGGTATATATATATATACACACACACACGCACAGTAATTCTATTCATAGGTTCTAAATAATTCATTCGATACTATGGTATTTCTTGACATACTCGTATGTATGTTATTTGTAACTCTGCAATTGAAATAGCTTTGCTTAGTGGTAATTTGCTGTAATTATTCTACAAATATTTCTACTGTTAGGCACGGTCCTGAAGATATGGCAATTGGATTTTAAAATACTCCTTCTAAAACATTAGTGAATGAGGTTAATTCCAATACAGAGAGTTGTGTGTCCAAAAGCAGGTTGTTGAAATTGTCCGTGACCTGAATACCTTAGTCTTGGTGACATGCATCAAGGAATCCCAGCAGGAGATATTTCACTGGCAGCAGGAAGCATTGATATTGGAGCACAGGATTTCTTGTGGTATAAATCCAAACCTTTGGTAACCCAAAAAGCTGTGTATTGTTACTGAACTGAAAATGCATTTAAAACCTCCTTTTTTCGATAGAACTACTACCACTTTTCAGAGATTATGCAGTAGCTCCATAACTAAGTTTGTTCCTTTTTTTCCTAATAAAAAAATACATATATATGTATATATTTTTATATGTGTTGAGAGTTCTTAGTGGAAAGCAGGGCTAATTGGATTTGGAAATAAACCTGTTACGGCTTCCCCACTTCTTGGAGTTTGCTGAATTTTCTGCTGTTACTGCAAGAAAGGAAAGCCAGCATTAGAAATATGAGGAGAGCAAGATTTTTTTATTTTTATAGAAATTTTCAACAATATTCTCCTGGTTTTCTGTGATTAGAAGCTTGGGATTTTCTTTGCATTTAATGGATTCCTCATTAGCATGGTCTTTTCTAGTAAGATGCCACCTGTGTACTGAATCCATATTGAATTTTTTTTTTTTCATTGCAATGATTTCTTTCCTGTTTATTTAGTTATTTATAGCTTGGGTTTATGCCAAAGTACTATTCTTTCCCTTAGCTGACTTCCAATTCAGGTTTCATTTATCTCTAGGTCTATTCTTCTGCTCTGAAGAATTCTTTCTTTCCTTCACAGATTTTTTCCCCTGTGCTCATTCTGGCCTCTCCCATTGATTACACTTATATTATACATTCTATTTGCTTTAGCATGTATTCAAACATGCATATAATTCTCTCATTTAGTTTAGCTTTATATTCACATTCTAAAAGTATTTTTTGTTCCTTGTGTAGCCTTTCACTCCTTTCTGACCAACCAATGTATCAGGACAGACTTTACTACAGCCTTTGAGGGGAAAGTATCTCTACAGACTTTGGTGAAGCAATAGAAGAGCTCACTAAAAGCAGTTCCTTGCAGGAATTCAAAAATTTATTTTAGACTTTTATACGATACTCTAACTACCCTACTCTGCTACAGTTGTTACCTTTACTAATAGGTTAGATGGTTTTGGTAAACATAATATAAATGTGCCAATTTCTGTTACTGACAGAGGACAGATTTTCTTCCATGATGATGGCTGTGAGTCAGACCCCTTTGCCAGTAGTGATCGCACACAGTTGTTGGATTAGTTAGGCATGAAGAAATATTTGTGATCTAAGTCATAACAGGTGGTGATGGAATGGGAGGTTGTTTCCTTTGTGAATTTGTTTACACATGTATGAGTGGAGGGAGACTTTGGGGGTGGAGTTATGCGGAGGGTACCCTGAAATTGTACAAGAACTGTATTTGCCCTGCCACTTTGATTTATTAGAAGTGTGTTTAGCAGCTGCAGAAGGTGGGGGTTGGGAGGTACTGCTTGTGGTTTCTCGTATGATTTCAGATAGTGCAGGAAGGAGGGAATAAACTGAATGACAGGCACCTGTCCTACTTCTCCCATTTCAAACACCTCTGGTTTTGCCCATTTTAGACCAATCTTGTGAAGCTGCTTTTGATGCACCAGGCAAATCCCAATCTTCTTAACTGCAACAATGAAAAGCCTTCAGGTAGGTGAAAATCCATGTACATAACGCATGTATTCACTATTCTGACACTGTCTTCTTTCCTTCCTGCTTTCCTAGCTATAATTTATCAGTGCGTAGAGTTATATGCACATACATGCGTGTATGTTTTTACATAACATTGCTGAAAACTGCTAGTAATGGTAATACAGGATATCATATCAAATGACAGCATGCTCTTCCACTTGTTTCACTCCCTGTTTATTTTTAGCTGTTTCTTGCTTGAGTTCTTCCGTGCCTTGGTGGTAGCTGCATTTACACATCTTTGGAGACTTCTCACTGAGTTCCTTTCTGTCTCAACTGATGATGGCACACTACCTCTTGAGCTGGAATTTCTGTAGCTGTTGTCTGAAAACAAATTCAACGTCCAGTTTTGAAGTGTAGCTGCCATTGTTTACCACAGAAGGCACCCTTTTAAAACAGATAGCAACAGGGAGTTGAAGCACTGGCTCTAAAGATAATAGGATTGTAGACTCTATTGGGTTGGAAGGGACTTCAATTAGGCTGACACAGAGATCAAAGCAGAGCTAATGTCAGTAATGCTAGCTAACAGTGTTGAAAAGAAGAAACACATGGTTGTTCAACCTTCTATGCCTAGGATAAAATAAAGATAGAACTCAGTAATGCAGATAATAGAACCTTTCTGTCAGATTATGGATGAAACTTTGCATAATAAAGCAAAATATGCTATGCTTAAGTGCTGTACTGCCTACAAATATATTCACAGGCACCCTCATGGCACTTAACCTCAAAGAAATTGTTTGTGGTTAGATGCATGCCAGTTTGTACTTGTGAAAAAGGTTTTGGACCGAACTCAGATAATCTAACAATACAATTGGCCAACCACATTTAGTAGGTATTTAAAACAGTTGAGTTAATTGTCATTCTGGTCTGCAGACAGAACTGATTTCAACACTTCTGTATGTATAAGACATATAAATCTAGTTTGTAGAAACATAAAACATTTGAAAAGGATGAAATGCGTGTTTTCATAGAAACAGTGTTGAAAAGTGTTGTATTGCTTTTCCTGAAGTCCTGTAAATTATTGAATACTTTGGTTCTCTACACAGCAAGAATGGTTTTGAGGTTTTACAGATGACAGCATAAGTCTGTACTATATTTCCTTTGGCTTTGTTTTCCCAGTAATTTCAAGTATTATTTTATGATCAATATCTGAGCAATTCCTTTCATGTTATCTAACCACATGTTGAGTCATAATCTGATCTAGAGATTTTAATTCAAAGGAGGTTTTCTGCACCATTTTCTTGTCTGATATCTTTATGTTCCAATGTCTTAGATGTTGCAGCTTCTGATTTTATTGAGGAAATGCTTCTGAAGGCTGAAATTGTTTGGGATGAAAAAATGAAAGACCCTTTAGCTGTTTCTGCTTTATCTCAAGAAGAGCCATATGAAGAGATCCTCCATGATTTGCCCACAATTTCCAATAAACTGTAAGTAAGTGCTGGTGTTGTTACAGAGCAATTCACTATAGCCAGATTATGATTTGACCCGTATCTGTCAATCTGTGAATCCTATCTGTGTGTCCTTGGAGATATTCAAATCGTATCTGGACATGGTCCTGGGTAACTGTCTTTATGTGTCCCTGCCTGAGCAGGATGGTTGGACTCTGTAGGCTCTCTAGGAAGTCCCACCCCCAGCCATTCTATGCTTCTATGTGGTTTGATGGGTCAAGTAACTCTTTTCCTTTTGGAAATCTCCTGAGTCATCTTTTGTGTTTGTATCTCTCATATCTTTTCGTCAATCTTAGTTTTATAATCATAAATTATGAATAATAAAATATATTATTATAATTGCCAGTAAAAATTATCGGGGATTGCCTTAGCAGAATTATTAGAGGTTAATACTGTAGACTCAAACATTTTATTAAGGTAGAGGAGAGAATAGGGTAAGTTAAACTACTATTGCCTATGAGAGAAGCAGGGACAAGTCCTGAACATAAAAGTCAGATATGTGATTACAGATTAAGTGATTCTGGTCAAAATTATAGTTATAAATTTATATTTAGATTTGTGCTGCTTGAAATTCAAGTGCAATCAAGTAGAATTTTAAGCAGTGTGGACTAAAAACTCAGTATTGAAGAGTCAATTTGTGTCTTAAATTGTACATTTTGATTTTTTTGTATTTCTTTATGAATCTTAAGAAAAGACTGCCATGGCTATGTGAAAAGAGATGTACAATTGGTATGAAGCACTATTGGCTGTTTTATGGTAGTACAAGACATACTGAAGTTTCAATTTCTTATTTCCAGATACTGTGATCTAGGGAATTTTGAAAGCTACAAATAATGTTTTTATACAATATGCAGTTGGTGCATATTTGAAGTATATATTTATTGGTTGCATAAGCTTTCAAAACACTGACATTAATTTTTCTGTAGTAATCACCAAAGAGTGTATGAGGAAAACAGTAACTAAAACATCTTACAAAGAGACAGATAAGATATATGTACTTCCATTTCATGATAGTTATAATTTATGGTTGGCGGAATGTGTTTTGGTACATGAAAATTTGGAAGAGGTGAACAACTGTCATGAAATAATCTGTTAAATTCAGAATTCCATGGGATATATTTTTATTTAGTAAAGATTGCATATTTCATGGGTGGTAAACACAGTGTATTGTTTGTGCTTCATGACTTGCAGTCATTAATATATGTAGCTGGATATATGATATTAATGTTTATGAAATTACTGATTTTTCATGCTTGTTAATTCCTTATGAAATAAGCAGTCCTTTAGTCTAAGCCACAGTTTCAAATAATTTAAATCATACTCCTGAAATTTATGTGGCCTTCAACTGTCTTTTAAATGAAAAATTTTAATTTTGAGGCATGAAACAAAGCCTTTAGATTCTCAAATGTGAGTAAAACAATTATTTTTAATTATTGGTATGCTGTAATACCAGAAGGTAGGTCACTCTTGTAGCTATGTAATAATGCCTAGCAAAAGTTATTCGTAAAGGTTTTAGAGACTTTGAGAAATTTGTCATTGTTCTTGCATCTATATGATGCATTTCCATGTGTTTTGTATTCTAGAAGTTTGTACTGTGGTGCACATATTGTACTGGATACTAGTTTTAGTGCTAACACCCATTAACCTCTGGAGGACATAACTTACACAAAGTTGAAGTGGTCTGAAAATACTTTTTTTCTACTCTTTTCTTCCTATAATACATGGATTAAGACAGCTAATTTCTGAGTGTTTTTTATATAGTGACCCTTTATATGACAGTAATACAGACCTGCCACGTGTAAAAACCTTCACTGGAAGTTTTGGAAAAGCAAAGCCCACTGAATGGAAAAACAAAGAAAATGGATTTATGTGTGGAATTGCAATGAGTTTGTCTTCTATTGGCAGTATATCCCAGTGTGAGGCTGCATGAGAACCCAGTACCAGGTGAAACCAAAGTCCTGCTCAGCTCTGTGCACTCACCTTGGCCGTGGTCCTTTGCAAGTAGCCAGGGGGCCATTATTAGGATACAGTAAGCTTGAAGTACTGCCACTTTGGCACATTCTTGAGACTGTTGTGTCTTAGGCTTAGAGACTTCCTCAGCCAGAGCTTTGCACTATCTATCTATCTATCTATCTATCTATCTATCTGTCTATCCATCCATCCATCTATCTGGTCTACTCTCAGTGCAGGAGAGTATCCGCTGCCAGCCAGCTATTCTGGCATGGGAGAGTTCTTGGGAGGCAGAAGTATTGGTGTATTTTGTCCATGCATATTGCAGCTATCACTACTGAAAATAGAAATTTGCTGATGAACCTTACTACCCAGAGTTCCATGTTACTTAGAAATCCTCTAATCTTAATTTATAGTGACTGAAAATCAGGTGTCATCTCAAAGCTAGTTATCTCTGTAGTATCAGTTGTAATATAATGCTTATAATTGTGAAACCCAAAACCTTACAGAGCATTATTATTCCAAATGACAGTAGACACATTCTTAAGATATAGTGAATTATCTTCCAGAGTGGCTCCATACTGCCTGTTAGAGAGGCAGCCTAAATGGCTGGTTTCAATGATTTTTTTTCAATGGTTAATGTTGAAAACAAAGAGTTTCATCCTTTATGCTCTGTTAAAAGTCTATAGAGGGATATGTAATATGCTAGGTTGAAGATAAATGTCTGTGCTGTTCTTGTGTACCAAACCAGTTTTTTAGTGCTGAAGAGGAGTACACAATAATAATCCACATGTGCCATTGCTTTATTCTTTATTGCATCCATTCTTCATCAACTCTCCTGATGTAAGAAATAATGTTTAATCTGAGGTGGTAAGTTTTACAGTAGTTACTAGTAAATCTGTGTTGTGGCCATATTGCTTTGTAGCCATTTCTCAGAAGAAAACAGCATTCAAAAGCAGACTCAGAAACTGAACAAACAATTATAAATAGCATTATATAGTGTTCTGTCAGCAAACCTAGTTTTACTGGTTCAAATTTAAATTACAGCATTGATATCTGCAAGAACACTGTGAAGAGGTGAGTTGAAAGTCAGTCTCTACTCAGGCAGAGGAAACAAAATTTAGCAGACATTATATTTGAAATATGCTGTTACCAAGCAAACCTGGTTTCCTTCATTGCACTCAGTCTCCTCAGTGAGGTGTAGGTGGCACAGGGCAGGGTTGCAGTTATTTCTCTCTATCACTCCTCTTGTCTTGCTCTTTTCTTGTGCTTTACACACAACCTTCACAAGCTGCAATGCCTTTGAGGCTGTAGCTCCTCCAGCATAGTTCCTTGGTCATAATTTGTATTGGTCAAGTAAAGTAGCTAAAGGACAGAATTGTAATACTGTCATGAAGTTACTTGAAGGTTGACCAATGCAGCAAACCTAAGGTCTATGCTGGAAAGTTTTGCCGGTTTTAATTCTAATGGTAAAATCAGAAGAAAATTTGTTATTCCACTGGCAAAAATAGCAGCACAGAATACATTAATTGACATAGCTTACAGTTCAGAACATGAAATTGGCCGTATCTGTTTAAAAGTGACTTTAGGCTCATGTTCTGGCTGCAGTGATCACCACTGCATTTCTACTTCAGTACCTATGCCTGCGGAACTTTCCTTGGTGAAATAGTCCTTGAATACACTAATAGTGCAGTCATCCAGGTAGTGATAAATACTAAAAAATTAAGAACTTATTCTCAAAGTAATGCTAACTTAATCATATATTTCCTGCTACATGTTTAAGTGAATATTAATTATAGTAATGGATGTGTTTCAAAATCAGTGCAAGACTGTGAAATAAAATAGACATGGATGTGTTCAAGATAGCAAAACCGAAAAGGGATTCAGTTTTTCTTGCATGGCATTTCCATGTAACCATTTATGGGGCACTTGGCTTTCAATTATCCTAGTGCTTTCAAACACTCTTCGAATGTTTAATCTATTCTAAAGTTTCTGTTATGTAACTTTAAAAAGTTTTTTAGGCTGATTTCAGAGATTATGCACTTTCCAGGTGTCAGCTAGCTTAGAAATTGTTTGAAGCATCTCAGAATTGCCTGTGGAAGGATTATAGAAATTCTCTCCAACAAAAGCTATAAACTCAAAAGGCCCATGAAAATAGTATTGCAGATTCTGCCTTGATATAATTCTCTCTATCCAGTTAGAAGGTGCCCTAGTGCTTCCAATATTGATGATAAAACTTCCAAATATTTGATTGTCAGCTCTCAGTTTTTCATATTTCTATTTTTTTCTTTTTAAATGACATGGGAGAGGATGGCAACTTATAGAAAACCATCTCAATTTATCTAAAAAAAAACACAAGAAAAATACACAATACTTCAAATTAATTCCATATATGATGGTTTCTTTGCATAAAAATTAAAATCACTATACCTCCATATAACATTCAATATTTTTTCCAGCCAGATAGGCAGGTAGAAAGTCCTACTGTGTTCAGATAAGATTACCCTAGATAACACTCCTTCCTGTCTGCTATGCAACATTATTTTGGCATAAGTCTCCCTTTGTGGTTAATTATCTATTAATTATCCATTAATTATCCATTATGGTTTGGAAAAGAAGACAGTTCATGCTAATGTACTTGCCTACATTAACATAAAATCTTTCCTTGCGCTGTCCTCTAGTTCAGCTTTTAGAGGCGTTGCTTGACTTAATCTTGTGACTAATAGAAATACTTTTAAAAAAAGCCAGTGTTTTCTGGAAACATTTCAGTTTATTTTTTGTAGTGTCTTCTTGAACCTGAGTCACAATGAACTGTTGGAGTAATTTTAATATGTTTTTTCTTTCACAGAATCATTCACATGTTTATTGTAATATGAATTGTATGTCATCATTTCCATCACATGAAGTGCTATTAATATCTCATAAATGTGTGTAATTTATGGGCAATTCTCGTGTACATCAATACATGAAAAGTGCCTGTTAAATTATGTTATTATTGTCCTCTTAAGTTCAAAATGCATCTGTCAAAACAATAGGCACCCATTTTCCCCCACTTCGCTGTGATTTACAACCTACTTCTCTTTTGTGACACCTGAAAGGTTTATTTGGGTGCGAGGAGTTTATAGCTGCATTTTAGGAAGTGCTTCTGATGCGTGTTTTGTAGTTACCACAAAAGGGGTAAGATTAAATAGGGAAGGTTCAACTTCACAGCAAAAATTCCTGGATCTTCACAATTTAAGAGAAACATCACATGAATATTAAGGAAGATATGAGTGGCAGTGCTTTGATTTTTAATACTTGAATTAATTTGGCTTATGCATTTCTTTAAATCTTCCTTCTCTTTGTCTGTGATTAAAGAAATTTGAGCAGCTTTGGACAGTAGCAAAAGGCTACTCCGAAAGGAAACTTCATATTTAATTATGTTTTGTTCAATTCTGAATCTGGGTAAAATATGAATCAATATTAGTCATTGCTGTTTTTGAGTATCACAGGTATTTACTTTCTTCTACAGTCTAATCACTGATATATCTTACTCTAATTGCCAAATTTACTTCTGCAGTTCAAACCAGAAAAAAAGGGGGCGGATCTTTTATCCATGGGATATTTGGTAAATTTATTACCAAATTATGTAAGGTGAATCAAAGCAGTAAATGAACATTTTTATTTTTACCAGTGTTCCTCTAGATGTTTTACATCTAAATGTCTGAAGCAAAACATTTTGAGGCAAAAAAATCTGTATTTCATTATAAAATGTTTAAACTAATTCTTTCAGTGTTTGCAGACTGACAGTTTCATCAAAAGAAAGGTTTTGCTCATCAGTCTTTTTTTTAGTGGGAAGCTACTTTGTCTTGTTTTCCAATAAATTCCACCTAGAAGGTGCCTTGTCCTTTGTTTCTAAAATTATGTGTATATTTCAGTTCTGTTTCCAGCAGCAGTTCTTAGCATGAGTTGCTATCAGTGTTAGCTATGAGAATTCATTTGAGTTAACTGTGTGTGTAGTAGCATCTTTTTTACAATTAATAATTAAACTCAAGTAACTTAGAGTAAATATGAGATTTATTTGAACTAAGTTTGGGCTTTATTCCATAGTGGAATGCACTATTCCCACATTCCCATATTGAGTCCACATTTCCTTTCAAATAAATTATGTACCCATTTTGGCAAGGAGCTGATGTACACTCCATGAGATTGTCTCATTTGCACTGTCAGAATCCAGACAATTATTTTTTAAGATGTTTGTGTTCTCAAGTCCTATGGCTGATTCCTCACTAACTCCTTGGATGTCCAACTCTGCAAAATCATCCAAGATTTTGGCATTGTTTTTCAGAAGTGTCATATTGTCTGAACTGTCAGTAGGTAAAACAACTCCATGTGTGTAAGAATGGATTTAACTTTTATGTGGATGAAGAGTATTGTATATTGTTGGAGAAATTTCAGGAGTCTGCTATTTGCTTGAGTGTTTATTTTTACCTTAGCACAAATTCAGAGCAGCTTCTGGTCATAAAATGTATCTTGGATATTGCCTGATTAAAAGTAAGCTAAAAAGCAATGGATGTTAATTTTAACAACTGCAACAGTGATATCTGTATTAACTTACATTAAAGCATACTATTTTTCAAAATAGTATTGTGTAAATTAACTGGGTTTTTTTAAATTCAGTTTCCAAATTGGCTATTGATTTGCCAGCGTAGCATTGTCAAAAGCAGACTCATGCATATTCTCTTTGGCTTGCTCAATTCTCCTTCAGAAAAGATATGCATAAAGGTGAATTTTAAATCAAAGTATGTTGCTCTGTGTCTTTGGGAGCAGACTAGCCTATGTGAACAGTGTATTTCTCACCAATTTCTTTTCAGTACTTGGACCAGCAGCTTGTGTTTCAGCCCTGAGCTGTATCTCAGTTCTGCGCTTGTGGCACCCACTTTGATTGTCTGACATCTTCAGTAGGAGTCTAATGGCTTTATTGATTCTCTTTGTAGCAATCCCCTGGCTTTACCAATCGCCAAGCAAGACAGTTTGCTGGAGAAAGACACCATGTTCAAAGATGCAGCTAAAGGCTTGTGTAAGCAGCAGTCTCAAGACAGTGCATCTGAAAATGTCACTGTGAATCCCACAGCCAAGCTTGAGCAGGTAATGCCATGCAGTGTCTTGAAGTGTTTGTTAGTGTTTAGGTCTGGAAATTGTAAACTTAATGAAGCTGAAGGCCATAGTATTTTTTTTCCCCCACCATAAAGCAGTATCATTTGCACTATGGAGACTTGTCACCTTCATCACTCCCTGCAATCTGTCTGGCTCTGCAGAGCTTCCTCTGCAAATTGAGCAGCTGCTTCCTGCCAGCTACTGGTGGCAGGTCAGGGGCTGTGGGGAGGGCTCAGATCTCCTCAAACTCTATTCATGGTTCACTGCAGGGGAGGGACAACTGTTGCCCAGAGTGTGTGTTTGTTGTCTCAAACTTCGGGTTACAAAAAGAAACACAACCTGGGAGACTGAGAAAACAAAAAGAATGTTTAAGGAATATCAAGTTGCAAAGCGAGTGACTCTAATTCAAAGCTAGGAATTGCCAGATTTGCAGATGCAGTGTTAACTCCCTTTCTTGTGATAATACATTAGATTACTGGCATTGATTATTTGGATATCCTTTACAGTTTTCTCTACAGGATAACAATCTCATTCAGTGTATAGGATGAATTCTAAAGGAGGCAATTATCTATTGCTTATAAATCTAGCATGTCCCAAGTTTGAATGTTTAGGACTTAATTTTTGTTTCTTTGTTTTTGTTTTGGTTTGGTTTGTTTTTTGTTTTGGGGAAGGGTGGGATGTTGTTTGAATTGTTTTGTGATACAAGAGGGTTTATTTTATGTTACATGCATTGGGAAACACATATTCCAAAATTATTCAGCCATTTAAGAAAAAGCTATTTTCAAATCAAGGGGGTGGGGGAGGCAAGTATTTCCATTAAAAATAATTTACTGCGAATTTGAAGCATAACAAAGGATCAAGGTACTGGTTTGATTTAAGCCATGTTCAGTTCAAAAAAACTGCATCACTTTCTTGGCAGAAGAATGCACACTCCACTGCTTTTTATTTGAATGTGTTTCAGAGGAATGGCTTGATCATACAAAATCAATCAGTGCATCCATATGTAAATTATATGAGTCAATCTGTGAAAGAACTTCAGCTTTGGAATCCTGTGGAGCACTCAGTTCCCTATTCAGTCAGAGGATACCACAGCATGTTTTGTGCTTGGCTTGCATCTTGTTTTCATGTCATTCAGTTTCTGGTGTTGCTGACTGATGTGATTTGATGGAAACAGTCATTCCAAGGGGCAAGCACTGCTGGTCAGAAAAGTGAATGCTTGCAACCCTGTAAGGAGGAATTCTCCTATAATTGTAGGAAAAGAGAGGAGGTATTTAGTTTAGGGTCTTGCCAAGACTGTCGCTTCTAGATGTTCAACAGAAGTGTGTACAAGAACACAGACACTTTTTTCTGCCTGATTCTCTTTTAATGTAAACCTAGCTAAAATTATTCAGGTTTTCATTGACTCTAAGCTAAACTTTTAGTTTATACTTGGTGCCCTAAAACATGCACAGAAAATGCTCAGAATAAGAACAGCTAATCATCCAAGTGAAAATGAGCAAACAGAAGTCTTCATGCTGGTAATTTCATTTTACACCATGAGTTCAAGTCTCCTTGGGGTCCCAAGGCAGGTTTTCAGAATCACTTCTGCTGTTTCACCATACTACAGTGGAACTTCCCATAATAGTTACAATTCAAAGATGAGAGCAGACTTAAAGGTGAATCTCTTTTAGCTCCATTATTTGAGAAATTTCTGCAGGAAACAGTCTGAAATCCTGCTCTAAACAAGCTAGAAGCATGTATGTTAGGTTTTTTAGAAGCAGTGAAAACTAGAAAATCTCTGTAGTTGCTGAATTAGGAGTGATGCTCCCTAGCATGGAAGGATAGGAAGAGTCCTATCTGAGAAATCCTCACTAACAGGGTGTCAGTTAGAAATGGTGCTATTTTAGCGGGTTTTTTAATTACTGCTTGCATTAGAAGAGAATTAATACAGCTTTACAGTTGGCAAAGGCTTAATGAGCTTTAGCTCTTATGAAGGAAATAGAGTAAACTAATTTAATCACTTCAGGAAAAGGTAAATTTTAGTAAACTAAAGAGTATCTAGATTTTGTCAAATTAAAATATGCAATTTTTTCCTTCTTGAAATAATGCAGTTGTGATCATGGAAGTACAGGGATTGCATTCTCTAGTACTTGTCATGCATTCTGAACTGTAAGTATATGTGCATCATATCTGTATTTCTGTTAATAATACTTAGAGATTTGTTTACAAAGTTTATATTTCTCTGTGTAACACTTTTTTAAATTTTTTTTTTAAATTTCACAATTCTGGAAGAAACTTTTTTTTTTTAAAGTGCTGATACTAAAGGAAAGCTTTGAACAACCCCTTCCCACTGTTCCTGCCTTTTGGGTATCCTGATTCTAATGAGCTTCACTGTCTTTTATTCTTACCAGTTGCATTCAAACTACACTCAAAGTAATCGTGTTCTTTTTAATTTTTCAGTAGGTTATGTGGAGTCATTACTTGGATTTTATGTTCATATATTATTGAAATATATCAGGATGATATTTCGTATGCTTTGTGTCAGAAATATCATACATTCTTAGCCAATATGGCATGCAGATTAGGCCTTTATTGGGGGATCAAACAGAAAAATTTCATCCTAGTACATTTCAAACATGCATTTTTAATAGAAAAAGCCTGCAACTTTTTTGGTTTGGAAAGAAATAACGGTTCAAATTTATATATCGCTTCAGGTTTTTTAATTGCAAAAATGATGAAAAAGAGCCTTAAGAAAATATTATTTCTTGTGAAAGTTTTTATTACTTGAAGCATAGGAGATGGGGATGAAATGGCTGCATCAGTAAAGCGTTTTGGACCTCTCTTGGCTCGTATTCACTTTTGCTTTTTTCCTAGGTAAAAGGTGTTCTTTGATCATCCATAATGTTAAGATCTGTGAAGCCAAACAAAGAAAGCAGTAGGAATAATTACCAGAATTTTATCATATTCTCAATTTCTCTTCATCTCATCTGGGAAGAATGTTTTTTGATAGCAGATTGAAATTAATGGCTTGGAATTGAATTATGTGCTTCATGCTGCAAATAAATATGAATTAAATATTTTCTTTCTCTTAATTGGGTCTTTTTTAAAAAAAATTAAATTTTCTTATGGTTCTTGTTTATCTGTTGTTGGCCACATGAAGTGTGTGATAGACTGTTCCCTGATACCCCTTTTGATTGTTCCAGTATCAGTTATGACACAGGCAAGCACATCTGTGCATAACGTAATACTACACATAAGAGCTGGGATGCACACATATTTCAGTGACACAAGTATTTTATATATATATATATAAAGACTATTTTATGAGCAGATTTTGAAGGTTGTTAAGTGCATGGAATTTAAAAGAGTAAATAGAAATCTTCATTGTAAGCATTACAAAAATCTAAAAAACTAATCACTTCCAGAGGCATAGTTATATTGGAATTTATGCAGTATGTATGGCTATTTGGTTTTTGTGTCTCATAGAATATACATCTTGCAATTAGAATGCTAGCCAGATAGATGCATTGAGCTAAAAACCACATCTGTATACTCAGAAAAGTAGATGAGAATGGAACTTCAAGGTGCCCACAAATAAGATATTAATAATGTATGTAATGTTTACTGTTAAGTCAAATCAGTTGTGAGTTTAAGGGATTTAGAGTTTATTATTTCTATGTGATTATTCGGTTGTTGAACTGTGAAATTTGATGCAATGTGTCTGGTAGAAAATGCTGAAATTTCAAATCCTAAACTTCGTAGAAGAAGAGTTGAAAATATTTTGATTTCCATGCTTGGAGTTTTACTGAACACTTCACATATCTACAGAATGAGCACTTTTGGCCATGCCTAGATCAGGAAATAAATGCGAGTCAGGGCCTGTTCGCTGGCCTAGGGCTGTGTGGGATGAGTCTGGACACATCCATAAAGCAAAACTGTTTTCTCCCTCCGGAGATGGGGCCATGCCCACATGACCTATGGGAAATGATTATGGACATGTGACCTGAATGATATCCAGGTTTCATCTGCATGAGTGCTAGTGGATAGGAACCAGGAATGTATGAGGAACTGTGCTAAAAGGTTCAGAAAATGCAGAGAATCCCAGGGCAGTACTTTTATCCCAACCCTTCTTTTATTTACAAATATATACCAGAGCTTTAATCTTCCTAGGGATAGATTAAAAGAAGCTCATTCTATGGCACAGATGTTCTGAGTTTTGATGGCACACAAGGGAGTGCAGTGAAGACATGCATGTTTTGTTCCTGCATGCCAGGTGAGCACACTACTAAGGAAAGGAGGCCACAGACTTCTGTCTCTCTGTTCTCTCTCTACAAGACACTTAAAAATGTTTTTGGAATTATGTTTTTTTCTATTCAAATGTACATCATCCAAGACAAATGCAAAAAAGTAATTTAATTTTTTGTTTTGCCAAGTGGTACTCTTGTTTTCTAGTCAGCTGTACTTCCAACTTCCACAATTCAAAAGAGCAAGAAATGCCATCTTCTGTGTGACAGAGGAATCTTCATTTCAATGGGGTGAGGAACAGACTTCTCCCGTAGGTGGACATACACCTGTAAGGCACAGGCAGTGAAAGCAGAGTATCAGGTTTGCTGAGCTAGACCTTGAACCTTTGGAAACAGTTGGAGTTTAGAAGTTCTGTGTCAGATCCCCAGTACTAAACACAGGCATCCTTAGTCTTTGGGTTCTTCCCTGTGACAGAACCATGCTCCATATTCCCTCTAACATCTCCCAGTCTGCTTGCTGCTTCTGTCACTGATCTCCTGTCACTGCCAGAGGCTGAAGGTGCTGAGGTTCACCAAAAAAAAGCAGTGTCTGCTCTTCTCCTGGGCCTTCATTTTAAGCAGAACAATAGAAGAAAGAAGTTTCATCTTCATTGTCCATCCTCAGAATAGATCCTGAGTTATTATAATAAACTCTGAACAAATAACTTAATTCTGTCATTGTTCACGTGAGAATTTTCTGTTCCTGGGTATTTTTCTGACTTTAAAAAAATGAATCAAACTACATTTTACATGTAGATTATTATTTATAAGCACACTGCTTAATGTATCAATGTTTATTTTGTCTTTAATCAAATTTCCATTATCGCTGATTCTTTTTTCATCTGTCTCCTGTCTTAGTCTTTTGGATCTTTTCTTGTTTTATTAGCATTTACTTTTTTACTTACCCTTGCAGAGTTTATATTATTCACCCTAAATCTCAAAAGTGTGAAACAATTTCACTCAGCAGTTTTGGCTAAAGTGGCCTCTTCTGATTATCTTTTGGTTTCCATGACAACACAATTCCAGTTTCTTACAAACTTACTTCTAATCTGCAGGAAAGTTCTAGTAGAATTTCAGATCCCATATGATAAAGGGTAGTATGGAGCTTTGTTAAATACTGGGCAAGAAATACTTTACAGGTGCACTAATTTCTTTTTCTGCTATAAACATTTAATGAAGAGAGCAGGAAAATTGCATTTGAACTGAGAATCTTTATGAGTTCAAGGACTGCAAATAGCACTCTGGTATGTTCTTAAGAGCGCATTAGATTCATGTAGTTGCACCATAACACTGATAATAATTTTTATTTTCTTACCATGATTTAGATTGATGACGTGGAATTGTTCGGGAGTGACAACTTTCCAGTTTCCTAATGCATTTTTTTCCCACAAGTTCTAGGGGTCTAGGTTTATACTGTAAGTTAGAACATTATGGTACAGAATGATTCACTGTGAAGTTGCTTTATTTCTCTAATTTGTGTTTTCTAGATCAAGCTAATGCCTCCAGCTCCAAATGATGACCTGGCTTCTCTGAGTGAGCTAACAGACAGCAGCCTGCTTTATGAGATTCAGAAGCGTTTCAACAATAATCAGATATATGTGAGTTGCTATTCACCTATCAACAGTAACCTTTCAGAAAAGAGTAAAGAGAGAATAGGAAAATAGGATTACTATCAAAGCTACTGGACAGTAACCTGTCCCAAACTCGTGACAAGTTTTAAATGGATGAGGGCGTGTGTGTGTGTGTGTAAGCTCTGCAATTCCACAAGTTTGTGTAGGAGAAGGAGAAATAAAAAATGGAGTATCACTTCAGATAGGTTTGAAGACAATTTATGCATGTTTATGTCACAGAGGAAGTATGTTGGGAAACACTGATGAACACACTTATCACAAATGAGAGTTTTAAGGTCGCCCAGGTCATAGTGTGGCCTTGGGGGGTGGTGCACCACCATGGTTTGTAATCTTCCTTCTCAAACTACCGAAAGATCCTTCCATTTTTTAAATTATGTTAATTTAATAGATCACAATTACCAGAAATGTAAAAGAAATTTAGATGTAAAAAGCTTACAATTCAGCATGGGAGATTTAATTAATAATTGCTTCCAACATCAGGGAAATCTTTATCTGTATTGTAATGTTAAGCATCTAGATACTGAAAGAAATGGTTGTAGCAAGATTTTGTAAAGAAGGTTTTCCTGGTTGTGCTGTAATAAGCACAGAAGGCATGCAGTTAGGCACTTGAAAATTTTTGCATCCCTGTCCATATCTTACCCATAACTTGTTACTAACTTACTGAACAGGTGAGTGGAACGTAAATGTGACACATGGATATTGTTTTTAAATTTATAAGTTGATTACACTGGTTAGACTGGGGAACTGTTATGTTGCTGTGAATCCTTTTGAAATTATGGGAACTTCAGTTTTAAGTGTTTTGGCATTCAATGGTAAAAAAAATCTGGGGCTTAGAATTATGGATCAAATCCTAAAAAATACTCATGAATGTTTATTTTTCTTTATCTCACTTTCAAAGATACCAGATAACTTAAACTGAGTTCATGACAATGCACAGAGGGCATCTTTTAGTTTAAGATACTGAAGATTTCACCTGAAAGGATTTTCTACTCTGGAATTCTGTTAGCTTAATGGAATTTGTAGTCAGTCATCATTAATATTCTGCTCTACAGCAGCCATTGTGCTTTGGTAGAGTGTCAGCATCAGTGCTGAAGGTGTTTGCATCTTGCCTGTCTTCTTAGACTTAGAAGGAAAAGTCCTTGGACTCCAACTCCAAGCTGAAGTCCTCATTAGGACTAAACACTTTCTGCTTCATATTTTGCAAAGCCTTATAAAGTTTCATTCTGTAGGAAAACCCAGCAGTGAAGTCAGGGTGGATGAGAGAAGGGAAATAAATTGATGTATTTTACAAGAAAACCGGTATAGTTACTATGAAAAACAGTATCTTCTGCCTCCCCAAATCAAAATGCTTCATCTTGAAAAAGCCAGCATGACTGGAACTGTTCACATGATGCTTTGCTGTCTGAGCTCTGCAGAGACAGAAGTCTGGCATTTTTTGCATTCTGAGAGAGTTACATAGCAGCAGCTATTTAGGTGGAGTGAGAAGTATAACAGCAAGAGTGACCTACAGTCTTGTACTCAAGTGCATAGAATTGCAGAATGGTTTGGGTTGGAAAAGACCTTTAATATCATCAAACTCCAACCCTCCTGCCATGGCCGGGAACATCTCCCGGTAGAAGACATTGAACTCAAGGCTCCATCCAACCTGTCCTGGAACATTTCCAGGGATGGGGCATCCACAACTCCTCTTCAACTTCTTCTAGTGCATCAGCACCCTCACAGTAAAGATTATTTATCCTAGTAGCTAATCTAAATCTGTTCCCTTTCAGCTTAAAACCCTTCCCCCTCATTCTGTCACTACAGTCCCCGATAAAGAGTCTCTCCCTGTCTTCCCTGTAGGCCTCTAGATTGGCTTTCTGGGCTGCAGGAGCACAGTGCTGGCTCATGTTTAGCCTCTTATCCATCAGTAGCCCCAAATATGAAATATCTTGCCAACTTTGCAATCTTGAGATGGTTTACTCTGTCGAATATAGTCAGGATAGTTTTTCTAGATGCATGCTGATGTGCTCATATACACATATGGTTGCATAAACACTTATATATGTAACAATTGCTTTGTCTTACCCCACAAGTAACATTTTAATGTATCAGCTCTGGATAACCAATATAGCATTTCTAAATTATGTCATCTATTCCATAAAAAATCACTTGAGGAGCTTGTTTGTGTGGTAGGCATGCAAGGAGTTGGACTTGATGATCCTTGTGGGTCCCTTCCTGCTCAGCAGCTTCTGTGATTTTGTGACATTTTCATAGTTTAGCAAGTGGTAAGTTACAAATTAACTTTCAAATAATCTACCAATAATATATGTAGTGCAATTTTTCTCTGCATAATTTTCAGTTATGAAGAACTCATTTTTGTTACAAAAAGTCTAATTAATTCTGTTCAAAATGTAAATTTAGATCTCAAGTTCAAACTGTAGAGTTAAAAGCTCAGAATTCATGAATTATGTTTTAGCATGTTGTTAGCTAGATTTAAGAGGCTTTGCTGAGAGTTCTTTTTGGAAGAAAGCCATTAACCTCCTTAAAAATTTAATTTATTACTTAATAAAGCAATTATATCTTCTTTTTTTCAGACCTACATTGGTGATATACTGTTGCTTGTTAATCCATTTAAAGAACTTCCTATTTATTCTACCATGGTAAGCATTCTCTTTTTAAAAGATTGTGGATATTTTTTCAGAATTCATAAAGTTCATCTGACAGGCCAAACCCTGAAAATTAATTAACATATGTGCCCATTTTATGTGGGGAGCATCTTAGTTTTAATATTTTAGCAAAACTTTTAAAATTTCTTTCAAGATTACTGTTTTTGCTGTGTCTTTTTAGTGAAACAAGATATCTTGGTAACACTTTGAAAGAGCAGGAGTACTTTGGTTGTTTAAAAACAGTTCCTGATGACCTTGGTGGTTTCTCCCAATGTCAAACTTATAAAAATAGATGCATACTTCATACAGTAGTTGTTTTAGTTCACATCCCCTTGGCCCAAAACATGATTATGGAGATAACAGCCTTGGATGGTGCACAAAGGCTGCCCTGGGTCAGGCATAGGGCAGTGGCTTGTGCTGAGCACAGGCAGTGCTTGTGCAAAGGGAACTCGAGTAGCATGAAAACATTCAAATGTTTTGACCTCTCCTTCATCTTCACCCAGACATTTTAGACATACAGTGTTAGTATAACTGTTAATTTATCTTCTCCTCCCCTCTTATCTTCTCATTGATGCAATGAGGTCATAGAGATCAGGCTCCCTGATAGGAAATATTCAAATATGTTTTTATAACTTAAAAGAAGTATAAAAGGGTTAAAAATTTAGTAAGCAAATTGTAATTTGTGGCTGTTTGGTACATCATGTGGCTTTGTGTGTATCAGTAAATCTGAGAGAAAGAAATGCTGTAATGTTCATGGTAGGAGCAGCAGATACCAAGTCTGGGAGTCTGAATTTATTTCTAGAAATGGAAATCATCCATCATCTCCAAGGTTGTAGATGATGGTATTTTTTCCTGTCACTGTGTGTTTTATATTAGATACATGATTTTTTACACTAAGAGAGAACTGTAAAGAGAAAAAGTTTACATATTAAAATGTTTCCTGAATGTTTGCTGCATCTTTACTTCTCTGTGATAGGTCTGTTTAATTAGGTTTGTCATGAGACACTTTTTATCCTGTAATTGTTTCATCATTATAATCTGCACAATATTGTGCATTATGCAGGTATTTCCCAGATGATCCAGGAAACATGGTTGTAAAATCACTTTGTTTTGAAATGCTCACATATACTGCAGAGCTTAGCTAGTGTTGTACTAAGGTTTCTAAGTGTTAGATTGTCTGTATATTAAAGTAAGAAAAAGTGATGATGTCAATTCCTCAGTAGATGCCGACATGCTGTGTGATGTGGCTCATTGGTTAGCATTTTTGTTTCAGGTATGTAGTTTGTTAGCTGTTGAAAAGGAATGCAAACATATTGGGCACAATAGTATTTTTAAAACAAGAATGAAGCAATGAAAAATTATCATAAGAGCAATATTTTATGTTTCCTTCCATTTTAAAGAATACTGATCATAACTTCTTGCCAAACATAATTTTGTTATCATGCGCTGACCTCCCACACTTAGTTCCAATAGAATACTACTAAAATAAATATTTTGCAAGCAATTTTTCACTCTGAGATGACATAAAGAATCATTCATTAACACATTATAATAGCATTACACTACTAGGAACATGCGAATACCGCTTTGAAGGGATCATAGTGACAGTAGAAGTATTTGAGCTGTGGACCTGCTGCTTTGTTACATTCCTGCAGAATTTACTCGTGCCTGATGAGGAAAAATTTATTCTTAAGTTTGTGTTAGAAAAATATGTAAACTTGGAACATTCTGCATTGAGCATAAGTGTGTGAAGGTTTTTCTTTGTACTTTGTGACATTCTGAAATCATTCATGAAGAATTGGTGTGGATTTAATCTTTTTTTGTCTGGTAGCCCTTAAGGCCTGACTGAATATATCATGGAAGATTCATTCAGCTACAGTGTTGTAGATGCCCCAGGATTGTATAGTTTAATATCTAAATAAATAAGACAGGCATGGGACAGAAAGGGGTGAGACCATCAGGATACCCTCAGGAAAAGAAAAAAAAAAGTGGTTTCTATAGCAGATAATTGGTTTCACTCAGGCTTCAAGGATAGTATATGTTGCCAGCTGCGTGTATCAGAAGTTATTCTATGTTGCAGAGTATTTGTGGTACACTGCTCTGTCATGTATTAGTTTATAACTTATTCCTTTGATTTCACTTTTAACTTTTCATGAGATGTTCATATTTCATTTTGTAAATTTTCAAGTCAAGACATTGAAAAATTATAAATGTAAGATATTAAAAAGTAGCTTGCTACTTGTTCTACTTAATGCCCAAACCAGTACTATTAAGTCCTCTAGTTACATTTAATTTTGTATCTTAATTAGACCTTCTGTGTTTAAAGCTCTGTTTTCTGTAACTAAAATCTTCATAGCTGTTGTAACAGTATCACTTCTATACATAAAGAGAATCTGTTCATAATGCTTAGAAAGCTTTACAAAAGGCCCAAGATTAGGGGGGTGAAACGTAATTGTTTTGAAATTTATTTATCATTTTAATTTTCTACAATTTTTCAGGTCACCCAGCTTTATTTAAGTAACTCTGGAAAACTGTGTTCATCACTTCCCCCACATATATTTTCCTGTGCTGAAAGAGCTTACCACATGCTATTCCAGGAGCAGCGTCCCCAGTGCTTTATCCTCAGGTGAAAATTTATCTTTCTATTAATTAATTTGTACCTCCTGCCTTTCAGCTGTTTCCCTTGGGCCTCAGCAGTTGAAATTTCCATTTTAGGTTTTTTTTCTCCAACTGATTTTTTTTCTGTGTACTGATCTCCGTATCATACATTAGAGCAAAATAGAAATGAAGAAGGTTTAATTACATCTCAAGTTCATGAATTCTCTTGGGGAATTGCCACTCCATGTAGCTGCATCTAATTAGGAATAAGAGTTAATGGTAAAGAATTCAAAACTGCTCTGTGTGTTTGCTAATATTACATGAATCAGGATTAGAAATAGAATCTATTGACAATAAAAATTATAAGTCCTTGACTGAATTATAAACCTCTGCGGTGAGATGCCTGTATTGGAGCTTGCACTCTGCCTCAGGTTCGTGTGGCCGTGAGTTTGTTCTTTAGCTCTCCAAGCTCAAAATGGACTTTAAATTGGACTTTAGCTTTTAACCTTTGTTCTTAGTGTTGTTTCAATGATAAATAACTTCAAGATTGTGAATAAATGCATTGATAATCTTCAGTGAAGAGTTTCATAGAAATACTCTGGTTTTATTGTGATGAAACTTGGCATTCACTTGGAACTTTTGAATCCCCAGATTTTAATCCTTCTTTTCTCCAGCTGTCTGATGGCAGTGAGTCTGGTGAATTTGATGTACTCAGTCAAAGAGATTCATTGCTCAGTCTTACCACTTATCTGTCTTTTCACACTTTACTTACTTTCATATCTTCTGAGTCTTTAATCATAATATCCTCCATGGGATTACAGAATCAATGAGACTGTAAAGGACCTTTGAGATCATCAAGTCCAACCTTTGACTGAACACCAACTTGTCAACTAGACCATGGCACTGAATGCCATGTCCAGTCATTTCTTCAACACCTCCAGGGATGGTGACTCCACCTCTTCCCTGAGCAGCCCATTCCAATGTCCAATCACCCTTCCTGTGAAGAAATTCCTCTTGATGTCCAACGTGAACCTCCCTTGGCTCAGCTTGAGACCATTTCCTCTTGTCCTGTTGCTGGTTGCCTGGGAGAAGGGACTGACCCCCACCTCACTACAACCCCTTCCCATGTGGTTGTAGAGAGTAGTAAGGTTCCTTTTCTCCACGCTAAACACTCCCAGCTCCCTCAGCTGCTCCTCATAGGAATTGTGCTCCAGAACCTTCACCAGCTCCACTGCCCTTCTCTGGACTCCCTCCAGCACTTGAATGTCTTTCTTGAAGTGAGGAGACCAGAACTGGACACAGCCAATTGAGATGCAGCCAAATTTGTTACCATGTTACAAGACTTTTTTTTTTCCCCCAGTCACTTCACATCTGATCAAATGTTCACTGACTGAAATGGAACATTTTACAACAGGAAAGCATTTGGCAAAATCACTGAAGAACTTACTATCAGTTATTCACAATTACTTTCAGATTATAGCAAGCCAGCTTCCTTCATGTATGCTTAACACCAAGAGCTGTCTTTGTATTAGCTTTGCATGGAAGTTACAGAATAAAATAACATTCTTAGTTATTCTCTGAAGTAGCCAGTAGGTGGACTTTGCATAATTAGCTTCCTTCTGACTGCATTTTGCTCCTGCTTTTCAGGATCTGAAAATACATTAAGCACTGACAAGATAAGTAAAGAGCTGTCTAGGGAGCCTAAATATGGGCGTTTTAAAAGCTAAGGATACTTACTAAATCAAACCAAAGATTTATGGCATGCTGATGGCTAATTTTGTGAGTCAAAAAGTCATAATGAATACATAAAATGAAATGTTGTAACTTGCTAGCAGCCAGGAGTGTCAATATCCAATGATATTTTTGTGATATAAAACACATTTTTAAGCCAAATAATCTGGAATGTAGAGAAATCCTTGTGTTTTACAGTGGAATGCATTGAAAGCTTTGGATTTCCTCAGTTTAGCATCACCAAAGGCATTCTGTTCAAGTTAATTATATTTAGTTTTTGAAAGTAAAGTTCTATATTGTAAGTGCAGTGGGCCACTGCAGTACAGTTATCTTGCCTGGATATATCTTACTACATTAGTGGGACTTTGGAGTAGTAATGCTCACTGTTTAGGGTAGTGCAATAACAGATTGGTTTCAGAAGTTCATGCAGAGCAGCACCCCTGTTTTCCTTTACATCTGGTGGAAATCTTATATGAACACATTCTGTCAGCAGCTTTCCAGCATTTCTGAATGTAAGGGTTTTTCTTTGTAAAGTATTCCTGCACTTCTGAGTGTGGTACCTTTGGTCAGAATTAAAAATTAAACACAAAAAAATAAAACCCTGTCCTTTATATCATCAGAAATGGCAGGTATATCGTTCCTTACAAGTTTTATATTTTGCCATCTTTTCCCTACACAGATGATTTATAGAATTTATTTATACTGGGATTGTTGCTTACCAAACAAAAATGATATAATAATGATCCAGTGCTCTGAAATAATAAAGGTAGAGATAAACCTGCCTAATATGTAGAAACTGAGTACTACTCAGTACTTGCAGAAAGTAATTACTAAAAATTGCCTGGGGTTGGCTGTTTTCTGACTCTTTTACCTGGGTTTTCTTGGTTAACTACTTCCATGTGATGGTTCTGTCTGTCCATCTCTAAGACCCCCTCCATCCAATAACATTTGTATGTCTTGTGTTCCTTGCTTCACATGACTTTGTATTTTCACACTTTCAATTTGTCTTTTTCCTAACAAATTTAGATTTTAAGTTTCTTTTTCAAAACCCAAAAAAAAATTATTAATGAGATTTGAAGATACAAATATTAGAGCTGTAATTAAGGTTGTATTAACAAAATATTAATAATGTAGTAGTAGGAAACAGGCCCTCCATCAGGTAGTTATAAAGGAAAGCTGGAAAGCCAAAGGAGGAATAAAGTGAGAAAACTTCACGGAACCTGCCCAAAGCCCTGTGTGAGCATAGGACTTCAAATTCTCTATTCACGTTCCTTTCCTTTGGAGTACAGTGTTTCTAATTCAACCTCTTTTATCAGTGAAATAAGCCTTCTTTTTCTGGTCCGTAATGCCTTCTAAGGAAGTTTTAGTGCAGCAGAATGCTTTTCTGCTTCGGTGCTAACTTACTCTACACTTTTATGAGGCAGTCCAAACAAAAGTTAGAAGATACCAAAATTCCTGTTGTAAATTGCAATTTGAAAAATATAGTAATGAAACAGTTATTTAAAGCAGAAAACCGGAGTTGTTCTCTGAGCAGCATTAAATTGCTAGAGCAAAAATATTGCAAATAATGGTGACATTGCAAAAAATTTTACTCAACCTCAAATGAAATGGAGTAAACAAGATCTGATCCAAGGTGTCATCAGCCCACCTCTCAAGTGTGTCAAGGTCTCTGGATGGCATCCCTTCCCTCCAGCGTGAGGTGTCACCCCACAGCTTGGTGTCATCAGCAAACTTGTATGCTTGATCCCACTGTCCGTGTCACTGACGATGACAATGAACAGTATTGGCCCCAGTACCATCCCCTGAGGGACACCACTTGACTCTGGTCCCCACATGGACAACGAGATGTTGAGCACCACTCTTTGTGTGTGATGATCCAGCCAGTTCTTTATCCACCAAATGGTCCATCCATCAAATCTACGTCTCTTGAATTTGAGACAAGGACGTTGTGCAGGACAGTGTCAAACAGTTTACATAAGTTCAGGTAGACCATGTGAGTTGCTCTGCCCTTGTCCACCAACACTGCAGCACTGGTATAGAATAGAGACTGATTGGTCTGTAGTTCCCTACATCTTCTGCTTTCCTCTTTTTTAAAATGGATGTTAATATGTGCCTTTTTCTAGACAGCAGGGACTTCACCTGATTGCCAAGATTCTTCAAAAATGGTGGGTAGTGGCTTAGCAACTTCATCTGCCAGCTCCCTCAGGACCTACGGCTGAATTTCATTGGGTGCATCAACATGTAGCGGGGTTGCAAACCATTGCAGGATTGGACCATAACCTCTTACTGGTGCCAGTAGGAATTTGAAGTCCAGTGTCAGCCTCTACCTTGTTATAGAAACATGGACAACATAGACAAAGGCAGTTTGACACATCACATACAGTAATGACAAGATCTGTCTTGTCACGTAAGACTGAAGTTTACCAGGCAAAACAATAAGATATTCACCAAAGCTGCATGCATGTCCCATGAGAGCTGAATGAGATTAAATGGTGCATATCCAAGTATGAAGTTCTTTTTTATTCTTCCCTCTTTTGTTTCTTCCTTTTAAATTGATTTCTCCTTTGAAGTGATATTTGAATAGATAAAGCAACAGCCAGACAGATACTGTATTTTGCTGCCTTCTCATTTCCAGAAACTAAAATACACAGGTAACAGATTGACCATTCATCATGTCTATTGTGCATGTGAAAAATCTAACTGGCTGTTGTAGAAAAAGCCTTTTAAATTTGATCAAGTGAATACACTTGATCAAGTGAAGGAGGAGCATCAAATTGCGTTTTATTTGGCTTGGTTGTCTGTAAAAAAGACAATGTCTTATAATTCAAGTAAGAAATTCCCACATTAATTTCTTGATCAGGCTTCATTAGCTTCACCCCTTCCATCTCTTTTCTCCTTTTCCTTCCTTCCTTCTCCATTCTTAAAATGCACCATTGATTTTGCTTCCTTTCTCCATCCCACCACTTTTCTGTTGTTTCTTTTTACCTTTGTCATTTCATTGCCTTTTGCCTTATTCCCTTTGGTCACTTTCTCTGTCAGAGGTTCTCATTCTTTTGAGTATTTATTCCACATCACAAACAAGAGATCACAGTGACCCAGATAGAATCACTAAGTCAGAGTGTATTGCAGAAACTGGCCAAGTTGTAAAATCAATCAGCTTTTTCTTTTGTTTCCTGTTAATTTCATATTTTCTTTCCCTTCTTCCTGTTGTATTCTTTGCTTTCCATTTCTTCTGATTCCCCATCATTACCACAGCAGTAATTTCCCCATCTGCAAAGAGAACCAGGCAGCATAAGTGAGCTCCTTTGCCGGACAAACGATAAAGGAAAACATCAAATCTGTGCTATAAATACCTTCAAAAAGCCTTGAAAGCATTAGATTTGATTGGTTTGACTTGTGGTACAAGACGATGTATCTTGACAGCTCTGACAGCCCTCATGAACATAGACAGTCAGTCAGTCTATCTCCTATGCTCTGTTCTTTATTTGTCATCCATAAACCTTCTGTTATTTGAAATGGAAGTTTGACAGAGGTACCTTAAATCCATTCAAACAAAGCTAGCAGAGAATATAAATAACATTTCAATTGTGAAACTAACAATGATTCCGCCCTCTCTTCCTTGCCTGTCATCTCACAGTGGAGAAAGTGGTTCTGGGAAGACTGAAGCCTGCAAACAAATAGTGAAACACCTCACTTGCAGAGCCAGCTGCAGCAGAAATATCTTTGATACAAAGATAAAACATGTAAGTAGCATTCTGGTCTCTGAGTGGAGTGAAGCAAAACCTTGGCCTCTTGGATAGGCAGAGAGACTTGAACGGTGAGGAAAAAGGTGTCTGCTCTGTATCAATTCATAAATGGCTTGTTTTCACCATTGAAGTCAAAGGAAGTTGTTTTTCCTGAATTGGAATGGGATTAAGCTCACATTAATGTGATAAGAGGAATCTCAAAAGTGGAGGCAGTTTTGTTTCTGTTTTGGTGACTTTGGAAATCAGTGTTGCAGTGAATAGGAAACATTTCTGTGATAAGGAACTGTTTCTTAAACATTAAATTAATTGTCTTCAGTAAATAAATAAATTTAGCTGTGTGGCATGGTGCTGCTTTGCTGGGCTGTATAAGAAGTGTTGAGACATCTGAAGTAATAGTATGCAAGACAGAAACTGTAAACTTGAAGGAAACTGCAAGGATTGAACAGTTGTATGGCTCAATATTTGTGTATTAAATATATTTGAGAAATAGGTAAGAGTTCTGAATATTCCTTCAGTCATGTTTAATTTACAGAATATGTATTTCCATATACCCATATTTAATTCCCTGTAAAGTTTCATACTGACATTTTAAACTATGCTGAACCCTGTACTGCCAATTCAAATTCTTTTAAAAATTACCTTTCCTGATGAAACTTCTCATCTGAGATCTCAGGTCAGAGGCAGCTGTCAGTGGGTCTTAATCAATGGAGGTGGAAGAGAAATAATCACAAATTTTGATTATAGAAAGATCCTTTACAACTAGCTTAGATACCTCACTTTAGATAGTAAAAGTAAATGTATCAAATCTCACCCATAGGGAATAAAGTAGAGATTCTAATTTAGTTGCCTTTTAAGGTGCCTTAATGAACACAATAGTCTGGGTTCATTCCTGCTGCAGTTATGCATAGCACCGTTAAATTAATAAATCTGCACAGTTTAACGCAAGTGCTGATTTAGCCTAAAGAGCAAACACATCCTAAACAACACTACCAGAGTGAGCTGGAACCAAAATTAGGCTGACTAGTTTTCTGCTGCCACCTACTGCACAGATGGCTGGTTTGATTAGTAATTGTGAAGGGTTTGTGTTTTAGAGCTTCTGTCTTTGTGATTTGAATCACATGTTATCTGTGCCACTCCACAGACCTCTTGCCTCCCCAGCTAGGTCATCCAGCTTCATGAGAACAGTTATGTCAGAACCACAGTGTATATGGACCATATTGCAATCAATTTCTAAGAATGCATAGAGGAAGGTTCTGAAGGGAATCTGTCAGAGAGAAAGGAGTGTAAGCAACTAATTATCCACAAAAAAGCTAAATACAATGGCTGTGACCATGCAAGCATATATGGAAATTTATTAGTGAGACAAAGCATAAAAATGTCTGAATCTATTTTTCCCTCAGTTTTTCACTTGTATAATCCTGAAGTATTTCTATTTGAAATCAATAATTTATGCCATTTCTGACATTATATGAAACTTGCAAATACCTTTGTTGGATTATCAGTATTGACTGACTGTAACTTCATAAGCTGTCTGCAAATATTCTAATATTTTTGCTAAGTGTGCCAGCTCCAGGAATATGACTCCAGTCACTCATATCCAAACTGCTGGTAAGGACACAGCTCACATGCTCATATTCTGACATTGTTTTTTAAAAATATATTTATTTTGAGCTGTCTTACAGTAATTTCTATTTTTGAAAAAAACCTGCCAACTATTGTTTTAAAATTGCAAGATGAAAAATGGTCTTTCCCCCCAACCCCCCCCCCCCATTTATTAGTCACGAGCCAACCTCACTGATGCTTCTTGAAATATTTTCCTGTTTATTTTCTCTCTTATTGCTTCTTTACTATTGTTTTTCAGGTAAACTGTATCTTGGAGGCCTTTGGACATGCTAAGACACCCTTGAATGATTTTTCCAGCTGTTTTATAAAGTATTTTGAACTACAGTTTTGTGAGAGAAAAAAAACATTAATTGCAGGTAAGTATCATTTAATCTGTTAATTTGGTTATCACTCACAGAGTGTTAGATCAGAGATCTCAGTGTGCCGTTCACAGAACTGGATAGCAAGGGCTTCAAAGTTTGTGAAAGAGGCAAAGGAAGTTAGGATCACTTGTCAGGAATGAGCAGTGCTCTGTTCTGAGCGACCACAAGGTGGCAGAGAAAGACAAGAAACGAAATGGTACCACTGAGTCCTCATATTTCCCAGGAAATCATGTTTCTCCTTATTTCACAGATTAACAAACTGAGAGAGCTGTGTAGTGCAACATCGTGAAATAAGAGAAACAGAGGGATTAAGTTGTGCATTTGTACCTAATATTACATTAGGTATTTCAAGGTATTAAATTAGTGAGTGATAATATAATCTGTTTAATGAAAAAATAAAACCCAAGTATATACTGTAATACTGAAATTGGAAGTAATTTATTACAGCTTAGAACATCTTTTAAAACAACTAGGAATCATACTGATGTTTATTCTTGTTACAGCCAAGATAGTGTGAAATTTATTCCTGCTTTCAGGGTGAGTCTTCTAATCCCTAGTAAGCATTCATTAGTAAAAAAAAAATACAAGAAAAAAGAGCAAACTTTCAGTTTGACTCTGAAAACTCTGCTCTTCAAATGCAGTCAGAGAGAGCTTTCATTTCTGATCCACATAGGTCATCATAAAGCTACTCAGTGTCAAAGCAAGGTATGTCTGCAGTGATAACTACACACAGACAGTTTCCTACTTGCACTGTTCTTCCTGGAAGGAGAATTTGTATGGCAAGACACACTTTTGTTCTAAGTAAATTAGATTCCATTAGATAAACATTTCCAAATCTTCTCCTTTTTTAATAATTTTAAATATTATGCTTTTGGAAGAGTTTCCTAAAAAAATTCTTCAGAAATATTTCATAGTGGGAATTACATTTTCCTGAGACAGTTCACTATACTCTAGGAAATATGATAGTTTCTTCAGGGAAAATGTCACTGCATGGGAAATTACTAGCACTTTTTTCTGGTTTCTTTTATAATGAATGTAGGATAGTTGTAAGGGAAATTCAAAACTAAAAAAGTGTGATTTTGTTTTTCATTTATAAGCTCTTGTGAGAGGAATGCAAAACAATACATACGTTAGCATGGACTGAAGAGCATCTGAGTTGAGTTTGTAAACATAAAGCTCAGTCCCCCAAGCTAACATTTTATAAATCCTTTGAATTATACAAATTCAATATGATTGTATTGTGTTTGCAGGATGTGGGTTTATGAACAGCTTTACCCAGAATTGCCTGTTTAATTCATATCCATTGCTTGTGACGGGATCAGTTAACCAGGTTTTTATGTCAGTTTTCTGGTACACTAATACTGTGTTTTTACCATTCTCAAGCCATAAGCATTAAATGAGAAAGTGTAGGGGTAGTAAGGTTCATTAATAAATATAAACAAGTCACTTATCTACCCTACTATTCCCCAGTTATTCAGGAATTGTATAAATTATTCTTACCAAATCTAAGGTAGCCAAAAGTTGCATAATTTACAGTCAAGAGTGACGAGCTTTATTACAGCAGTAGAAGTGGGTTTTATACTTCTGAAATTCGCATTTGTTCTTGCTGTTTGATTTGCATAGTAGATGTTGCCTTTTCTAGGCCACTGCTAAGCATCACTTCTGAGTGAAATTGTCCCACATTTAGTCCATCATAAATGAGAAAATAATCAGGCCTGTTGTCTTTGGCAGATTTAAATCCCACCCAGTGATTCTCTGTATTTATTTGGAAGATCATTTGCAGCAGTATTTACTGTCTTGCACTGTTTAAACATGAATGAAAAATTTAAATATGCAGAGTACCTGATTTTGCTGAGCCATGATTTTATAACTCATTGTCACTAATGGGGCTAAATATGTCTGATTTGTAAACAAAAATCCAAGTGACACTGGACTGCCTCCATCAAAAGGTTTAGGTGGTTTTAACTCCTCCACAGACAGATCTCACTGATGGAGATCCAGAAGAATTTGCTAAGGGTGGGATGCAATGTAGGGCCCTTGTAGAGGGCAAGCTCAAGATGGCACTCCTTGAGTTTTGAGTGGACATCAGTGAAGTTTATGACAGTTTCTTGTTCATGCTGAAGTTCTTTTAGACCCTGGAAATGCTCTGACTTCTGTCATATAAGGTTTATTCTTCTAGCAGAAAGTTCAATATACCTAGATAAATGTTTCCCCTTAATTGTCATCATTAACTTTGATTCGGTCTTAACTACATAAACTTCATCTTTGCCACGATATTTTGAAAACAGGGATGGAACTTTTGAGTATGGTTCTACTCAAAACCAGTATGGATATCTGAAGAGGTTTTATGTAGTAAAAAGTCTTATATTAGAACAAACACTTAGAATAAACTACAGGCCAGTGATTTCATTCTAAAATAAATTCAGAACTCAAACATTGATCTTCTGGCAAAAATTTAATATCATTCCTAGAGAAAGATTCACACCCACAGCGTAGTAATAAAAGACTGTTGGGGTTTTTTTGCCAGAATAATCCTTCAGGTAAGTTGATTTAAGTCATCAGATGAAAATTAATGCCTCCATAAATTTCCTCAAATTATTCAAAAAGAAGCTTAGGAAGAGAAAATAAAGTCTGAAAAACTTATTCTCCAGATTTTCTGCCTTGCTTTTCAGGCGTTGGTTTTCTCAGTATTCTCTTTTTTGAAAAGCAAGGACTCGTTGTTTGGGGTTTTTTTAAGTTGCATTGAAATGGACTGACAATTTTTTTTTCTTTCGCAATAGCTGTGTTTAGGACAGCATGTTTTTTGAGAAGGAGCGATATAGTTTCTAAAAATGTGTAGCTGATATTCACTGGCCACACTTTTAATAAAGAATCTGCTTGCTGAGTGTGTAGCTGCTGAGTAGATCAAGTGAGCTACAAATTTGTTTGTGGTTGTAGGCACCATGACCACTGCACAAAAATGACAGACTTCACTTTGGAACTCTATTATTATCTCCCTTTTATTTCACACATAGATCAACAAACGTATTTCACTTTGTAGAAAAGCGTACTACCATGATAATTTTCTTTATGACTCCTTAGGACCGTTAACATGGTGCTGTGTTTGATTCTTGCTGATTGGAAGCTCAGCTTTTCTTAACAGCTCTTCGCTCTGCTGAAGATGCTAGTTGAGATGAAATGTACTTAGCCTTATTAAAGTGCAGGTGACTTGAAGTACTTGGAAAGGGCTGAATTAATTTGTGTCATCTGAATAAGTGATGTTGCCCATCATTAAAGTTAGATGATAGATGACCTTTGGTAACATTTTTCCTGCTTTTATTAATCAATGAATGATAAAAACACCTGAAGTGATAGTTATGAAAGCCTTAATGAAGAATATTGCACACAAAAATGTGATTAAAGATTTGCAGTGGACACCTTTTAAATTAATTGATGGTTGGATTAGTTTTACTGAGAAGTAAGTTACAAGCACAATAAAAGACGGAAATCATTCTTCAGGTTCATCTATTCTGTTTTGCCCCGTAGGAATGGCAGCCAGGCAATGATTGATTCTGATGAAAGTGTGTGTCTGGGCCAGTTCTGCCATGATTGCATTGCTTCAGTTTATAATGTGTTGCAGAGTTACTGGAGCCAGAAACATACGTGATTTCCCAAGTGGGCCTTTTTACTTCCAGCAGGGGTTTGGGTTTTTTAGGTTGTTTTTTTTAATTTTTTTCTGTAGTGTAGCAGCAGAAGATTAGATGGATGATATACACAATTTCTGATAATAAAGATTACATAATAGCAGTTCACTAGTACATTTTGCAGGATGATTAAATGGGCCAGATCGTGTCCCCTTGGTTCAGCAAGTCAGAGGTACAGCTCCTCTCTGTCAGTCCTACTGCTTCTTAGCCAGAATCCAAGGCATGGTTGTGGTTGCCAGCACATATCAGGCCATGTCTGTGCTGTTACATAAAGAAAGCATAGAGGATGTCCCTGGCTAGGGTGCCACTGACCTTCTGGACTCCTTAACTGGCATGTGTCCAGGATGGTTTGACCTGTGCAGGGTAGTTCTTTGAGAGGCCATGCAGTTATATTTAGTTCAAGGACAGAATTTAGCTTCTGAAACCTTTCTCAAAACAATACATTCAAGATTCACCCATTTAATTTCCCTTCAGTCTGCACTGTCTTTCAGCAGTATTCTCGAAGGCTGTGTTCCCTCATACACACAATTTCAAGTAGCCTCAAGTTTTCTGTGTTTAATTCAACAGTATAGACAGAAGTTTGGAAAACTTCAAAAGATGGGGAGATAGTTGCATGGAATTTAAAATAAAATTACCAAACAAATGCAGATGATATAACAATAACTAACGTAGCACCGAATGAGCTTTTGTGAACATTAGCAACTGAATGGTGACAGGAGCATGACATTCTGTCTGCTGGCCTGGTCGTTAGGCTAATGCAGTACTGTGCCTCTGATACACATTCTTAAACTGCATAACTTTGCATTGAGCAACACCTGTGAGTCCAAAACTGGTTCTGAAAGTAATGCTTTAATCCCAGCCATCTTAAAAAATGTTAAAAAAAAAAAAAAAGGAAAAATTTAAAAAATGAGTGGTATGCATTTAGAGAACATACTTACTGCACTGCAGGATGCATGCACCAATATTTTCAATCATTACATGTTCAAGAGCTACTTCCAGTTCATAAAGGAAGGAGTCCTGGATGAGTTGGTTGAAAGCCAGGCTATGGGAGGCTATAGTTTCATATTCTCATCTGCTTACAGGATTTCAGAAATATAGCTCCTCCATTGCTGAGAAGTGCACCTTATGCTCTAACTCAATAGTCCTTTTCCAGGGTGAGGATGATCATAAAGGCTCTGTGAGAGCTCTGCCATATTGGAGATATTGAAAAGCCTGAAGATGCAGCAAAATTGACTGTGTCCATGTGGTGGAGGTTATCAGTTTTGTGTCAAGAGACATGCTTCTGGTCTTTGCACCAGAGCTACTATTTAAGTCATGACGAGATGAAGTATGCCAGCAGCTGGGTAAGTGGGAACTGGGGACAGGTTCCCGCTAACTGGAAAGGCCCTGACCTCTACCTGCAGTTGGGCATTCCCTTGTTCTTTTGCTCTCTTGCATCTGGAACCACATGGTGATGTACTCCCAGGGGAGAGCTGAAGAGTAGCCTGCCCAAAACAGTGAATATCCCTCTATCTCTTCCCAGATACCTCTAAAATGCCTACTACCTTGTGAACAGGTGAATGGATCTGAGGGCACAGTATATTTCCATTGCTTTTGTGCTTTTCCTCTTTCAGAATCTTAGCGGGCCTGAGGCTATGTATGATCCTGTGAGGTGCATTTCTATAGGCAAATCTCACTCAGATTCATCCTCCTTCACCTTCCCAGACTGTGCTGATGCACATGGCTCCTCATTTATCCAGGTCATCATAGCCCTTCCAAGATACTCATGTTTCCCCAGGCTCAGGTTAGTGAGCTTGCTGATAACCAGTTCTGCAGAGGATTTGTCTCTTTGTAGCCATCTAGAAGCTAGGTGGCTAATCTAAACTATTAATCTCTGTATTCTTGATTACCAGCAGAGAAAGAAGAAATGCTTCCAAGTATAGTTTTTTTCAGGAGATCTTGAACCTCTCTCTAGTCTTTCTGTTAAGAAGGAGGCTAGGATAGATGCCAGTGCTCAGATGGCTGCACTTTGGTGAGATGACTAATGGTTTGTCTCATAAAGTCTTGCCAAATACAGCAGCTGGTACAAATCCAACATCATTATCTTTATAACTAATTCATTTTAATGGTAATATAAAACAGTAAGTAATATGTTCGTTCCACCAATTTTAATGGAATTAGGGCTTTATATGTGATTTATATAGAAAAGCATGGGAGTATGAAGGGTAATACTGTATTTTCTATGCTCCCCTCAGATAATTTTATAAGTACTGTTTATTCTTAACTGTTGAAATGGTGAATGGTTTAAGATATTTAAGTTTAGAACAATCAGTATAATGATGAATTTATGTGCTTGTTTCTTAATCAGCTAGGATTTATACATACATGTTGGAGAAGTCTCGTGTCATTGTCCAGCCTCTCAACCAGAGTAATTTTCATGTTTTTTACTTCATGATGGATGGGTTGTCTGCTGAAGAAAAATACGCCCTGTACCTCAGTAATTTGTCTGCACACAGGTAGGAAAACAGCTTTATATTTAGAATTAATAGTTTCCTTATTTTAATGCCTCTCTGCTGTTGAGGTCCTTCTTCTAACAGTTAACATTTTTCTCCTAACTCTTCAATGAGCTCTGACATTATTTATTATGGAGTACCTGCTCATGAGGATTTAGTTCTGAAGTGCATGTATACTCTCTTAACAAGATCAGTTTTATATCCACTGCTGTTGTTGCCTTAAAAGAGAAAAGAAAGAAAATTTCTTAGTTTTTTTTCCATGTTCTGTGGCCTAGAGTAAGTCTACTGTTTTTGGTTTTTTCCCTGGCGAAAGGTTTGTTTCTTAAGGTAAAAACTGGTTTATTTATTTCTAATTTTCTTATGGAATATATTGATTTTGATGAAATGTCACTAAATGCAACTAACTTTCATTTTGATATTTACTTTGCATCACATTAGTAAGAAAAACAGAAACATAAGTTTTGACTGCTTTGAAACCAAGGGTAGGATTCAACACCAAACACCTAAAATTATGTCTTGCGTGATTCCACATGAGCTGGTTGTCTTGGCTCCCATTTGCTATCCAAGGAGATTGAGTCCCTACTCAGTTGTATATAGAGTTACATGTAGATGTGTGCTTTGGGTGAACTGAACCATATTTGTGGCTTCATAAACTGTGCTGATTACATGTATTTTAATAGTAGGAGTTTAAATATAAAGAGCTGAATATAAACACCCAAATGTAGTGTGTCTAAGGCTTAATATACTCCAAATGTTTACTGTAGGTGGAAGTTTTGAGGTTTTTTCAGGAAATTTTGGAAGTATCTCAGAATTTATTAATTCAGATTATTTTAGAATGAAAGAATACTCCTCACTTAGGTAATTTGCCTTTTATTCTTTAGTTTTTCCTAAGAAGTGTCACTGAAATGAGAGAAGCCTATTCAGTATTAAAAATCTCTTAGACTGACGACTTTTTAAATGAGTATAGTGAGTAACAGTAAAAAGACTAATAGCAATTAAAATAATGTAAGAAGAATGTTTTCAGTTTTTCACATCTAAGCCTTTTTCCCATGGATTTTATCCCTTCAACTTTTTCATCTTCCACTCTGGTTAGTACTTGAATAAAATAGCAGTTCTAGATTTAGGACCTATAAATAGAAAGACACCATATTAATTTTTGCTGAAAAAAGGTTCCTTGTTTATGATTTTTTTTCTTAGACAGAAGTCTTCAGACTACCATTGTTTGGTAATGTTTTAAGCTGTTATCATTTCTGTATTATATGGAATAGCATATGGCACTAGCTCTGGAGAAACCTGAAGCTGAGTTCGTTTGCTAAAAATGATTCACTTCAAAGCAGGAGGAGGAAGAGTTAAATACTATATTTTAAATCCTTTGAAGACTTTGAAGACTAAAAGTATTCTAAGATCTTGACGATCGTTTTATTCCTCTTCTAGTATAAGTTTTTTGGAAGCACTCAGTTTGTTCAGAAAACGAAGCAGTTTGAAGTCGCTTTGCAAGAAGCTCAGACAGGAAAGAACTTAGCATAAACTTGAATGATTAGATTCAGGTGAAAAAAAGCTTTATCTGATAAGATATCTGATAATCATCCAAAAAGAACAACATGGTGTTTCTAAATAGATGTCTGAACATTGCAGTACCAAAGCATTGGAATTAATTTATAGCTGAATATTTGCATAAACCTGCTTTTATCAATAAAGCTTTGCTTTGCCTATGTTGAGTAGATTGTATCTTGCATTACTGAGAGTGTTCGGGCCAAATTTTTCTTACCTGAAGCTCCTGAGTGCAATACTTCAGTGCGATAGATCTTTCTCAGCTGATAAAGGTAAATTAGGGATTAATTTCTACTGCATCAAACTCACTCATGAATCAGGAAGGCAGGATCTGGCATCTTTTATAAGTTCATTATTTCTTGCTTAGCCAAATTTTGATGAGATCATATTATTCTGGTACCATCCATAAGTGAATTTTTCATCATTTTCTTTAAGCAAGTGTAGTCTTGACTCTAATAGTAAAATTAACTAGATAAGAGGCCTTTTGAAACCTTCCAGCAGGATGTTTCTGCCCAGCTGTTTTTTTTGATAATTTTTTCTGTTCCTCTTTGTGTTGTTCAATATTGCACTTTTATTTAGAAGATTCAACAGTCGTGGTAAAAAATGGCTATTAAGATCGCAAAGTACCCCTGTTTTAATACTGTTTTCTTACGCCATTGCAATATAAGAAATGAGGCATTGAATTTTTTTTTTATTCTCAATTTAGATAAAAGTATCTCAAAGTTTTAAAGTAATTTTGTCAATACTAGTTATTGTTAGACTTGATGCTGTGAAAGGTGAGACATAGTTCGTGCTTGGTGTAGTACATAATCCTGGACTGAGAGTTAATGTAAATTGCTAAAAAGGGAAATCCCTCCCCTTTGGGATCACAAAGAATTTCTGTAAGGCTGAGGTCTTGCCCCATTGTGTAGGGGAGGTTGGTTGTAAATCTCTGCTGTTTGGTGCTGTCCTGAAAGGGAGCTTGAGCTCAGAAACTTAAATGTGTGTTCTTGCAAACATTATAATTGCTGAGGTACCATAAGAAGGCGAATAACTGGACACCTTCTAGTGAAGCCTACGTGCAACTAGGATCTTAAAGTAGCAAGCATTTAATCTACCTAGGGAGGGGTCTGAATGGATACGTCCCCCATCGTATCTGCGTGTGGATCATGATGGAAAAAGACAGAAGTAATTGCTGAAAGGTAAGATCATTTTTCAGGACTGAGTGGGGGAAGCATGTCAGAAATGAAGAGAGAGTCTCAAAAGGACAGGTTGAAGCTTTTAGATTGACAACTATTCCCATGTGTTCTTTACATTCTGAAATTGATTTTTATCAGATCCTTGATTGAAAAAATCCAAAATTTCTGTTAATTTACTGTGTTTCAAAGAAATGCAGAACTTCTTTATCTTGATGATGATAATGATGTGTAATACAGAGAATTAGGAATTTGAAGTTATATTCTTAATTTGCTCTTGATTTGCTCTGGATTTTTTTTTCTGGGTGAAGATACTGTCCGTGACTGTAAGCAATACTTCTGTGATCTGTGAAGTTTAGCCTCACAGTAAAAGCATGTATAAGCTTTTCAAGCACATTTAGTTCAGCCTCATAGTTGCACTAGATGCTACCTTAGCAATGAATCTTGCAAACAAGGTGAAACAAAGAGCAGTAAGAGAAGTGACAGTGATGATAGATTGGTTTTAAATGGTCTTCAACTCTGATGAAGAAAAGATAGGAGAGAAAAGGAAAGATCATAATGACAGAAGAGAAAATATATGGGAAAAATCTCATAGAAAAAAGTAGACCTGTTTTTGTTGCTTTGAGCCAATTGCTTCATATCAGCATTTCTATTTCAAAGCTGTGACATACAGAACAATGTAAGAATGTCTTTGTGTAATACATATATGGAAGATACTCAAACATACTGTCATTAAAAATCATGTCCTTACGTTTGCATATTTATATTAAAAATATAGCTTAAGGCCACTTAACTCTAGAAAATTATTTCAGAAAATATGGTGGGTTTGAGAGCTGTTCAACTGCATGTCACCATTTTCAGTTTAAACAAGGTTGCTACTTCTCCTAATGGGTTGTACTGTAAAAGCAAGTGAATAACTTCAAGCTGAGGAAGATGTTAATATACACATTTGTGCAAGCTGAACTGTGGTCAGGGCATGCATTTTTTGTATTTGCATTGTCAAACTGCTGTTCCCAGATCTGTAAAACTTTCCTTTCTCCCATAGAGCAATGATGGGCACCGTACTGTGTACTCTCTGCCTGTGATATTTCTCACAGCCCTTAAAAAGCAGTGAAACACTTCTTCACCGACAGATTTAGATCAATCCATGGAACTGGTATATCTTCTTTTACAGGATTTCAGTGCAGGTGCCCTCTTCACTGTCAATAAGAAAACTTGAATTTAATGTATAAAGGAGGAATTTTAGTATAGTGAATTAATTTCTTCTTGAAGTCTAAACTGATCTGAACCTTGATCACTGAGGAAATCATTTCCCATTCTAAGTTATAAGGTTGGTCTTCCAAAAGAAGGCTTAAAATTACAGTGGGGTAAAGTGAATGGAGTAGAAAAGATCGCAGTAAACAGAGACTTATGTATGATTTTTTTGTGTGTTTCCAGTCATCATCTTTTCTAACAAGCACTATTACAATGTGCTAAAAATAATGATTATTCTAGTAACATCCATATTAATCCCCACTCTTCCTTTCCCTCATATATAAGAGCTCAAGATGTGAATTTTCCAGACTGTGAGTAGCCAGCTACCACAAATTTCCCCTTTTCAACACACTGAGGTGGCAGCCTCTCTATTTTTTAACTGTTATAAAGCCATGAAGACACTGCATATTTCCATACCTTTTCTCTTTCTTTTCTTTACTTGTATCTTTGGATGCTTTTTTTTCCCCCAACCATTTGATTATTTTCTCATTTAAAGTGCAACAGAAAGAAATTACAATCCTGAAACTACCAGTTTTCCATATCTGTGCCATTTGTCTGCAAACCTTGCTATGCTAGTCTTAACAGTAAATTCATAGAAAAAAGTTGTTTGGGTTTGTTTTGTTTTATTTGTTTTGTTGTTTACTTGAGGTTAAGTGTTTTTTTGGTTTTGGTGTTTTGGTTGTTGTTTTGGTTTTGGGTTGGGGTTTTTTTTGTTTGTTTGTTTGGTACAAAGGACCATTTTGATCCCTTTGCTTCTCAGTTTGCCTAATTCTGATATCGGTATATGATGACTAGAGGAAAATCCAAGCAAGTGATAGACTTAAGTTACAAAATTAGTTGGATCTAAATGTTGTGAATGAATGAACTAGATCTGTAAGAGTTACATCAAATTTTCTCATCCAGCTGGAATGATAATTTCTGTATGAAGTGCCAAGTTACATCACTTTATCAAACTGCCATTAGACTTTGTGTGATGAAACTCAGCATAAGTTAGTTGTACCAAAATTCTGAGTCTCACCCCAATGAAGTCTAGTGTTGAGACTCCCTGAACTTCACTGTTGAGGATCAACTTAGTTTTAAAATCCTGCTGACAGAATGAAGCTCTAGGCTGTCAGGAAAATGGAATTAATTGTATTTAATTTTAGGAGGAAAGTGAAGATCATACTCAGAGGCTCCTCTGCTGTATTCCACTTTTCCACTATGGGTAGTGTCAGCACAGGAGGAGAGATAAGCTGTGGCAGGAGATGTTGGTATCACCATCCCTGCCGCTGAATGGCCATGAAGGTCAAGTCCTTCTTCTTCCAAAGAGACCTTCTTCCAAGGGTCTCTTACATTTAAAACAAGCATTCAAGTTCTGGTTGAGCAAGTTGTACTTTTCTTTTGTTTTGTACAGGTTTTCCTGCCCTAACTTGATTACATGCAGCACATTTCTTCTCGCCAAAAAGCTTGCATTTTAAATCCATTAACACTCATAAAACAATGCAGTGGTACAAGTCACTCGAGCTGTGTATAGTAGCCTGCCTAGAGAGCAAGCAAAGGGTATAAAGACTTCTGAAACACACTTGACAATCTTTCTAAATAATGTGGCGCTATGAAGATATAGTTTCAAATGCAAGGGAGATTTCAAAAACAAGGGAGTTAGGTCTAAGTTATTTTTGCTGGAATTTGTTTCAGTACAATAAGGGAATATGGATAGGTGAAACCCTAAGTAGAAGAGAAAATAGTTCGGGTTGTTGGTTTTGGTTTTTTTTTAAACTATGTGGTAGCAAATAATATAATAGTTATACACTTCCATCAGTTTACATCTTCCTGATATGATTTACTTATATTTCAGCTCTCTAGTGAAAAGCTTTAACTGTGAGCATTTGTTTCTTGACTATCTTCATGCGATTCTACTGTGAAAATCGGATTCGCAATGAGTAGTACTATTTTAAGGGCAAGATCTGTAGATTCTGAATGTAATGAGGCAATTCCATTTACTTTGATTCCACCGAGGTCTGACAGCTAAACTAAACCAGGCTAGTTATCAGGAAGGTAATGGAGAGAGATTTAAAGCAGATGGATTTGTCTGAGATTCTGTAGCAGATTTAAACTTGTTTCAGCAAGTTTTATACCTATGTAATCTGGAATATTTTCAATGTCAGAAGAATTATCTGAATTTTATCTGTTGTCTTTTGTGCTTTTTTTGTTTGTTTACTTCTTCTTACCATGTATTCTTTTCCTGTTAAATTGTGTTTACTGATGTCTGAACTTTTAAACTGATTTATTATTTGAGATTGAACCATCTTTACTGCATCTAGGTCATATGCATATTCCAGCAATATGTGCTTTCATATTGTTCTCTTTAATATGTTTTTCCTTGCCCTCTTATAACTTCAGCCTCCAGTTCCCATTTATTTCAACTGATAATAGTCTTTATCCCAATACTCTTACCTTCTTCAGTTTTCCTTTGTTTTCCTCATTCATGCAGGTTTTCTGAGCAAATAGTGCTCATGAGATTATTCAACTTGGTTTATTCTTTATGTGAGCAGGAATTGAACCAAAAGGAATGTTTATGTTTTTGTGGGTTTTTTCCTTAGCCTCTTTTTCTCCTCTTATTCTTTCCTTGAAGCTCAGGCTCCATTAATCTCTTGGACCATGATCTTCAAGTGTCAGTGTTGATCTTTGCCCTTTAAAGAAGGAAGTGTTGAGAGACACCAGTATATGGCTGATGTGTGTGATTTGTTATGCTGAATTGTAATAATCACGACTAACTCAGTTTTATTGAGGATGGATGCCAGAAACCATATTATATGTTGTATTAAGATACAATTTCGTGTTTCAAAGTGATATGGATTAACTAGAAATAATTTTATCTAATTCTAATGTAACATTTCACAGTACATATTTTCAGATATATCTGAGATCAAAAAATAGAATGGAGTGTAAGTTTGGGGATCTTGTTTTATTCAATATTGATTTTTATAAAATAATATTCAGAAATATTGATTTGTTACTCTGTGGTCTAATTCAACTAATTTTTCTTATTTGTGTGCTTTACTTCTGTATGGCTAGCCTTTAGGTTTAGTCTCTCAGGTTTTAAGCTTAGACTACCATATTTTAGTGAAAATTAGATAGAACCCTAAGGAGCCTATTACTGTACAGTAGCTGAGAAATGTTTCAGTGTTTTTTAACCGGGGAAATATGATAACTGAACCATGTAGACTAAACCTTCCTCCTTAAGATCATCACCGTGCATGTTAATATTCAGGAAATAGCTGACAGTAATGTCATTATTAAAATACAGGGTCTTTCTAAAAATTGACTACATTTCCTCTATCTTAAACCCCCGTTCTGTGAGACATTTGTGGATTTTTTTGTCCTATAAGATCCAGGATTTAGGAGGTTGGCATTGCAATTACAGAATATATAATCAGGATCACAGCTTAGGTTTTCAAAACAAAACTGAAATGTTAATTTTTGTCATCTGCTGTATTTTGCAAATTAAGTGGTTATTTTTCTATTTGCAGATACTTGCACCTTGTGCATAAGGTATACCTCTATGTTATTAATTTTATTTAATAATATTTATTTTGAGTATCTGGCTGTGCAGTTGTTTTGAGTGGTTCATCTTGAATGCATGGTTAGTTAAATACACACCTACACACTTGCATTCTAATTAAATGTCAAGATCTCCAAAGCATTTTCCTATTTGAAAGCAGAAGTAACTTAGCTTTGGATTTTGATGATTAATTTATTTATTCCAGTGTCAACATTAAGAGCTTTTAATATTACTGCTTTATTCCCAAAGGATACTTAAAAAAATTATACCTCCAGTGATGTTTAACAATCATTAACTTGCTTGAAATTCCAGAATTTTTATTTAGCAAGGTAGTAAAATCAGTCTGTGACTTAGCTCTGGGTCTTTGTCTGAGGTCCCAAGTGGAACTGTTATTTGTCTGGCATTCAGAATAAATGCTGTAGAAATTCTGCTTTGTTCAGGAGTGTAAATCTGAAACTCATGTTCCTCTGGCTATTTTCTTTCATTCGATGTTAACAATCCCCTCTTCATTGTATTATTCTTCATACATATTGATTGACTAGTGGCAGAGGATGCTCAGTCCTCTGTTGGCAGACTCTGAGAGGCAAAGAAATCATTCATTTTGATTACTTCTCCTTTCAACAACTGTTTTTCTCTCCATCATAATTCTAACAAGCTGAGCCTGTAAAACTATGTGTAAATGAACGCATGATGTTTTCTTAGGAATGAATTTTAGATTTATAGTAATACAGTAGAGCCAAGGCTGTCTTCCTTGTATTTCTGTGTTGTCCTAAAGGAACTCAGATATCTGATAATATTTGGTAATTTACATTCTCTGGTGTCTGTTTGAAATAGAAGAAATTCCATCAGACCATATAAAATTACTCTGGCTTTTGCCTTTTTGTTGCTCTAGTCAGTTTACTTTTGTGTGTTTAGTTTTCTTCCACAAACTTGCATTTACTTCATTTGACTTGCATTGATACCATTTGATATTTCTTTGAGTGAGAGAGGCTTTGTCTTTCTTGTTCCTTTTGGTGTAAGCATCGTATGGAAACCGGTGAAGAAAATAAGGGAAGAATACTCTGTCTTTCATTCTGTGGCATGAAAGATAAAGAGCAGGATGCAAGAAAAAAAAAGAAATCTGTTTAATTCAAAAGAAAGAAACAAACTTGGTAATTAAGAACACTGGAATCTTTAGAGTATACTGTCTTAATTTTAACAGAAGACCATAGGTACAAAAAACCATTGTTTAGAATAATTTGCTTTAAATGGGGAAAGCAAGTGCAAAAATAAACATAACAGATGATTTTCCAATTTGTTGTGAATTCTGTTGATGAGTATCTTACACCTTAAAGTTTCTGGGTCAAGTTCAACCTTTTGTTAGAACAAAAAGACATCTCCAGAGATCTATGGAAATTACATACATACATACATGCATGTTTATACATATAAATATACACACATATATATACATACATATATATACATACATATATATATATATATGTATATAGGTTAAATTTTATACTCTGTTGAAGAAATTAAGTGCGGACTATTTATGCATCCCACCAGCATTTCACATCAGACTGAAAATGGATGTAGCTCCAAGGGGTGAAATTGCTGTAGAAACCCTAGACTGAAAGTAGATGTGATTACTCACATAAATGGTAGAAAAGTTAATTTGGCTTTTACTTTAAGTACAAAATATGTTTCTGCACTTTTCTAGGTGCAAATCATCTCATATGTGGCAGGAGATTCCATGGATTCAGCTCCTGAAAGCACTTAGCTGTTACATTGCATAAATCTAGTGTGATAACACAGTTGTGCAATTTATGTTTCAAAAGTCTCTCTTAGAATCATCCTGATACAATTACTGTAGATGAATTTCCATTCAGGAATGGGTTGTTTAGGAAATCATTATTAATGTACAGAACCCCATTCATTAAACCCAGCTCATCTTGGTGTTAGATCTAGTGGAGATGATACCTTTCACAGTTGTTTGAACTTGCTGTCTTCACTTAGCTCCCTGTGCTGCCAGGTATTTTTCATTGTGCTGGTAGCCAACTCTCTCAACTCTCTGTCTTTGGTCAACCCAAAGTGTAGCATAGTTTTCTTCCTCCAGTTTTTTCATTAATCGTAACTCAAAATTACCACTACTCTGAGGTTAAACCTCATTGTGTCAGATTAGTGCCATTCACAGTTTCCTTTGATTCCTGGACTTGCACATTATTATTTGTAGTTAGTTACTGAAACTGAGTTTTGTCTAAAGCTGACAAGTAACTAATTAAGATTTCCTGAATATGCTAGTTGAGTGCTAATGACCAGAGGTGTCAGGATCTTAGTTTTCTATAGCTCCTAAGAATGGCAACTCTATCAGTCTGGCTTCTGAACTTATTTTATGCAATATAATGCTGGACAGAATGATGTGTGAATATCTTTCAATGAATCACCTATCACCCAGGTGATCTTTGGAACTTTTTAATTCTATGCATAGCTTGTCTATATCCAGTTAGTTTATGACACCTCTCTTGGAATCATGATACAAAGTGTATATATGTAAATACACACACACACACACACACACACACACATATATTTATATATATGTATGTATATATAAAATGCACCCATATAGTAGCCTATTGAACCAAGGAAAGCTGTATTTTTATCAGACTTGTGCAAACAGTACTCTGAATCAGACAAGGAGATGTGCTGGGGAGAGCTGAATAGGTCCAGAGTGTTTCAAGGAATAAACAAGTATGAGGTCCTGGATTTTGGACTCAATGATCTTAAAGACCTTTTCTAGCCTAATGATCCTATGATTCACTGATTTTGATCTGTGACCTGTCTGTGATAATAAGTCTTATGCTTGTCTGATTTTAAGTTTAAAAATTTCTTGAATAACAGTAATATGGGTGAGAAAAATTGTTAGAACAGATGCAGTTTGCACAGAGATACGCAAATCAAGAAAGCATTCTGAAATAAAAAACTTTCTAAGAATTTTCTGCTGACTAAAATGATAGAAAAGGACACTAAAATAATGTAGAAATACCATTTGACAAACAAACTGTAATTGTAATTGCAGAGAAGTGTAATGTATTGCTTTTGACAAATGCTGACACCCTCTAATTTCTACTTTAACCTTTGTGAAAGTTTAACCTAACCAAATGATCAAATGGATAGAAATCAGTTTACCAAGCTGGCATTGCAGCTTAGTATTAAACTTACACAATAATTGCAGTGTTTATTTTGATGCTGGTGTACTGACACCAGTTTCATGATTTATTTTCAACTAGGAAGAGAATTATGAAGACTAAGAAAAGTGCTAACCACTTGTAAAAATAAGTCTGTGGCCTTTCACTGTGAACATTAAAGATGAAAATAATAATGAAAATAGGAAAATAAATCCTTTAGTGAAACAGTTTGTTGAAAGACAATTGGAAATTGTCCTATGTCATTAAAATTTTCCAGCATTGAATAAAAGACAGAGAAAGTCTGTATGACCCTTCTTTGATATAAATATTGCTACTCTCATCTAGTGGTGGCATCCCTGCCCGTAGCAGGGGAGTTGAAACTAGATGTTTTTTAAGGTCCCTTCCAACCCAAGCCTTTCAATAATGATGATGATTCTATATGTTTTTTTATTGGAATCATTGTTCACTTGACTTTAGTTTTTTATCACTTTTCTGTCTCCAGCAGAGATGGGTTAAAACCGTACTGCTAGAGCTTGTATGTTTTTATCCTAATATTTCTGCACATTGCTTTGTGTTTGCTTCTGTATAACTCATGTCTTTGGTTTAGATTAGAGATGCATCTGTACTCCCTGTAGCTGCAGTCCTTTCTCCATTTTCATCATGCTCTCTGATATTCTTTTCCCAGTATATTTTCAGCTCCATTATGCATATTTGCCACATTTCAGACCTAATCCTCAGTTTAAGCAGGACTCCTAAATCAGGTAGCAATTAAGAGGAATGCAGCAGCATCTATGAAAATATGTCCTATGATGAACTGAACTTCAGTGAGTATGTTATGTAATTAGGTTGGCCTTTAAGACAAAACTGGAACAAATGGGAACATCTCAAATTCTTTGGTTATGTAATTAATTCTGGAGCCTGTTTTTCAAACATGCAGTTACAGTTCTCTTCAATCTATTCCCATTCCTGCTTCCCATATACCTTAGGGGGGAAGGGACTACTTTGAGGCATAATTTATTCTATGATCATCTTTCTTCTCTGTTTATTTTTATTACCTTTAAAAATGTATTTGTTTTCATTTTTGTTAGAAAGCAATGTGTTTGAATAAAACCTAGCTTTGCCAATCCCTATGTGTAAATACAGTGTGAATTTTAGCCATAAGACCCAGCAGGGAGTCTCCATCCTATTTGGACACACAAACCATGGAAGTACTCTAAGTCTTCAAATTCTTGTGCTTTAGGAAGGCCAGTTCATTTCATATAGTGTAAAGTCAGTGTAACTTCAGCACCTAAGTAACCTGCTTAGATGCAACCCTTCAATCGAGATCTCAGTGTGCAACCTCAGAGGTTTACTTCAGATTTGCTGAGCTTCTGTGTCCTTGGTACTTTGTGCCTTATGAGAGGCAACAGAAGACACTGGGGGGAGGGGGGGGGTGGTTGATATCAGAAGGAGTTCATTGGTAATCTTTCATCAACTATGATTTTATTGGGAGGGATGAAAAATGTGAGAGAAACAGGCACATGCATCCACCCTGTTCTCATTTTGGACTGTCTTGTAATGCATTTGGGACAGAAATGGGGCCTGAGGCAGGGGGGCAGAGCTGGTCTTGCTCTGGGAGCTGGTCTCTCATGGGAGAGCAGCCAGGGGCCCTCCATCACTGAACCCTGTGTCCAGCATCACATAGCTTGGTGGCTGTGTGGAAAGCAGACCGCTCTTCTTGCATTAGAGGAGTGGCAGCTACTGATTGTGGATTGCTAAATAGATAACATGTATAAATGCATATGAATTTGCTCCATTTACAGTTGCAAGGAGAATATTCTTGCTTTGTAGAAAAAAGTAAGTTACAGTAAAGTTTCGTCCTGCACCAAATCATATTCACGTATTGCGTGAGACTTTCTTAGCCCATGAAAAGTGAATAATTGTTCTAAATTAATAAATTTTATTAATACTTCTAAAAAAATTCTTATTCTTAAGTAAATTAAAAAATATATATTTTCCAGTACTTCAAAAGTCACTAGAATGACTAGTGACTTGGGGGACCTTACGTTTATTTTTGACCAAGTTAAAGTGCTTTAACTGGATTTTACTGTTCAGAATTATCTGCTTATGTGCACACCTGAATACACAGTCGTACCTGCACATGCAGGAAAAAGGCTTCTTGTAAATCAGCTGATCTGAAACTGATTCATGAACTACTATCAGTGGTTATATGAAATAATTTTGAGGTATATTATCAGTATTTTAACTGGTTGCTGGTGAAAGTTATAAACAGGTTCCCAAAGCACGTTTTGTACTTTAGATCAGATACTGCAGCTCTTAACCCAGTAAGCTTTATTTAATGAATCAGCATTTTAAAAGTAGCAAGTGCTGATGGAGAAATGCCTTTGAGGCTCATAAACTTCATGACATTTGCCTGGCAACTAATGCCAAAGTTAGTCTGAACACAGGAACACAAAAATGCTCTTAGTTGTTGGAGCAAAGTTCAAACAATTTTTAAAGCATTTCAGGAAATGGATTGGACCAGTTTGCACTTGCGTGCAGACTGGCTTATTGTTTTTGCATCTTCAGCAATGCTCTGTATTTGCTACTTTTTCATCACCATCAGCATTATGCTTCTTATTTAATGTATATTAAGCTTCAAAATTGCACTTTTGGAATGATAGTTCACAGAATTATTATCTCATGATTCTGTCCTGTAAAATATCTGAATCATGAGTCAGACAAACGGTTCAAGGTATACTGTCTATATTAATCCTGGTATTACTGTCAGAGGTGTGAAAAATTCTATTTTGAGTCACTCCTTTTGTGCATTCATTTTTTTCTTTAATGTAATAATTCTAAATTTGCATTTTTATGTAATTTTAGGAACAGAATGTTTGAGTCTCTGATTTCAAACTATTCCACAGGATTATCAATATAATTAGGAATAAAAACCATACCTAATGCCTTTGGCATTTTGAGGATAAAGACCAAAATATATTTCTTCATTTACCATTTCAATATGTCCACTGTCTGTAAAACTGACGTACTTCATTGTACACACAGTCTTTCTTACAAAATTATTTGAAATTTCTTCTTAAAGCATACCAAGGCAAAACTGCTTAAGGAATAACACGCAGGCTAATATAAGCTTTTTGTGCTAAAACCAGTTTACAAAACACATATGTAACTTGTTATTTTGTTAGTTTAGAAAACTGAAAATAAGAGCTGTGTTCTGGCTGTCATCAAATCTGTCTACAGAGTTTAGTTAATTAATATTATGCTGATACCTTATCTCTTGACATTAACAAAGCTATCCAGATTTTTTTTAGGGCTGCTTTTGGTACTTTATTGCACGAGTTACAAGCAGAAATATGTGCATTCAAATGATAAGCAGTAACTCCAGCTCAGTGCTACAGTGTAACAAAGTTCAAAGGGAATAAAATTTGTTGAGATTTGAATAAGTTTAAAAATGGGAGACAAAGGAAAAAAAAGGCAGTAATACATGGCCTTTTTCCATGAAAGAAAAAAGCCAGAAGCTATTCATTATCATGTTCTGTAAATGCCATTTACTTCATTGATGTGAAATATTTTGCTTTGACTTTATCTCATTCCTGTTTACGTATCAACCAGTGCTAAGTGCAAAGCAGCTTTTCCTAACTAAGCAGAATACATTGTCCTCTCATATTCACATAAGATATTTTAAAAAATCAAAATGTTTGTTGAAATTTCTTATTATGTGAGTTTGTAAATACAGTAGAGAGTAGCTGAATTTATTTTTTAAAGTTAATGGCTTGATTTTATATACTCTATACCGTTCATCCCAGCAGTTTTGAAAACAACTTTTAAAAACATATGTAAAACTATGAAGTCATTGATTTTCAGTCTGGCCAAACAGTTCTTTAGTTATACCTAAATTGCATCTTGGGATTTAGAAAGTTGTCACGGGAATAGCTAACCTTTTACAAAAATTCAATGTGTGAGGGCAGTAAACTGACCTAGTTGCAAGAAAACTGGTTTTTAAATGCTTATATTTTGACTGTAACTAACCCATATCTGAGATGTTACGATTTCTACCTGAAGTTAAAGTAAAAATTAACTGTTCTGGTAGTGTTGAATTTTTAGTGATGACCATTGTGCTTAATCAGGGCTACTACCCTGCACTGGGTGGGGAGGAAGAATGGGGACTGCAAAGGAAAAAGCCATACGCCTTTCACATGATTGTGCAAGTACACGGTTCATTGGGCAGCACTAATAAGGGGAAGGAAGGGATTTAGCTTGTTAATCCATGCTTCTTAATACAATGTCACATTAAATGACACCCACAACATGCATATCGATTGTGTTAGAGCTGGAACCTGATTATGAAATACTGCTTCATCCTCCTGTGACATTGGCTCTCTGGAGAATTTTCAAGCAACAAAGCATCCACTAATGAAGATTTTGTAATAATGTTTTGGTGAAGACTTTATATGAAGACAAGTAGAGGCAAAAGATAAGTCTGTGTGGCTCATTGTGAAGTGTATCAGAGACACCCCAGATAGTGCTGTGCAAAAGGCACCGTGGCTGTGTTGGGGCAGGGGTTCGTCTGAGCTAAATAGCCTCACTTACTGTGTTTCCTGCATTGTGCCTGGGTCACACAGTTGCAGTTCAGGAATGTTTGTGTATCTTTGGAATCCGCATTGCATAGTGTAAAATAAATGTAAGATAAGGCTATATTAAGGCCAAGAAATTATGTAAGCAGTGCTTGGGACAGCTTAAAGTCCAGGTCTGCACTATTTACTATTTACTTCCTCCAATCTCACACACCTCGGTCTGCCTTTCCTTCTTTGTCAGTCAGCCGGAGCTTAACACAGGGTGTTCACCTATAACTTCCATTTATTGATATTTACTTGGATACTAAATTCAGTGGGACAAGCATGGGTTCAAAGTTAGTTACACAGAAGTGTTTTGCTGAACTGGGACAATACACAGTGGTAAAATAATTAATTTTTCTACTTCACAGTACATGTAAACCTGGCAAGAAAATAAAAAGTCTTCTTTCTTGTTTTTCCGGTGTCCTGAAATCACTAATATGATGTCATGATGGGCAGGGTCTGTGTCTGTTTATAGAACAATTGATGCAGCATTTTATAGAAGTTGGCACTGAGAACATACTTGTGTGTGCTTTCTAATGACACATTTTAATTAAGGTCAAGCTGTAGCAAAAGCATTTATAGCATTAGAAGTGTAAGAATGCTTCCAGCAGGCATTTCTGAATCCATTCAGTCTGACTGATGTGCTATCCTCTAGGTTATGGGCACAGTATTTCCTACCATTGCCTATAAAGCTGACTCATGGAGCAGCTCATGCATAGTCAGTGACAAGTCAGTTCTATATCCTGCCTATCATGATTAGAAAGAATTTGGACACCTCTGTGTGAGGTGTCCAGATTCTTGGAAATCATATCCAGGATGAAGGTGATGTTTTGAAAGAGCCTGGTTTCAGTGATCTGTTCTAAATTTCTTTAACTAGACAGCACATAATGGTTTTGGAGAATTATTGCATGAGAGGTTTCCACAGGCTTATAGATGATATATATTAAAAAAAAAAAAAAAAAAAACAACAGACCAGAAAAAAAAAAAGCATGCAGTTTTTCTTCTAAAAGTGAGAACAAAAACATTCTGGCTTGGATAATTAAATATGAAGTATCAGAAATATTTTTCTTCTTTTAATATTTTGAATTTGTGAAGGAATATTAAGAGTTTTATTTGTATGTCATTTTTGTAAAAGAAAGAAGGGCTTTATAGAAAAAATCCAGAATTTCTGATTCTTACCATGATCTGCAGTGGCTTGCACTGCCTAATTAAGTATTGAGAGAGACTCCTGTATTCAGTGATTAGTTTATCTTAAGTATTTATTCTTTGCTCCATCCGTGTAAATTCTTTACCCAATAATTTTGAACTCCTTTTAGCAAAAAATATATTGTGTGTTCAATTGTGCTAGAATAGGAGCTGATACTATTCTATTTTCCTAGGGGTTAGTTAAGAGGTATACTACTATTAACAGAGAAATGGCATGTAGGGAAGTGGATCAGCAGAAGAAAGCACACCATGGAAGTTTTAATTCCTTACAGGAACAAGCTGGATGGGTATCTCAAAAAAGAACAGATTCCAACATTCAGCTCTTCTCATGCATTTGTTTTCTTTTTTTTTCTTCTCCTTTTACCAACTAAAGAAATATAAACAGGGAAAAATAATATTTTCCTTTGCCCTTGGTTTAAAAAGGGCCTCCAGAGATCTGGTCCAAGTCTTTGTATCAAGACAGGATCTACTGTACAAACAGACAGGTCCTTTGAAAATCTATTGCCACAGCGCACAAAAGAAAGAAAACATAACTGATTTGTAAGCTAATGCCAGGGCAGTTTCATCTGTGTTCTCATTTATGTTCCCAGTTCTGGTCATGACAATGATTCTATCATTCCCAAATCGTTAAACTTGTTATTTTCTGCCTCAGGATGGTATTTGGAACAAGCAAATTTCTGTTGTGACTTCCAGCCCTATCTTTTTTTCCACTTCATAAGTGAAAAAGCATGAGCTAAAGTCTAAGTAAAGTGAACTTGAGTTCATTTACTGTACACCTTTAGCCAGAAGCCCAGCAGAATAAAGATCTTATCCTCCTTCGGTGATTACGTGCAAGAAAGGATTATTTTTCAGTCAGCTTGGTAGACTTATTAATAAATAATTTCATGTGGAAGGTACAAAGCATTTACTGTCTAGATACAAAATCAAGCTAAGTTGTACTTGGCTTGGAGATATTGTGGTTGTCATAGCATGTGTTCTGACAATTCTTTTGATCCAGCTTGCATGAGAAATCTTCATCAATTTCAAGAGTTTGGTCCTATGCCCCAGCTCTTTTAAAACAACTGCTGGAAATTTTCTGACTTACCAGCAATACTATTTCTCCAGGTATTTTGAAGGTATTAAAAAAACTTAAAAGATGTTTTATTTGGTTTTTACCTCATAAAAGGTAATCAAAGTGTCTGGAAATTTCCTGATGATAAATTTTTCATAACTTTTTTTTTTTTTTTTTAATTCGAGGCTAATTTCTATAAAATTCTAGTTTTCTAAAATTTTTGAAAAAAAAGATCATTTAGAAGCTGGTGTCAAAATATTTATTTTCAAGATCAGAAGACATTTTCCTCCTCATAAAATAATAATGCAGTGCTTCTTAACTATTGGCTAAACTAATGGAAATGGTTGCTGACCTGAGCAGAGGAGCAGAAATGCTACATTCCTATTGAGCCTCATCCTTTGGTAGGGGTCTGGTGTTTAAGATTGTTCTGATTTTAGAACACTGTCATCCTTTCCGATATTGAACAATGTAAATTTCTGATAAAATTTTACTTGCCCTCAAATATCTTATGGCTCTAACACCTGTAGTCAATTTTTGCATTTTAGGGACTACTTAAAGGTCAAGGTAATGTTTGCAACAATTAAAGACCTACGCTTGCTTCGTCTCCCACCTTTCTGGGGCCAAAATTACCGATTTTATATGAGACCAAAGAAACCCCCAAATCACAACATATCTGAGAGATAAATATAATGTGTTTCATAATATCACAGAATAACTCATTTTGGCAGGGGCTTCGGAGGGTCTCTACTGTACTCCCTGCTCCAAGCAGGACCAGCTGAGAGATCAGATCAGGTTGTTCAGAGCTTTGTCAAGCCAAGTCTTGGAAACCTCCAGGTACCTTTGTGGCTTTAGAGCCTTCCCTCCCCTGAGCCTTGCTCACTCACCCAGCCTTGTACATCATGTCTCCACCCCTGACCACTGAGAAGGTCCCCCCTTGGTCTCACTCCACTTTATCCATGTTTTCTGTGCACTGTGTGGGTATGGAAAGCTGGCTGCAATACATAGATGTGGTTCTAACAGTAAGGGCTGGGCAGGGGGAAGCAACCCCAGTCTCCTGGCAATGCTCCTGGTGATGCAGTGCTGGATGCTGCTGGCCTTTGCTGCTGCCCAGGCTCACTGAGGCCTCCTGCCAGCCTTGGGGCTCCCAGGGCATTTTCCCCAGAGTTGTTCCCAGCTCACCAGACCATATAATGGCAAGAGTTTATTCCTTCCCAGCTACATAGCTTTTCACTTGTCTCAATGAATTTTGTGGAGTTCGTGTTGGCCCATTCTTCAGTCAGGCAGCCCTACTCTGCAGTGTGTTGCCCGTTCCCTGTAGTGTGATGTCCTTTGCAAACTTGATGGGAATGCAGCATCAAAGTCCAGAAGTGCAGTGGAAATTATATCGTAGTTCTCCTACGGTACCTTCACATTTTGCATCTCCTTGAAATTAGGTCATTCCTCTAAAATCTTTCATGCTTTACTATGCTATTCTCGTGTGTCCTTCAGGTCAGCTGTGTAAAGTACAGTATTTCCATGTCCGTTAGTTTGGACCCAAAAGGTTGTAGGAATCTTCCTCTTTGCAGTATCTTTCTCAGACTTACGTAGATGACATTTAAAGAACTGTTTTGCTCTTAAGTCTATTTACCAATACCTTTTTTCTATTGCTTTTCTCTGGTTTTTCTCTTAACTGATCCTGGTTTCCCTGATATGGGAATGCCCCAAATCACACCGAATAATCCAGCTGAAGCTTCAACCATGCCAAGTATTTTGTGACTCTTATGTTGGCTTATGTAAATAAGGGCGTTACATGTGATGATTAAATGTTTGCATTATCAAGGCATACTTGACTCTCATTTAGTTTATACTAGATGCCGTTCTGATTAACCACTGCCTAATCAGCCTTATCTGCCTTGAATTTGTACATTCAGGTATCCCTTTGTCTTATTCTGTAATTGTTTGCTGATGAATTGTGTCTTTTTAATAGTAATTTCTATTTGGCCTAATTCCTGGACAAAATGTGCTTTCGTCTGGTGTCTGTCACTTTTTCTGACCAATAAAATAGGATACCGTTATTCATCCCCTTGCTTTTCTGTGGGGTTTTGGTTGTTTGTTTTTGGTTCGGTTGTTTTTGTTTGTTTGTTTGTTAAAAAAACCGGTGAACTACTATTAAAGATATGTCCTATGTTTCTGATCTGAGTACAGATCAGAATCTTCATAATACTCTGAGACCTAAAATGGCCAAATTTTTCTGAGTATAAAAAATCAGGAAATTAAACTTTTTGCCTACAACTAGAGGTTTTTTTAACTGAAGATCTTAACTGTGATGACTGAAATCCTTATTAGCACAACCAGCATTTGCTTCGCTGTCATCTGTAATAAGGTTTCAAGACTAACTAATTTTGTACTATTTCGCTTATATCAAACCTGCCATAGCCCCGAAAGCTGTACAACAAAATGCAGATGTGTCAGCACTCGTCCTCCATCAGGAGAGGAGTCAAGTGGGATGCATCTGGATGCTAACTTAGAAACAACCCCAACCCCCTTTTTTTCATCGTATGGCTTTATACTAACCTTTTTGTGACTTTGAACCACTTAATGATATAATCCTACCAAGAATTCTTTTAATTATTCATGACACAATATATTTACTTCAGGAAAGCCCTCTGAAAAGAAGTGTCCACATCGCAGATCCACGCTTCTTCTTCATCTTTAATTGAAACACAACTCTAACTGTCCAGCAAAAGAGAATTTCTGATGAAGTGGTCACAACCTACTAATCTCTTTCAGACAGTTTCACTATCAGATATGACTTGAACCACTGTAATGAACTAGATATTTCTGTATCATACAGAGCAATATGTATATAAGTGCGTGACATAAAATGGCTGTTCTTGCAGAACATTTTGGATGTCAGATTCTACAAATGCAAAGTGATTAGGATGGTGTTTTGCTAATACTTTACTTTCTTAATGAAATATCTAAGTTTATTATCAGATTTAAAACTTGTTTATTTTTCTCCTTTCACAGATTTTATATAAATGTAGCAGTTTTAAGAATAAACAGAAATTACGTGAATTGTTTGTGTTAAATGAGGCAGATCCCTTTGTTTGGTACTAAATGGTCTTGGGTTACAGTTCAAAAGAAAATAAATTAATGTAAATGAGGTATTGTTTTGCTGAGCTTCTGTCAGTGGCAAACTGATTGTCAAAACTTTTCTTTTTACTCTGTGTTTGTCTTAGCTAGTTGTAGCTTTAGTTTCATTATTTGCTCAGTCATTTAAGCAGAGGACTTATTTGAACAAAGATTTTAACTGGTGGGGTTATGTAAGAAATTTTGAAATATGCTTATGTCATGGAAGTTCAGTATTGTTCAGGTAAGCTGACATATATATTTCTTCTTCATATTTGAGATCAGTGTACCATATGTATAAGTTGAATAATCGTGATGATGTGTGACAATTATAATGAGAATGAGAAGGTAAACAGGTAAGGTAATTATGGAATTATATGGGTGGTTAATGTTTTAGAATTGAATGTCATACTAAGTACTTTTTTATGCTGTTGGTTGTATTAGTCACACCCCTACCTGAAAATTGGATCTATGTTGTCATTCTAATCGCAGTTCAAAGATTGTATGTTATGATAGGCAATATACTAAAAAATGACCACCATTGATGTTTTCTTCTAAATAGCATCTTTTCTTCCTTTTAGAGACTGGAATAGATGAGATTGCTACAATGCTGCAAATTAGAACTGTTAGAAAAAAATCAGAACGAAGAACTACATTGGCTCTTTTACATTTTCTCAAGAAATTGTCTATCTAATGCAGCATTGTGCTTTACCGAAAGTGACTATACCACAATTAGATTAGTTTATTGTCTTTAAGAAAAGTTTTGTGAATCAGTAAGTTTCTTCTTTCTTGAAATAAAAATCACTGATTGTGTCTTAAACACCTTTTTGTGAGCTGATAAACTGTTAACTGTACTCGTCCGATGCAAATGTCAGCATGGGGTAGGATTTAAACAAATGGTTACACAGTCAGCAGAAAGGGCTTAATTACTAGAACTGCATAAACTCTTTGGTTCATCACTTTTACCTGAGACATAAACATTTGTCTGAGTAGCTACCTTCAACTGAAAGGCTCAACTTCATCTGAAATCTGAGAATCTTTTTTTAAAGCAACAGTAAACTAATGTGAGTGTGCATTTTCAAAAGGAATTTGCACACAGAGATATGCCAGTAAGGCTGGTAAAACTACACTAAGCATGAAAGCAGTGCACAGCCTTTGTGCATCAGCTGTTATGGAACACCAGCTCTGGATTGTGTGGAAGTATTACCTCTTTCACTAAGTAAAATTTTCAGCAGCAAAGAACTCTGGAGTCACAAGGTCTGGTTTACATTTGAACACAGACTGTCTTGCGGGAAACTTACAGGAACATTGCACATACTCGAGAAACATTGTAGGTTTTCATGGCTATAGTTCACCATAGCAGAAGTCTTAAGTAAAAATAAGAACTGAAATCTCCATGGTAGGTTCAAAATATAAGTTTTAAGCAGTTTAGTCCCTCTTCATCACCAGCTATGCCATTCTGCCCAGGCCACTTGAACATCAAAAGACAAAAATGCACTATAAATATGGGGAAAGATACACATCCTGGGAAAAAGTTTACATTTTATGGTATCTGCAACCAAGGATTGTTTATTATTATTAGGACGTTAGCACTGCGACACACCTCTTTCCCTTTTCCTTACATTTGTAGGAGAGGGGACAATTTAAGATTTGTTCTGGACTCTAGTTCTTACGCATAGATAGGTGACAGTAGTAATAATGACACAAATGGTATCTCAAAGCCTTTAAGGTGGAAAGAAGGAGATGAAGGAGATGCCAGGGGACTGTTTTACAAGCAAAAAAAACCCAACCAAACAAAAAAACCTGGACTATCTAAATGTTACTATGTTTCTGAGGCAGAATAAACTTGATAATTAGGAAAATGTATGGCTAGAATGTATTATGTTACATTGTATATTTTCAACATTTTGTGAGGGTTTTATGATATCCATCAGCAGTTCCAAGTACTCTATACAATTAATCCATCCTTAATATGAGTATACTCTATATTATAAACGTATAACAGTCAAATGTACAAATCTTCAAAGCAATTTTTCATATTTCATTAGTCCTTAAATAGTTTGGAAAATGAGTGGGCCTCACAAAATGTTAGAAAATAGTTTAATTGCTTTTAGACTGGGGAAACTAAATAGAAGTGCACCTTAGAAAATGTCCAACTGTGCATGTCTTTCCAAGAGCACCAGCACATCTGCTGATTAAGTCTTCAGGATGTGTATTGCTGGGAAAGCCAGATTCTCTTCCAGCAGACAAGTCCCAGCAGATGCTGCAGTTTATGGATGGTTTGTTAGAGCCATAGGCACCTGGTTTGGCAGGTACCCATTTTGCCCCCTGCTGTATCAGGAAGTGCTTGTGCCGAAGGCAAGAACTGACATGTTGTTTCATGCCACAGCTCAGCTCTTTCCTCTCCGAGAGAGAACGTTCTGCACCACTTTGCTGTGCTGCAGCCTGCTTTCAGAAGTACTGGTAGAGCTCACACAGCTTTTTGCAGCAACGGTACCCACTAACACTTCAACTGTGCTAAAAAAGTGCTGCTTAAATGGGGTTGCTTAAAAAGGAGAAGTGTGGAGTATTCTCTTCACAGGACCGGAAAGAGTACTCCCTGCTCAGTACAGAGAGAGACAAAGAGTTATTTAGGGAGAAAACCATTGAGGAGGAGGCTTTTTTGCAGAAATGGCCATATGCTTCCAACTCCTACAACATTCAACAATAGAATATTTTGACAGCAGAGTAACTGTTGCTGTAAATCTCCTAATTATGGATCAAAAATGCCACCAGCACATGATGCAGAACATGTTACTGGCATAAGCTCATGCAGCAGTTCAGAAGAGTGGAAAATTTTCTGATGGATTAACCTTTACACCAATAGGTTCTATGCCAGATTCAGTGTCAGATGTATTCTAGGTTCCTTTTGAACCTACAGGCAATGTAAAAAACCCCAGAAAAAAAAAACAACATAGAGCTGGCTATACCTTGTATCATTTGCTCTGGCTGATTTGACAGCTTTGCTATCATTTGTACCTACCTCAATCTGACAAAATTAATGTTTTAGTAACCTCAAGGAACAAGTGCTGAGCTCTGGCACTGATGCTTACAGTCCCACATTCTCAATGGTTGTGTGAACGACCAGCTTTATCCCCTGATGTGACAGGCTTGTTTGTACTTGAGATATCCACTGAATTAGTCCTCTTGTGGGTTCAAAAGGCACCCAGGCACACATTTTTAACCCTACCATTCTTCTTCATCCCACCTGCTGGGGTAACTTACCCCCTTATCACTGCAAGGGAAATCCACGCTAGTAAATCTGGTATGGTTTCACTAAAAAGGCACTTTGGTTTCATTGTGTGTACTACTTAAACCTCATTATCAATTAGAAAAGTTCAAATACTAAATAATTCTTCCTACACATGTTCATGTAAGAGGCCACCCTTGTAAGAACTACCACCCCTACTAGAGTGTTGCCAGACCTTCTGTGGTAATAGAAGTTTATTTTGAAACGATGTCTCCTCTATAGTGCTATTAGAACATGATTGTAAACAAGAATTGTCAAAAATTAATCCAGTATTGTTTCCCATGTTTAAGTTACAGATCATGGACTGACCATTAGTAGAGAGCAGAATAATTGTGGGGAATTTTTGTTGTAATTCTGGTGAAGGGTGAGGGCTGGAATGTGCGTAAATTGTCCACCTGTGTTGATGTAGTGATGATGTTGTTTGGGTAGAGGTCTGGAGAGTTCTTCTATCTGAATGACATTTGTGAAGATTGCAGATTGTGTGATAATGTATATTTCATTGATAATGATAATTTAATGTGATAACGATAAAAGAAAATGTCTTACATTTTCAGTGCAGTGTAATTAAAAGTCAGATCCTATAAGATATTCACACACTTCATTGTTAGGGATTTCAGCTCTGTGAAGATACCTGAATACTTTAAAAAATACAGACTTATTTCAAGAGGGTCTGAATAAAATGTTGTGAGGGTTAGATTGCTGCACTTCTCAATAACCTGTTCTATGGGAACTGTAGGCATGTGGTGAGAACTACTTTGCCGTGAGAGAGGCCTGTTTGTCCCAGTTGGCACTATTCCTCTCTAGCTCAAAACAAGCAGGAAACTATGAACAACAATAACAAGAGACTCGCAGGTGGTGTTACTGCAAGATGTTGTTCTAACTGTGGGTGCTCAGTGGCATTGTGGGGTGGTGAATTGAGAGCCAACGGATGTGTGGCATGAATGTCAGAAATAGTATAAAAAGAGGCCTTGTAAAATAGAGTTAGTTCCTTTTCTCTGACCAAGAAGCTATTGTGGTGAACTTTTTACTTGTCGTGACCATCTCAACTGCGACACTGTTTTACTATAATTTTTGATCAATCCTTTTTGTGTTATTACTTTTTGTGTTGTTTCTGGGTTGTTTTTTTTTTTCCTTTCCTGAGTTAGCTGCTGCACTAGGTGTCTCTCATTCTCTCTTGGAATCGTTGTTTTGGGGAAGATACGTGGAATTTCGTTTTGCTTCACAGTGGGCAAAGCAGGGCAGCTTAAGGGCTGTACACTTACTACTCTATGTACTTAGTTACTGCTTTGTTTTGAGAGATGTTGAGCACACCTAGCGCCCTCTCAGCTGCTGGGGGAAGGAATGACCATTGTGGCATTTAAGGGCTGATCTATTCCTTAGCCAGCAAGAAGAGAATTTAAAGCACTCAGAGTTATCAGAGCTTCTCCTCACATCTTCCTTATGAAGGGGAATCTCTAGTACTGTAAGAATGGCAAAACTGGCAGTGGTATGAATCCAGTCTGATCTTTTAGCTTACATCTAGGGATAAAGTTGGGGTTGGGGGCAGTCTTAAGCAAAAGTTTAAGAAAGAAACATAGAACATTCTGTCACTGGTACTGTTCCCTCCAAAGGCTGAGAAAAATCTGTAATAAACCTCTGGTTAGAAATACAAAGTTGGACTTCAGCTTCAAAAGTTTGATCATGCACCAAGCCTTGTAAATACCATATATGCTGTTTTTCCTCTGTGCAGGTATCTAAGCCAGACTGTACCAGAAGAGATGATGTTAGCAGCCAACCCTCAAAATAGGGAGAAATTAACCATCCTAAAACAAGCTCTAGGTGCGCTGGGATTCAATAGCCTGGTAAGTTACATAACCTTACCTTATGTGTGGCTAAAATAAGCATATTAGTTGAAAGCAGGCCATAAGGAACTGTCATGGATAACCTTTTGTGGGGAAAAGAAGTGCCTTTCTGTCTTCTTTTTTTTCTGTTGGTTAAGACCTTGAAACAGCAGTAGTTCACTCCAGGGAAATTACTGTAATCACTTTTAATTAGACACAGAACCAACAATGTAAATCTTTTTCATTCTTATAGATTCACAAAACAGCTTCAAGGTATAATACTCTGAACAATTAAATTACATAGATAAAAAGAAGCAATCAAATCCCGTATGGCAGAAACCTCATAAAAGCCACGGAATTTTTTTCCTCTTCCTAATTATCTCCCTATCCTTTTTAATTTTGTGAAACACACATATGCTAACAGCACCTGAAAAGAAGTAAATACATATTTAGGCAAAGAAAATTAGAGATGGGTAACTTGAAAGAGCTGATTTAATTCCCCAAAAGAAACAAGAAGATAGGCCTGCTGTTTGTCTTTAATCCTACGAAACTAATGAAGATAATTTGGACAATTAATCAAGAAGAAGTTCTGGAGGACAGAGATGTGATGGAAATCAGAAGACGTAAAAGGGTAAATACAAGAACTCATGTAAACTGTGTATCCCTTCAGGATACTAGAATGCTTAACAAACTCCCCATATTTCCTGAAAATGTATATGCTACCTAGAACACTGTAGCTAGAACACTTCTGCAAGAGAAATGCATACGCAACAGTTGTTTTAGGAGGAGGTAAGAATTTACTTACCCCTGTACGATATCATTAGAAAAAAGGGGACAAAAAGTTAATGCAGCTCTGTGCTAGATTGTCATAAAAATGGCAGATGGGCAGCAGTTGTAATAAAAATGGATTAAGGGCTATCAGCAAAAATTTGTGAATCTTCTGAAGCTGTTATTTGGGTGCGAGGTAGACTTCTGTGGTGGTGGTACATCATGGAGCTGCTTGGCATTCCCTAGTTAAGGTAGTAACAAGTGTCACCATTAAATATAACAAAGAGTGGGGTTTATTTTCATGAATGTTCATGTGGCCATGTACAAAATTGAACACAAATGGCTATATATTTGACAGTACTATTCCTTACTCTTAGTGGCCCAAGATCTGTACCAGTAGGATTCAATAGCAAAAGATCCAGATACTCCTGGATTTAGCCCAATGTTCACAGTTCAGTGGAGTTCTCTTGCTCTTTCATTAATCTTTTTGTTCTGTTGAGGAAGGGGTTCAGCTCATAAATAAATAATTGAATGCAAAATGAATCACAATTCAAAAGCCTGCAGTAACTGTCTGAGAATGCTTCATAGACAGTATTCTTTTGAGTCTAGTACTTCATTTTGCTCATTTTGAATCATCTTGAAGGTTCCTCTGTATTCAGGCAGCATTAGAATAATATTTAGGAGCCAGGAAATCTGTGGAACTTTCAAATACTGCGGGCCGATCTCCTGTGTTGAATGTTAGTGAGCAGTATGCAGATTAAACACATTCCTAACGTTTCTACCCCTTGCTTCTGAGGTACATGGAAAGGTCTGTATGTATTATTCCTCGACTACCTAGCCACATTTAAAGATGGAGTAGATAATCTTTTTGAAGAACTACATAAAAATTCCTTAGCAGTCATTAATGGTATCTTCCAAAGTATGTTAATGTCTATTAAAAGCAATTACTCTTTTAGAGGTGGGGGAAAATTTATCTTACACAATGAAAAAGTGTTTGAGAATCTGGAATGTGAAGCATACCTGAGGCCTTACCAAAATCCCCAGAATCAGCAGTATCCCAGCCCACTGCTGTTCAGTGCTGTACAGTCAACCCCCAAACCAGTTCTGAAGGAGTGTGCTGTGCTAGGGTGCCATTTCATCTTGCCTGAGATACCATCCCAAGAAGCAGGGTATAGCACCCTAATTTGAATGCCATATTAGCATGACCTCTTCTATTTTAAGAGTTATCTTCTTCAGACTTTGCCTGTATATATTAGTTTTTTCGAATCTTCAGCTTTGGTACTGTGTAATACTAAAATACACTGTTGCCCTATTGACATTTATCTCATACAGTCAGAGATTGACATTCTTGTCTTAAAATGCAGTTTAGAGACTCAAACTTGCTTAAATAGCACTGGAGGTGCTATAGTCTATCCAAGAAAGACTGTAAGCTTTTTTAATGCCCTTTGATGATTGGTATATTTATTAGGGAAAGGAATGTGAAGAAAAGAAGAAGAGAACTTGAGAATAAAGAGGATGTATCAGCTAAGTATTTCGTTAGTAGTGTATTTATAATCTTAGTCTGCAAATTCTGATAAGTGAGAGTTCTCGCTGTCACTTCTGCAGTTTCAGTAGAAGTGGCTTCCAAGTATTATTTTTCAAAAATACTTCAAGAGTTATCAATTAACTTTAACATACATAATGCCTTGTAATATTATAGTGGATATTAGGTTTCCTGTTTTACAATTTAAAGGAAGCACTATGGTTACATAACTGACCTTAAAAAAACTTCCAAAAGCACACAATACTTTCTGTATTTTAGGATTTAAGGTTCATATTTCATGGATCATAATTTTTCTTGAATTTGAAAATATTTTAAAAAATAATCAACCACCCAAAACAACTGAAGAAAGTTAATTTTCTTCTTGCTGTGATAAAAATGAGGCCAGGAAAAACCTGGCCCTAAAGATAACTACTTCACAATCTGAGACATCAGAAAAGAATATGCAATCCTGGAGGGAAAGTGTGAGGATAAGGAAGGTTGCTTTTGTTTCTTTCAGACCTTAATTACAGCTTTTAGTATCACGGACCTCCTTTAGTTTAGAGCTAGACACTTTGTGAATTCAGTTGGCTGAGGCAAAAAACCTTTGCTGTTCCCAGACAGAGAAGCTGTCTCAATGGAAATTCCCTATGGACAAGATATGTTTTATTTCTTGCAGAAATAATGCGTCCATTATAGATATTTGAGTATTTTTATCACATTCTGAAAAACTTTCTTAACATGATGGTTAATGTAACTTACATTAAAACAAAGGAAATAAAAAGTAATTTTGTTGGTTCATGTCCAATAGATAGGCTCCAGTTTGATTTCAAATTTCCTGTTAATAATTCACACGTGAATACTTTTCAACTTATCAAATGCCAATGATACAAACTAATAGAATTTGTGTTTTTATAAAGCATCGCCTTTCACTGGTGTGCCCAACAGATCTTTTCTTTATCTTTAATTCTGTAAAAACTATGTGCAGGAGGTGGAGAACCTGTTTGTAATTCTCTCAGCAATTCTGCATCTTGGAGACATTCGCTTTACGGCCCTGACAGACGCTGAGACAGCATTCGTGTCAGACCTGCAGCTACTGGAACAAGGTCAGTAGGACACGACCTTGGAGCCTCGCCTGCTTGGTCCCACAGCAGGGAAGTTGCGCAGTTCCACCGACAGATGGAAACACAATTCCAGGGAGACAAAAAAAAATTACTTCTAAAAATTCATAAGTTACTGTGGGAAGACAGTATCCAATTGACCTGGATGTTTTATAAATTACAGATTTTTATGGGATGAAATAAAATGCCAGTATTGCAAAGTATCTAATTAAATATCATATTTAATACTATTGTTTGCCAAAAGAAATTGTACAGTGCACTTTGTGCAGTCTTCTTTTAAAATGCTTTTGCACTGCTCGTCAGCATCTGAACAATTTGCCTTGAATTGAATTCCTTACATTCAAAATCTTTGTCTTAAAAGGGTCTTTTGTTTGCGTGCTTTGAAGTTTGCCCTCTTGGTCACTGACAAATCTCCTGCAAGTGGCTTATGGATACAGAATGTCAATAAGTAGCATACCTTAACTCTTAATACCGCAGGAAGTCTGCCAAGCCCTGGGGAAAGTCCTGAGTAATCTTTGAAGGGGAAAAAAAGCTGTAATGTAATATACAGATATATTCAAACGTCACAAAGTACTGATTATAGTAATCCGATTTTATGTGTTCATTAATTTTGATTACTCCTATGACAGCAGCCTTTTCATTAATGTTTTGATTCTTTCACTATTCAGAAAGAAATCGACAGAAGATAATCTGATGTAAAAAATGAAATATGCAGTATAGCATAAATCAGTCTTTCTTTACATTTTCTTTTCATTTCAGTGGCAGGGATGCTGCAGGTTTCACCAGATGAGCTTGCTTCAGCCTTAACAACTGATGTTCAGTATTTTAAAGGTAATCTTTTCCAAGCTTACATTCCCATAGATCAGACCTTGGTGTCACTTTGATCCTTCTGATTTAAAAACTTTAAAAGCAGGTGATTTTTGTTTCTTATTTCTTGTATGGTCCTGCAAATGTTCCCTCTGAGGAATTTGTAGGCTTATCTGCCATGCAGTAAATCAGACTGGGCCACCAAATTAGAAATGCCTTTATAATATGGAGAAGAGCAGTTTCACACTGTGGTGCTGATGGACTCCTAACTTGATTAATGTTACAAAAGTGTGTCAAGCTAACGGATTCAATATTAATAGAGAATATTAGTTAAAACTGTAATCAACAGGAGTTTCTTGGGAAAAAAAATCTGAAAAAAATACTTTCAGTAAAATACTAGTTCTGTGTGGTACTCATACACATTTCTTTTGAACAAAGTATAAAGGAATGTATTTCCAAACTAAAAATCTTTTGAGTGTTGACAGTCTTCTCATCTTGCACTGGAGGCTTTAGAAAAAAGCTAACACCATGTAAATGTTTGGCAAAGGAGAAGTAACTGTAGCTAAATTTACTGTAACTAAAATTATTTAAAGTGGAGTTTACAACACATTTTCATCTCCATTTTCTGCTTTTCCTCTTAGGAGACACGATTGTTCGGAGGCACACTATAGAGATTGCAGATTTTTACCGGGATCTCTTGGCAAAATCTCTATATGGTCGTTTATTTAGCTTTTTAGTCAACACAATCAACTGCTACCTTCAAAATCAAGATGAGAGTGGCAGGTAGGAGTGCCATTGGAAGCTATTAGGTGTTCCATTATCTGTTCAAATTCAGAACCATAAATGAAACATGACCCCATTAAATGGTGGAATTTAATGCACACTGATAAAGTTTTAAAGCATTTTATGATAGCATGACATGACACTTGGATCTTTAAAGCACTGGCCATTCCTTCTAGTTGTTTCTTCTGTAACATATTTGTTTATTTGTTTGCTTTTATAGGGGGCCATGGTACTTTATTCAGTAATTCAGATTGGTGGTTACAATTAGTAGCCTTTTAGGAGCTGACAATACAGAATGAATTAAGTCTTTCAACATGCAAAATGCTGCTTGGTGCTTTTTTTATTGCAGAACATGCTTGTTCTTTCTTCCCAAAACAGTGACCTTAGCACAGGGTATTAAAAACAGAATTTTATTCAAAAGTCTTCAACTGAATGTTTAAACTTAACTGAATTAAATGTTCTAAGAATGTTCTCTAGGTTAGCATCTTCTAAATTCGATGCAGTTGCTATCCAGCGTGGTTTCTTGGAAAAATGAATGCTAATTAATGTGCATAAGTGGAGCAGTCAAGAAACAAATTAAAGGAACAACAAATAAAAGGAAATCGCAGTAGAATCAAAGTAACAAACTAAGACAGTAGACCTAATTAGATGATCATATGCATGTGACTTAATCAAAGTTCAGCAGCTCATATTCTCAGCTGAGCTATCTTATGAATGTGAAATACAAGTGGCTTGGAATTATTGGTAAATGGTCATCCACAAATGACAGATGTGGAACTTTCATAAGTATATTTTCTTCATATCATATCTCCGTGGCTGCATAGGAGAAATGTTTCTGAGGTGCCCTCTTCTAAAGCTTGAAGACTTCACAGTCTTATTTTTATTCCTATTCATATACCAATTAGTGACAAATCACATTTCTCTTCTATGGGTGTAGCTAACAGAAAAAGGTACTGTGCCTGAGTAATTCAGCTTTCTGCATCTAAAATCTTTCTATCACTGCATATACACCACCAGAGTGCCTCGCTTCCTGCTGAAGGCAAACATAAGTATGTTGAAATAATGTGGAATGATTTTACTTGTCTCTTTGTGACACTAAGCTAGAGCAATTTTCCAATCCATGTCCTAATTTGACATACGCTGTTTATAATAAAGAAGGGCAGTAGCATGAGGTCACAATTCTTCCTCATTCATTCCTGGGACTTACAGAACATAGGCTTAGCTCAGTGCATGTCTGTGACAGACAACAGCCCAGTTTAGGCATTTCTAATTTCTATGAGCTTTTTTTGTAGTGATTGTTGAGAAAGAAATTTAGAAATGATATATTAAAAATCTATTAAAATTATTTGAAATAATTTTTCAGTGTGTAATTTTACAATTTGATGTCTCAGTCTTTCAGAATAGGGTGGTGTGTATCTCTGTTGTTAATATAAACCTATAATTTCTAGATATCATAGGATCTTCAAATAATGAAAGTCAAAGTTGTTTGTGTATTGTTTATCTTGTAATCTCCTTTTAGTGCAATCTCTTGGTAGAAGAGGTGACTTCTACCTTGTGAAAATATTTTTCAGTGAAGCTATTTCTACTTGTGGGTAACTTGAAGACTGTGTGAGGTTGTAAGTCCCAGCTATAACAGGACAGTTGTTTGATGTATCAGAAATGAGGAATTTGAAATACTCTCCTCTAGCCATATGTTATACCTATGCTTGAAAAGGGGGAGTTTTTCATTTAGGCTGGTTTTAGAAAGCTAACCAGCTCAGGATTAATTGGCAGTACTGACAAGATACACTACATTTTAGAAAGCCAAAGTCAGCTTCTGTTCCCTTTCCAAACTTGAAGCTAGGTAGCTTCTTTTAAGTGAAAATTAAGTTGATCATCCTACACTGATATCTGATATTTCAACTTCAGTTGAATTAGCCCGTGCCCAGCTTTTTTTTTTTTTTCTTTTTTTTGGTCCAGTCTAATCATATTGTTTAACCCAGAGGATTAAATCAAGGCATAGAACAGTTCTAGATGCAAGCTGGATTACATCAATGAATGTGTGATTTGTGGGTCAGATTTACTTCAAATACATCTGAGTAACTATCAGTTAGCAGCATCATATCTCCAGTTTGGTGCAGTTTTAATAAACCTCTGCTTAAAGATCCACCAAAGACATTAAGTTATGTGACTAATTAAGTCTGATACATTCCAGGCCATACTTCATTCCCCAGTTGAAAACTGACAGAATTACTACTTATCAGATGGGATGAAGCCTTCATCAGAAACCTGGAATAAGGTTTCTAACTCAGTTCTCTTGTTTTGTTGTGAGGCAGCTTAGCAGACTTCTATCACACTTCAGCAAGAATTTATGAAGCAATAAAATTAGATTTATTGGGTTAGTAACTCTAAGAGAAGCATTTGATCTTGGCATTTTTGAGGAAACTGATTATCCATGTTTAACTTTTATGGTGGAAATACTTGATTTTGGTCTTTAATATTTGATTTATGTTTACTGTGACATAGCTTGTGACAGGTTTCAGACAAAATAAAAGCAATTATTATCATTCGATCTAAGTGAAAGGGAGGTGATTCTGTGAAAAGCTGCAAAAACAAAGCTCTAAAATGTTGAAATATAGAGAATAAAAAGTGTTGCCAGAATCCAGCAAATTCATTACTTTGTAATATTATTCAATCGGTATAAAGCAAGAATTTTAATGATGGTGTTAAGTGAGATAATACACCTTTAGAAATGTTGTTCTCTTTCATAAAATCTTACTAATAATTTTGTCTAGTTTTAACTGATTTTAACTCTTCATGCTAGTTTAGACTGGTTGCAAGATCTGAGGTTTGTTACTTTATTAATTCTGATATAAGTTTTTTTAAAATTGACTGTGGAGAAATTATATTGCCATAATTGGCCCCTAGAGTGGGATTAGAAGAAAGCTATTAACATTTCTCACAGGTGCTTATAATTATTTTTCTAAATTATTCATATTTATCTTCACTCATCTATATAATGATTTCCTATTCTACTGATTTTATTATTATCAAAATAGTCAGGGTGAATTTCTTCCTAAGACTTAACTCTTCAAAGTTTACTACTGTTTTACTTCCACACAGATAATTATGCTAATTTTCAATTTTGTAGATTCATGGTTGCCTTACTGTGGCATTTCAAGATAATTGGTTGCACATTGGCAAAGTTGGATCTAGTGATCCAAATGAGTAATGAAATGACTTAAGGTAATGTTTTAACAATTCCTGACTCATTCTGCGAGAGGGCTTTTCCTTTATGGATATTTAAGAATGTCTGTGAACTCTTGTGAAATTCTGTTTTTCTTTTCTCTTGGAAAACCAGCTAATTCGGTATATGTGCTTGAGAAAATCTTGATACTGTGTTCCCTGCCTGCTAGTAAGTTGCAGACGTTGTTTTATCAGCTAGTTAGCAAAGATTTTCTCTCTTTGTAGATCAAACCTGATATAAAGCTGATAAATATTTTGTAGATAAAACCTGGCTGAACAGAAGGTCCCAGAGGGCCTGGGTCTGGTTGGAGGCCTCGCACTAGCAGTCACCCTCAGGATCCTTTACTGGGTTCAGTATCATTTAACTTACTCATCACTGACCTGGACGAAGGGCAGATGCCTCCCCAGCAGGTTCACTGCGGACATAAAGCTGGGAGGAGCAGCCATTACCCCAGAAGGCTCTGCAGCCCTTCAGGAGGACCTCAACAGGCTGGGCAGATGGGCAGAGAAGAGCCATCCAAAATTCAACAAGGGCAAATGCAGGGCCCTGAACCTGGGGAAGAACAACCCCCTGCACCAGTACAGGGTGGAGGCTGATCCATTGGGAAGCAGCTCTGTGGAGAAGGACATGAGAGTCCTGGTGGACAGCAAGCTGTCCACGGGGCCAGCAGTGTGACACTGTGGCCAAGGCCAATGCTATCCTGAGAGGCATTAGGAAGAGCATTGCCAGCAGGATGAGGGAGGTGATTCTGTCCCTCTACACAGCCCTGGTGAGGCACATCTGGAGTGCTGCATCCATTTCTGGGCTCTGCAGAAGAAGAGAGACATGGAGCTCCTGCAGCAGGTCCAGCAGAGGCTACAAAGATGTTTCAGAGACTGAAGCATTTCTCTTACGAGGAAAGTCTGAGAGAGTTGGGCCTGTTCAGTCTTGAGAAGAGACAACTGAGAGGCAAACCTAATGACTGTCTATCAGTATCTGAAGGGAGGGTGTGAGAGGATGGACCAGGCTCTGCTCTGTGGTGCAAAGAATAGGACAAGAGGCAATGGACAGAAACTGAGGCACAGGAAGCTCCACCTAAACATGAGGAAGAACTTCTTTATTGTGAGGGTGACTGAGCTCTGGAACAGATTGTCCAGGGAGGTTGTGGAGTCTCACTGACTGGAGATATTAAAAAACCGTCTGGATGCAGTTCTGTGCCATGTGCTCTGGGATGGCCCTGCTTGAGCACGGAGGTTGGACTGTGGTCTCTTCCAGCCTGACCCAGTCTGTGATTCTTATGTGGCAGTGTTACAGACAAACAAAGAAAGCTGGAATTCAGTTATACTTTCTGTCTGTATAACGAGATCAGCCATAGATTTCTGTTGCATATAGAGCATACAGAATATTTCTAAATAGGTAGTTTCTGAAAGCTTGTATATTCTGACTGTATACTCTTACACCCATCAAAATTCAAGTAGTGCCAAAGAGTAGCAGTAGGAACACTCATTTGGGGAAAGGAAAGATCTCAGAACTCTCATTTACAAAATTCTTAGTACACATTATCTGATTTATAGAACAAGAAATTCTGGGATAGAAATCTCCCCAGCTTCAGAAAAAAAAAAGAGAAAAAAACCCTGAAACATTTATTTATCTATTATTGGACTCAGTAGAAGGGTGCTGAGAGTGCAGGAAGGAAGGAAAGAAACTTCCTGTTCAGAACATGAACCTATGGCACAATAAGAATTGTTTCTATATGTGGAGTTAGGGAGTCTTTAAAACAGACAAACAGTACAAAGCATCTAATATAATATAGTGAATAATATCATAATTTGAAATCTGCTTCAGTCTGGATAATTTCCAGTGTTTCATTAAACAAGATAATGCCAGTTTTTAAAGCACAGGACAAATTTTACTTGAAAGAGCTGAGGAAGAGTATGTGCTACTAATGAAAGAGCTATAGATCTTTAGTCTGTTGGGAAATATACTTCTTCCTTCCTGCCATAACTGTCAAGTCACTCAAAAAAATGTTTGTCAGATATGGAGCCAGTGTTTCTTTCTGATGTATCCAGCCACCATCTCTATATGCACCACTCACACCTGGATAAGGTAATATGAAAAGAAAAATTACAGTTGTTGAGCAAGACACCTGAGAGAAATGGCAACACCACCAAATCTCAGCAAAAATGTCAGACTATTGAAAAATCTCCTTCATAAGTTTCAGAAACTAGCTTTGTTTAGTAATTGTTTGAGATGAACATATCCAACTGGATGTATTCAGCCTATTCTGTTTAAAAGCTGTGTTTGTGACAACAGGTATAATCTGTCCCCTGAGAATATTGAGGGCTTCTTAATTAGGATTCTGAGGGTCCTCATTTGAAGGCTAAGCTATATACTTCATCTAATCAGAGAAATATTTCCTCATTAATCAGTATTACTTCCAGTTTATCCAGATCAGACATAAGCCCTCCTCATTACTGGCAGAAGTTGGAAGAAGAGCAAGAACTGTTATACCTTGGGCAGATGAAAAGATGCATTAGATCACCCTCCCACAACAGTTTCATCTCATTGCTTTATGCTGGCAGATTGCAAAAGACAACGAAAGGAATGAACCCTACGGATTTTGTAGCTAAGAACCATCTGCAATGGGAAAAAAGTCAACACATAACATTCTGTAGGTTAGTCTGAAGCAGTGGGTCAGATGTATTGTAAAAGGATTTCTGTTCACCTTGCCAGGAATGGCAAATGTTTCCAGAGCATCTCTTGATGAATGGCAAGGTGTCTGCCAAGGTGGTAGATTATCAGACAGGATGTCTTCTGTATTTGTATTGTTTTTAGGAGTTGCCAGGAATTTTTATGTAGTTTCTTTATAATACAGTTTTTAAGTGTACAAGATCAAAAGGGTATTTCTAGTCGATAAGGACATCTTTACAGAGATGTTGTTCTGAGCAAAAAAGGCAAAACTGGAGGCATTGTAAAATAGTGTAAGTTGAAATGCTGTTTTGTGAATCAGAAAACCAAAATGACTTATAGTGAACATCCATGCTTGTTCTTAACTATTCACACCTGTGTGCTGGTATAAGAGATAAAAAAGTTCTTCAAGTATTGGCAGATTCCTTCTTTTCTAATTTCTATGCTGGGAAGTATTGTCAGTCCCCGCTAAAACTATAGTTATTTTAGTTATACATAGTAAATATTAAATATCTGAAACATAATGAAGAAATGTGTCAGTGATGGTTAGTAATCATAAAATAAGAAAATAAAATAATGAAATCTTTCAAACAAAAAGTGCCTTTTTCTAACATTTGTTCTTTTAGACACTGGTGACTTGCCCTTTCATTTGTAAACATGGAATCATTCATGCTTTATTTTGCCTTGGGAATCTTTGCTATGATTATTTAAGGAAAGTAATTTTGCTGGAATTAATATGATTGACAGCTAGCCTGTAAAAACATGTATGGACCCTCCTTCTGGGAAGAAAAGTGGAATGAAAAGGAGAAAGACAAGAAGAAAGATTAAAAAAGCAAAGTAATTTGCAGCCACATATAAAGCAATGCTTTTAATTTGGATGTTGTGCTGTCAGTTGTTATTTAGTTTTCAAAATCTGAGCAATAATTTAATACAGAAAATTACAATCACGGTTGTAGAGATTCTGCACATAAATAGCACAATGTAATAGTAAAATGTCACTGTTGTAGAGGATACAGAGCCTTGTTCTATTATACTTGCCCCATAGGCAAGATATTAATTATGTAAAACCTCCAGCTCTTTCAATGTAGTGTGTGCATCTCATAATACTTGACCAAAATTATAAAGAGGAGTTCATAAAAACACTGAGACTACATAGTTTTCTGTCAACAAATGCATCTACAGCAAGCTAGGGTATTTCTCACAAATATCACAGTTTTGATAAGGAGATTTATTTGAGGTAGGCAATAAGCTGGCTGCTAAGTCTTTTATTTAGAGTTTTAGAAACTAGGACTAGGTTCCTATTTTGCCTGACTTAATAATTCATTAAGTCAGTTTGTATTGGTCTTTTCCTTATGCAAATGTTTACATATTCCTTGAGGGAAAGTAAGAGAGACTAATTTGACAAAATAACAGTCATGGATTCAGCTGGGATGTAAACAATCCAGTCTCAAATCCATTAATTGAATCAGACAGAGAAAGGATAAGCTGTTGTATCTGTATTAAGGAGTTCTTAAAAACCATGAAATATAATGCAGTATTTCAGCTGTTATACAATGTTACATAGCAGTTCATATTTTGCCTGCCTATAAGGAAAGCTTTATATAAATGGCAAAAAAAAAAAAAACAAACCAAGAATAAAGAGTGAAAACCTGTTAATTATTCTGAAATTTCAATGTTTTCTTTTCCCAAAACTTGTTTAAATAGCATAATAGTCTGTATTTTCGGTATTCGTTTCTCTGAGGTTGTTTGTTTTTAAACATTTAATTCTTCTTTCTAGGAATGGACAGGTTTTGTTGAAAACACATTGTGACAAGGAATGTACACCCTCCGTCTCTAATCAGGAGCAGTTGTGAATGAGGCTTACATTTTAAAACCCAATTTAAATTGCACTCATTGCTAGAGATGGAGGTGGTGATATAACTTTATGCTGCTTCTTGTAGAAATTCCCTTGGAGGCTAATCGACCTCCCGATAACCTCCCCTGCCCAACAAAGCCATTCTAGACTAGATTTATTATGTAACAACCCATGTCTGACATTTACGCACACAGCGAGTCCTGTGACAATCAGTAGTGCATTGAATTCATGTGCTTTTGAAATGAAGACAGAGTTCTTGGGTATGATTTCTGAAAAAGGCTCTGCTTGCCCCTGAGGATTGTTTTTGCCAGCTTGTTTTGTAATATGCATTTTTTCAAATGATTTTACTTTGTTTATTATATGGCAATTTATTTTGAGGGCTGGATCCTCATCTAATGACACGGTAGAGGTTACAATGACTGCAATGGAACTGTATTTATGTACTCCAACAGTGATTCACCTTTTTCTCCTTTAAAACTATATCCTGATATGCACAGAGGTTTAGATATAGGGGAAACTTAAAACATGGAGAAAAAATGTGGAAGGATCTCAGAACCAGCAGCCTGTGATATTATTGTTGCAAAGTAGGCAAGAGACTATCCCAAATATTCATTTTGCTCACTGCAGTGAATTTAGATTCCTCTCCAGATCAGGTTTACAATGACTCAGTCCCAAGTAAGTACAGAATATTAACACCTCTGTCCTTTTCCCATTTCTCCTGACCAAATCCTAGGTGGCTGCTCTGCCCTGATCCTTCCACTCCTTCCAACTGGCTGCAATAAAATCCCTTCCCTGACTGTATGCAGTGACACACGACAAATTAGATGCAATGTCAACAAGTACTCTTTTATATATAGAGAGAAGAAACATCTGCCTTCTTCAGGCCTGACCCCTGACAGTTCTTTCCCCTGGGATGTGTAAGCTCTTGGGCAGCCTGAGCCCAGAAATTCTGCTTGATGGTGACACAGAGGACTTGTGCTTAACAGGTTTCCCTTGAAGTACATTTTGTAGAAGCAATTCTGGCTGCCAAAGAAATGTAAACAGGAAAGGATAACTGAGTGCAACCAAGCATTTTTGAAACTTCTCCAAAATGGTTATCCCTGATGTCAGAAAATGAGGATCTATATCCTTAGAAACTGGACTTTAAGGAAGTTAAGATTTTCTCCCTTCTCTTACAAATTTAGTTTTTAGCATGGCTACTAAAGTAATCTTGAACCCTGCTTTTTTATTTCAGTATAATAGCTTGGTGAGTAGAAATTTGATTCTGTTTTGTACATGGTCTGTTTGTGTATTTCATCCATGTTTTTGAAATACAGCCTGCTTTTGTCCTAGGACGGAAATACTTCTGTCAGAAACAACAGATAGATTATTCACTTGCTTTAATTCTTATTATCTGCAATATCTTTTTTTCTTCCCAGTGACCAGGTGTTTGAAATTGGAGTATTAGATATTTTTGGATTTGAAGAATTTCAAAAGAATACTTTTGAACAGGCAAGTGTGGATGTTTTGCTGAATTTACTGTACCTGTTTTTAATTTTCTAATTAACGAGTTTTGATCAGAATACAAATATCATGAAGGTGACAGTTTTCCTTTAAAATATTTTTTCCATTCTACTTATATGTGTATGAATTATATGCTGGGTTTTATGTAGTTGTAAACAATTTTAAAATAATATAGTAAGTATCTTTCGTGATTTTGAAGAGGGGTAATATCAGCACAGAAAGAAAATCTGAGGGAAATAGTGTTGTTTGTTTTCATGCTTGTGGAAGTTATACTTCAACTAGATCAGTGAGTAGAAGGACAATACACTGAATTAGAAGAAAGATCAAAAGGTCTTCAGATGCCTTGGAGAAAAAAATAAAATTAAAATGCTGCTTTAGGCTAAGTGCCATTACTGGCAGATTCACCTCTGTGTGACTTTACATGTGACTTTTCAAAAAATTGAACTGCATCTATGAAAAATAAACTAAAATTTAAGTCACTTCATACTTTAAAATCCTTTTAAATATCAAAATTCCTTTAAGATGTTTGCCTGTCTTCAACATTAGTCACTGACTACCAGAGCTCTTGTGAATTATGTATTTCAGAAGCATTAGTGACTCTACACAACACACTGAAAGAGGTGTTTAAGTTGTTCAGTTGTTCATTCATTCTGTAATGCAGCAGAAGAAAATCAAAGCATAGAACAAAAAAGCATAGAAAAGAATTGAGAAGGCATCAGCAGCAACAAAGGACTTTTTATTATTTGAAATCAGGATTTGCCCCTTTATCCCGGTCAATCCATTGGTTTATGGCTCAACTTTCTACTGAAACAGAAGTCATAGAGACACATTAGTTCAGCTTGTGTAGCATGTTTACATTTCTACCCAATTTCCAAATGTTTGAAAGCAAGTGATGATTTTACCTGTACCTTCAAAAGAGCATGTGAGAAGGCAATAAAATAAATTTCAGTTTCCCTCTCACAAAATTCTTTTTGCTGTTACAGTTCTACAACTTTTGCTGGATTAAGGACTGTTGATGTGTACCAATATTCATAGTCTTTCACTCATTGTGAATGCCGCCTTTGAGGGAGAATATAAAGTGAAAAATTAAAAACATTTTAACAGACTGAATATAGGAAAAAAGGAATCCATAAGCCTCCTGATTAATAGGTATAAAGCATTCTATGCAATTTAAATACTTCTCAAAAGAGAGGGATTCATCTTAAGACTTGCTGGTTATTTTCTGTTGACTCTGTTCTGGATTGCTTTTTTGTCATGAAACTCATAAAAGATCTGCAGTAGACATCATGAAATACCATGAATTCTGTTTTCTGGGGTAAGTTGTTTTCTGCCTAATAACTGCAGAGGATGCTTAAAGAGAAAATACAAGATCTAAGAAAAATGAGTAAAAATAAATTTATTTTATGGTTTCTGAATAGCAAACATGATAATTTCAAAGTCAAATTTGCATTTTTATTTTATTTTTTCTAAATAAGTATATTTCAAGAGACACATGCTGTCCCTTCACCTGGACTGAATGCATTTTGTTGAATAATATTAAGTTATAATCTGAGTCGTTATCTCAGTATCTACTTAACTGCATTCCTGAAGAGACAGAAGAGAGGTGTGAGGTTTTTTAAATGCAATCCATAATACAATTAACATATCTGATTCCTGAAGTGGTAGGTTGTAGTATCAATGAAGAGAAGCAGTTTGCATCACCACGTGACACAACCTAATCATGCAGACTTACCCCAAACAGCCTGAGCTTCAAACCTGGATCTCTCTAGCAGTCTGTCCTAGTTCAGACTTCTGCCTGGGCTCATTAACCCGAACAATAAACAGTCTTGTTAGGCCAGATAGGGTCCTCATGCAAAACATTGCATCATGTGTCATGCAAACATGGCCAGTGTCAAGGCCTGTGACTGCAGAGTGTTAACATTAAATGTTACAGCCAGACAGTGATGAGCCATAATTTTTTTTTGGTCACATTTAGATTAACATGTTTTAAAATGGCATTAGCAAAGTAATTTTAGGGAAAATAAACCTTTTTTTTTTTTCAAATTAGTGTATGATAAGGCATCCTTTGTGATAGTTGTTTTCCTGTTTTCTTGGGAAAAAAATTACAACTGTTTTCAATAAAAATTAAAACTTCCTGATTGCCCAAAACAGGGGATATTCTAAGCAGCTGTGTGAATCTTTCCAGTGCTTTATATCAGGCCAGTAGATAAACAGTTTAATATCATAATGAAGAGAGAAATAAGATAGTAAATCACATGTCAGTTTCAATAAACTGTTTGAAGATAGTTCAGGCAGACAAAGATGGATAAACCAGGTAGAATAACTTGTTTACTCCAGTGTATGTTTTGGAATGACAAGGCATTAGAGTATTGAAATATCGAAGTCAAATGAAGAATTGGTCCAGGAACAGCTCATGAGCAATGCAAAGGAAAGCAGCTGTCAAAGGTTTAGAAAAGTAAGATGAATTATGTCTACACCAAGAATCTGATAAATTCTGCAGACAAAGTGATGTGATTGACAGCTTGTAGAGAGAAAACTTTTGTAGACCATTGCAAACAACAAGGCATTAGAAGGTAAAAAACATTATGAATTAAGTGTTCAGTTTCCCTTATACTTAGGAAGCATTGGTTGTATAGAGCATGTAAAATAAAAGTAAATAAGTGTGTGGAATAAGCAATAGGGAGGGTAGTTTTGATTTTTGGCATGAAACTTAAAATCTGAAAGACTTTTAGAACAGTGTTTTTAGAAGCCACAGTCTGAAGGACTCATTGCTCAATAAAGACTGAAAGCTTCTGAATTACCAGCATTCAGTGAGTTACTGCTTTTACTACTTATCAGCTGAGTTATAGTAAATGACTACAGGACACTTTCAGGTCACCCCAATTACAATTTACAATCACTTCCTAGCAGTGATCATTAGTTTGGGAACAACATTTTCCTGGAGCAGCTGCATACCTGCTGTGCCAGAACAGCTTTGTATACAGCCACACTGGAACATGGTCAAAAGTGAGCACAATTTCTCTTTCCTATTCTCTAGAGAAATGGCCTTCATTTTGTGGTCATTTCAGGAAATACAAGTGCTCTACCAAATATGTCAATGGTAGTTTCCAGTGTTAATTCAGTTTTTTCTCAGGCTTCCCAGTTTGAAAGTCACTGTATTTGTTTACAGTTTATTCTGCACCCCTTTAAAACTAGAAAATGTCTACTTCTAGTAGAATTTAAAACTAGGTTATGTCTTATTCATGGCTCCTTCACAGCACAACTCCAAATTCTACAGTCAAGGAAAACTGCAACCTTCGTACTTAGGACAGTTTGATGCATACTTACGATTTTTTAACCACAAACTGAACAAACTCATAAATGGAAGCCTGTAGTCATAGATGCATCATAAAGAACAATAATGCAATAAAGTAAAATGGACACTAGTAGTCTTTTCTGTCTGATGTATAGCTCAAGTGATAAACTGAAGAAGATACTAGTTCTTGCTAAATTATGTGTTTAGCTCTTGCATGGCATTTTTACCTCTGTAGGCCTCTTTCATTTTGCAGAAGAAAGTATATATATATATTATTCTTTTTGTAGGAAATATAAGTGATTTATCTAAATCAGTACTGCAGGTCACTGGAACAGTCAAGTGTCTCCTGACTCCCATTCAGCTCCATACTCACTAGAGTATATGCACATTATCTGTGTGATGCAGTATAGCTCTGGGAGAGGCTGTGCCGTGGCAACTCCGTGCAGCACATCCTCTGCAAGAGGAGCTCTCTGAGAGAAGAGAGCATTGCCTGTCCCACTCAGGACTCGGCTTCAGAATCACTATGGTGAAGCAGAAGAGGTCATAGAACCCAGCTGTGTTGTAATTTTCACCTATGTTTGTTATTAGGTGTGATAGATTTTAACTTCTCAGCATGTTATTTCTATGTTTAACTCTGCTGACGCTACATTTTTGTCATATAGCATTTCCTAGCTAAAATAGCCGTAACAGATTATTTTACATTAAATTGCATTGTCTCACCCATTAGACTGCTTCTAGCTGTCCAAACGTAAGGTCATGTTGCCTGTTTTGAAGATGGATGAATATGAATAGACAGAAGTTACATGACTTAATTTTTCTACAGTCATTGTAGTCTCAGTGATAGATGGGAGGTCACATACTCAGGTTTTTGCATTTAGACAATCTGAAAGAGCATTTTAAGATTTTATTTTATGCAGAAGAAATCAACCTTCTTTGATTTTGCCTGTTAAGAGCATAGATGGATGGTCCTGCTTGCCTCTGTGGAATAGGCAGCTGCTGGTGCACACTGGGCTCAGTTACTGTGTAGGGACTTAATGCGGAACCCTCCACTGCAGTTCCCAATGCTGGAGTATTCCTTATTCCCCATAGGATGATGGGCAGTGCTTACCATGTTAATTCAGTCTTTCACAAGGAAACATGACATGTTATTTTTAAGTCAGAGTTTTGCTAGCCTGCACACACAGGAAGGTTTTAACATCCTTGTTGTGGAGCAGCAAGAACCAGCTGATCCTTGGCACCAGGGAGCCTCCAACAGGAGGCCCCAGAGGATGGCCGTGCCCTCCCTGCTGGGCAGCATCCCTGCAGCATCCCTGGGCAGCACATCCATGGGCACAGCCAGGGCCAGGAACAGTGCTCGTCAGCTGCCCTGACACGGCAAGCAGCCACATGGAGCTGGGACCCTGTCACAAGCAGTTGGAGAAAGAGCTGGAAGGTGGCACTGCCACCGGGACTGCGCCCATCGGCAAGGAGTGGTTGGGGGCCCCAGAAAAAGCTGAGCAGGGCTCTAAAAGCCTATTCCTCAGGGGCCTGCCAATCCTGTGTTTTACTTTCTTCCTCAGCTCAATTCTTTAGGATCTTACACTCTTCATGGCCCTGTCATGGTGTACTCCCCCTTCTTCCCTCTTAGTCTCTTGGGTCTTCTTCCCAGTGCACACATTTTTTTCCATTTATGAAGGACACTATATTGTATGTCCAGTCTTCCAGTCAGCCACTGGAAGACCAATGTTACTTGGCTTTAAAGCTGGTTAATTGAGTACTTGACATTAAAATAATGCTTTTTTTCTTTATTCTTTTACGGTAAACACTTTGTAGCAAAAAGTAAAATAATTTATGTCACATTGAGATTTCCAGCTCAATTCACTTTGTGATTGATTGGTGAAATACTGCACAACATTTAACTGATATCTTACTTTTACACAGTAGCACCCTTTTTTATCCCATACTACTTAGTTTCTGGCCAGCATTGTGAGTGAAAAAATAATTTAGAACTATTTCAGTTTCAGAACAATTCCAAACTCTTTCAAGGAAAGACTGTTGTTACCATGTTTGTTTGTTTGCTTGTTTGTTTAATACTTTCATATGCACGAAAACAGGTGGTGAAAAACAGGTGGTACAAAAACAAGGTGAAAAAAATTTCACCTTGATTCACTTTCAATTTTCAATTGAAATTGTCCCTTTCCACTTTGTATTGAAATTGTCCCTCTTTTGAGGGGCATTTCAGACCCTCCTTTCTGGAAGGCTTCTCAGGTCATTGCGGCCTGCAGTAAAATTTTAATAGCACAGGATTTTCTTTTACATTCTTTGAGGAACGCAGGTCATCTGATGGCAACTGATTCCAGAGATGACATGGACTCTCGTGAATTAAAGATATTCTGACAGAGGTAGAAGGACTATCTCTGAATTTGTGTTGGAGCTGCATGGAGAACAAGAAATCTGCGTTCGAGCCGATTAGCCCTAAAAGGCAAAGGAAGAAATAGAATGGTTCTAGTCTTGTTATAAATTCATTAGAAATATTCGAGTGGGTACTATGCGTAAAGAAAAGGATGTTGAAATATTTGGGTAACAGATACAAAGGGGTACAGCACTTAAGATACTTCTGAAAAATTAGTGTCAATCTTAGGTTTAAAAATATTTTCTGAGTCCAACCTCTGAAAAAAGAAGGCGAGTCTGTGTTTCATTTCTTAGAAATTACATTTTTGTGAAATGCTAAAACTCTTCCTTACAGATTAAATTTGACATTGTAGCTTCATCATCTCAGCCCGTAAATTAGGGCCTGATAGCTGTGTTCAAAGGACATGGAGTAAGCTTTACTCCATGCTCTGAATACACATTCCTTGGGCAAGTTAATCCTTCTGCATGACCAAAGCATGTAAATGAGCTTTCCAAAGGGTCTTTGCATCCATCTTTCCTTCATTGATTGACAGTCACCAAGTCTTTTTTCCACAAATTTCCCTTTTTGATAATGCCTTTTTCAAATAGGTGTAAGAGTAGGAAGAGTGAATAGAGTGAAGAGCAGGAAAATTTCATTAGTCATGAGTGCTTTTCTGTATTCAGTGCACAGTACAGTTTTGGTATTCTACCTAAATTTTAATTTGGAATGTACTTAGTGATACTAACTGGTCAAATGTGGTAAAAGAAGAGAGATCAAGGTAACGCTGTCTAATGTGATGGATACTTACTGCTTTGACCAAATGCCACTGTATTATTTTCCAAAATTTTCAATTTAGATGGTGCTGCAAGTTGTGGTTGTTTTGGTGGCTTTTTTTTTTTTAACACTTGAACAAGAGTATTTTTTTCTTCTAATAATATTCTAAAAGAACTTCTTAGAGAGGACTTGGACAAATATATGATGTATTTATTTTCACTGAGGCATGATAGTGAGTTAAGGTAAAAAAGACCAGTAGAAGGAGAAATACTTAAAAGACATAATATTGACCCCAAGAGATGCATATCAAGAACAGTTTAACAATGTTTTGTACTTTTTGTACTTTTGACAAAAAGTACCATAGGTAATATTGAGTAAAACTGCTAGGTAAAGCAAATGTAGTTCTTAAAAGTGTTCCCCAAATATTTGTTTTAGGTTAAAAATTTATTTGAGGCTTTTTTTTTTTTTTTATTACTACTGTATTTCCATCTAATTTACATGAGTACGGTTAAATACATGTTTTAAAAATGCAGTTCTATGAACTTTCTAAAACTTTGGACAGAAAGTACATCATTGTTTTATATAATATTTAGAAGACATGGAGCAAAAGAATTTTTTGGGTAACAGTGTTACTTTTGTTGCTAAGAAGCACCCCAGTGTATCCCATAATACACTGTAGATCAGTAGAATTTTAAAAAATGGTTTTTTATTTACCATCCAAGCATACTATGTATGAATGTTTTAACAAAACACTATTCCATTTATTTTGGTACTTAAAACCAACACTAGTTCTCAGATCATTTTAAGATGTGTCTAAGGTAGTCTTTCCTTTGTCTCAAATTGTATAGTTCAATGATTTTGCTGCACAGTCAGGTTCTCAAATACTTTTTTTTATAATGCATTTTAAGAGATTGGCTCTTGATAAAAAGTAAGCTTGAATTTATGGGGATTTTGACAGCTTTTCTTATTGTAAAATACACCTTTGTAAAGTTGATTGACCTGGTTCTCTAAATAAGTCATCTGCAAATAAAGATATACATTGTGTATATACTATTACCATATCCTGCAAAATATAAGCTTGTCTGCCTTATAATGTTAATAAGCACCTGGAAAGATTTTGTAATTAGAATTCCAGAAGTGATCAGTAAAGCACATTTTGCCTGCCACAGAGTTAAAAAAGCTGTCCTTTCCATAAAATAGGTAGGTAATGGAAGACAGTTTTATGCTTTTATTGTTAATAAAATGAGATAATAATCTGAATGGTTATAAATCCCACTGTAAATAAACACTGGTTTTATTTGAGGCTGTCTTTTGCCTGCACTATCATGTATTAGTAAAGATAGTTAATAATAGAAGTTTGGTTGTAAAATGAGCTTTGTCTCATTTCTTCTTACTGTTTTTCACACTGATCTATTTCATTGTATAGCAAGTACAAGTTGACTATACTAAGAGGAGGTGTTAATGGAAAATTCAGACAACTATTACACGTTATGTGGTTCTCTTCCTTCATATGGGTGTTAAGCCATGTAATTTTAGGATTGATCTAAATATTTCATACTTTTTAATATGATTTGCTGGTGGAATTGCTTTTACACACTTTCTTCATGGAAGATAGAGTTAATGGCTGGCCAACACAAATATGGGACTAGTTTAGACTGAAAAGAAAATGTGTGCAGGCATTCCTTGTATCATTCCTTATATAAAGCGTTCTTCCTCCCTTTTAGGTGATTCTGTTTTCTTAATTTCTTAGTTATAGTTAACGTAGCATTGGAAGAGGTTTTCAAATTTTCAACTAAAATTTCCACTTCAATGTAAAAAAAAAAGTTTATTCCACAAGATTTTTAAATATTTACTTATTTTTACAGGTGAGCTTTGAATAAAATGCAAAAGTACACAAATATGCTGATACAATTCCCACCTGTTTTTAATTGAAAATCAGATTTCTGTGAATCTGTTTAATTTTACGTCCTATAAGGCAATCAAAGAAAATATTTGAGAACCTTCTACACTATTTATCTCTCCAAACTTTGAACTTTTCTGTGGAACACCATTGTCTTGCCAATCTTCCCTTAGAATTTCTGTAAAATGGAGAGCAGCATCTAGTAAAATGTCCCTACGTGTTTTATGTGTTTTGGCAAAAACACAAGTTCTTCAGAGTCTGCTTTAGACATCAGTGACATTATATGTGGAAACAGAGTTTTGTCTTTGTTAGCATTGAACTAACTACAGACTCAGGATCTTAAACAAATATGTAGGTTGTTTGATTTTGGGGTTTTTTTTGCTAAAAGCACATTGTATTTGTATAACCTTCCTGAATATAAAATGCAGAAGACTATTAAATGTACAAATTTATATGTAGAGTTACCCTAGTTCATTCAATGGATTTAGTGTAGATTTGCACTGTATTTTATAATACTGATATTTGATAATTCTTATGTGGAATTCACAATGAGCTGTGCAGGCAGAAAACTGTATGTTCCCAATTTAATAGTAATAGCTGTTAAAATCTAAATTTCCCTAGGGTCTTCATAAATCTGTGGTCTACCAAGAGATAACATATTGTGGATTGACATTTCATCAAATTCGATATTAGACATGCAGTAAAACCTGTGTCAATGAATTATCCAGTAAGCATCTAATACTCTTTTTTCTTCATTTTACAATAGCTGTGTGTCAATATGACCAATGAGAAGATACACCAATACATCAATGAAGTGCTTTTCCTACAAGAGCAAGCAGAATGTGTACAAGAGGGAGTTACCATGGAAACGATGTATTCTCCTGGTAACCATACTGCAGCCTTGGATTTTTTCTTTCAGGTAGTTTCCAGATCCATTTTAGACCATGTATATTTATTCTGAGAAGGAAGTAACACAACTAGTTTCTAAAAGATCATCAGTAGTGACCATTTTTGGCAGCTGAAATACTGCTCCTACATATCTTGTAGAACCAGCCTTGAAGGCTTACCAAAATATTTTAATCTTTTTTATTTTTCCTTTTCTTTGAGGTGATATATGTTTCTTTGTACTAAATTACAAGCTGTTTTACTCTACAGTGAACAACTGAAATTCTACTGCTCCTGTATAAAATGAGAAAAGTCTACTTTTCGTTTCAGAAACCATCAGGCTTTTTGTCAATGCTGGATGAAGAAAGCCAATCTGTTTGGTCAGTGGAACAGAGTCTTTCTAAACGCATTCAGTCTTACCTGGATACATCAGACACAAACACAGTATATTCCTCCACCAAAGATGGAAATGGTAACCTTGCCCCAAAGGATCTGGGCTCTACCTTCACTGTTATGCATTATGCTGGCAGGGTAAGTTGTTTGAATATCATTTACATGCAGTTAATGAAAAAAGTAAACAAACCAAGATTTTACATGGCTTCTCCAACTCCTGGCTATAAATAGGATTTCACTGTCAAGTGATAGATTTTCAAAGGACAACTTAAAATCTCAATGCCATATCTAGTGTATGAAATGTGTAGCTTATATCACAGCATGCAGGATGCAGGCTACCTAATTCTGGCTCCTAAATTTTGTTTTCGTTGTAGGCATTTCATGTAGAAGGGGTGATTCAGATCTCTCAGCATAAATGTTTAATGCCATTATAGTTGGCTTTACTTTGCATACAGATGTGGTTCAAGAACAGTACAGGTTCCCTGTAGCTCCTCTGCTATATATGTAGATACCTGGGTTACCACCATGAATCGGGTAAAAAAATCAAAACCTCCACTTTTTTGTTAGTAGTCATAATAATTCTCTTCCTGTAAAAACCCAGAACATGCTAAATATCTTTCAATATGACTTTAAAATTAGATTAATTTTTTTTATTCCCCTGCCTGCAGCATTCACAGAAAAAGTGTAATCAATTCTTTTGAATAGGCTTCTTACCCTTTTCTTTCCAATACTTCATTTTCACCTTGTCCCCACAACCATCCACAACTCAAAGCAAGCAAATTAGGTACGTGTTTAAAAGGATAGCAATTTTTTTTAGATAATCTGACAGCAGTATAAATGGGGATGGATCTATTATGTGACTCCCCATTTGGAAATGAAGCTGATGGAAGCCTTGAGTTGTGTTTTGACGCAAGCAAATTTGTTCCTGCCCAGTGATAGAAATGTGGTCATTATGGAAAAGACTATTTGCGTAGTGTTTAAATTCCTAACCTAAATACTCTGAATAACTCCCTGTAGGTTCTTCTGTCATCACGAGACCTTCTACTTAGACTCAAATTATTTGCCAAAGTTAAGTGGTTTGAATACCTCCACTATTGGGACTTGTGAGTAGGAATGCGGGCACACAGTGGTTAGATAATAGTAAAACCAAGATTTTTGTGAAACTTACTAGGACTTTTAAGTGATGGAATAAAGAACTGGCCATGAACATCAGATGTCTAATTTAATTTATTCACTTTTTTTCTGCTTGTTACATAAGTATTTTTAATGCAGTTCTCTTTATACAAATTAATCATAAGAGCTCAAAAAAGTTCTGCACCCCAAAACCTGACATGGAAGCAGCATCAAGGCATCTACAGACCACACAACCAGAATAATAGGCACATTTCTTCAAACTTAAAGAAGTGATTGTCTTATTCTCTGAAGAAGCATTCAGAAGATTTTGTAAAGGCCAATATTTCAGGTGCCTAGGTCTGAAGGTTAAACTGTGAGTGGTAAAGAGGACACTTTTCAATAACATGTGTTTTAGCCTTGCATGGTTGTTTAGATTTTTGTTTTATAACATAGACACTTGGTTTGACCTTTTCCTAATAATAGTAATGACATTTAATCTAAAAGCATGAACAAATAGACAACTCTCCAAGTAATGTAAATCCACACATTCTTTTGAAGTCACTGAAGATCCTTTGATTTACATTGGCCAAGGAACTATTCCAGTCAGGTTGTTCTTTGCATCCTTATGACAGTGAAATGCTTGGCCCTGCCAAAGCAGAAAAATCCTCTTGAGAGTGCTTAACTCTCCTTGCTTTAATAGTAATTGAGCTAAATCCTTAAAGACACTTGGATTTTTGGTATCTTGTGGAACTGTTACCTAGCTATCATAGATTGAAATTTCCAGTGATTCATGATACGTAGTTATATAAGCTCCAGTGATAGTATGACTGTACTAAATCACACAAAATTAGTTTATTCTGAGAATAGTATGTCTTCATACATTGAGAACCTGAATATGAAAAACTGAGATTTTAAAACTGTGGATGCTGGTCTTTAGATTGTGCTATTACTGCATTTAGTAGCTTTTTACAGGAGTCATTGGTGATATATGCTTTATGAAAATTGTTAATGGATGAGGCTTTTAAATATACTAGGATTTATTGGCACTCAAAAATAAGAATTTCATATATAAGGTAGCAATATAGTTTGGTAGGTTTTGAGACCCATTTTTATATTCTGGTATCAATTAAATGGGTCTAAAGTAAGTGAAGTATAAAGTAATCTTACCCTGTATCATTGCCTTCAGAGATCTCCAAATTTATAACAAGAGCCCTTAATTTTATTGTCACTTACCACAATTTTTCACCAATTTTTACACCTTTAACTTGGTAAAGCTTCTCATTATTTACATCAGTATAACTGAAAGATTAATCAGACCCAGAGTAAGGAAGGAATTACCAGCAAACTGTGACAGGTAATCGAACATGGAAGTCTTCACTTCCAGCATTAATCGTTTATGTTCAGGTGATGTGTCTAGGCTGGCAGTTGAGGAAGAAGTCACACTGAGTGCAGCAGGCTCTGTGTTAGAACATGAAGGCAGACATCCTGATTTCTCTAGGTAACAAAAGTTGTAACTGCAATGTAGTTCACAACCAGTGTTAAAGAGCTGCTACTCTTAGTCATCTAGAGGGGAAAAAAAAAAGCTAATATTCTACGTTGGCCCTTGTATGAACCTCTTATGACCCTTGTAATTCGGGCTCCTTTTCATCAGTAGCATTTGGATGTAGGTCAAAGTCCAGAATGAATTGTGTTCATTTCTTTACTCAGACATTGCTTTACTTGCAGTAGCTATTTTAGCAACTCAGAAGTGCAGTTAAACTGGAAAATGCAGTTATTAAAATTACTTCCTCACTGAAAGCACCTATTTTTTTGTATTTAGTTGAGATTGACAGACAACTTTTTGTGAACAGAAGTGATATACCTAGCTTTATGTTATGAGATAATTACAGCTGATACAGAAGTATCCATGCAGCTTTAAAGACCTCTCATATGTTCATATTTTCTGAAATTTTCTGTCAGGATACTCCTAGAAAAAGTATCTTTTCTTCCACTATCAAGTCTTTTTGATTCATTGTATCATGAATTGGGAGGTATTGCCCATTCCCTTAAGTTTCATGCTCAGCAATCTTTCCTAAGACTGAATATGCCATATTATAGATCCAAGCATAATGAGTGTTAGACCATTCCAGAAAAAGCTGTACTGAGAGAAAAAGAGAAGAAAGAATGGGTCAGAAGTAAAAGAAAAAAAGCACAAGGTTGAAGGGAGACAAAGAACACACATGAGGCTCAAAGTAACATGGGGAAAAATAATTTGGAATCCATTCTTGATTTTCTGGCTGTGAATCAATACTTCAAGAAAATCTGCGTGTATGATACAATTCTGAGACACCTTGGATTTTTTCTTATTTTCTGACTGTTTTGGGGGGAAGAAAGAGGAAACAATGTGCACTAGTTAACTTCTGCACAAGGAAGAAGTCAGCACAGGGATCAGATATTTTGGTTGAATCTAAGAGTGAATATTGTTTCACACAAACATGACAGAATGATCCAGTGGAAGAGAGAAAACAAATTTTTCCTCATTTCTCTTGAATTTCACTATTATGCCTGAACAAGATTAAATCTGTCCTTTTCTGCATGGGCAATATGATATATTGCTTGTGAACACACATGAACACATGCTTAGCAGAGGCTACTCTGAGCATTAGTACTTTATCATATCAAGTATTTTACTTGATCGCCTGGTTTTAATTTTACAGCTGAACAGAATCCTACAATGCCTTGACACATTATGAGTCTTTTCTAAGAGCTATTTAATATCTTGTATCTGAGTGCTGTAAGACAAAAAGCTTATCTGTTTTGTTCAGGCAGAAGGTAGAAGAGAGTGATTTAGGGGTTTTATAACTAAAAAAAAATATCTTAGTGAAAGGCTTTATCTAAAGGTTGTTTAACACATTTCCCTGAACACTGGCAGTCTGATTTCTTCCAGAAAAATTCTGCTCATCTGCGTATTGCTTTGTTGCCCATGCCCAATATGAATGTGGGTATCCTGAGATACTTCTCACAGAGACTGCCTTTGGGGGAAGTGGCACACCGTACACTTTGCCAGCCCCCCTTGAGGGAGAAAAGTATTTTATGGGTGCATCTGACCATCAGCTGAAACTATCCTAAGAATCTGTAACACTGCATTTCTAGGTTCTTATATTGATAACATTAATATTTACATTGTGGACTCTCACTTAAGGAAGGGCTTCACATGAATTATATCTTTGAACTGTTGGGCATATTGATAGCCATGATTTTTGAAGACTAACATTGCCATCATTGAACTCTCTCAAGAACTCAAAGTTCTTTTTTTAAAAATTTCATAGAAGAATTAACATATCAATAAGTAAATCAGAAATATATTGTCTTAGCACAGTTCCAAGAGACACAGCTTTACCTAACAGTGTTAGCTAAAGTGTTAACATACTGGTATTTGAGATAATGAGCTATTAGCCCCATACTTCATGTAATCTGAATAATACATTATCATAATTCAAGCTTTCTGCAGTTTAAATTAAACTTGAATTTGCAAATTAGGTAAGCCCCTTATTGCTGTTTGCCTTGCCACTGTTTCGATTTATCATACTGTAATAAACTGATCAAACCTAAAGACCAACTTCTTTGCTTTTTAAACCAGTACACAAAATGTCCTGTAAGTGCAGATCAATGTTTTTCAATTCTCAGCTACGTGCATATCAAAAATACATCTCAGCTGTCAGCTCACCTTCACCAGGTCAGTCTTCTCTGAAATGCCTTGTATATCCCAGGCAGATTCTGAAACTGAACCTCTAAATCAAAAGACAAAAAGAGATGGATTAATCAATAAGGATGCTTCATTTTCTCTATTTTTTCCCCAGGCTGAATCCCCAGACACAACAATCAAATCAATCTAGTCTAAGATGTACCAAGGCCTATAAAGGCTACTTGACAGAGATTCTGGTTTTCATGCAGGCAAGACAGTCGTGCTTTTTCTCCCTTTCTTTCTCTTTTTCTTTCTTTACGTAGTCTTGATTTGGGACTTTAACTTACAGGAGAAAATGATAAAACACTCCACCCTTACCCTTCTACTTTGTTTCTAAATACTTCCTTGTTTCAAAATGCTATTCTATGACAGTGTTAGAATGAGACTTTACAGACTGTAAAGTTATTTAATTCACTTATTGCTTAACAAGGCTTGTTTAGGGACGTTGATAAACCCAGTGATCCCTGAAAAATGGCACATGCAAGCATATCACTCACATTTAAGAACTGGCAGAAAATTAGCAACTGCAAGTGTCTCTCTGTGCACTAAATTGTCCTTGGACATGTTCTCAAAAATCTATCTTTTACTACATGAACTGATTATTTTATTAACTAAAATTTACAACATAGGCAAAACTGAGTTTCTGAGTTACATTTTGCTATTAAAATAGTAAAATTTTCCTATTTAACCATGAATTCAGCCAAGTTATTCTTAATATTCTAGGTAGCATTTTCCTAGCTTGTTTTAGGGTTACTGGCAAATCTGCCATTTACCATAATCTCCTTTTGCCTATCACAACATATGAAATTTATTTACCAAAAAAAGAGTATTTTAAGGAATTGATGAAAATTTTGTGTAAAGGTAGTCCTGTTGATAAAGTATTTTGGGATATCCAATAAACTTGGAGAAAATCCCCTTCTCAAGTCAGATTATTTGAGAGAGGATACTTTCATTCAGAAGAAAATATGTACAGTCTTTTGATTTTCTGGCATGAAGATAATTAATGAAGCAAAGAGGCAAGAATATGTAAGAAGATGAGTGGAATGTGCAGTTCCCAAAGTTGGCTCTGTGTACATCTGATGAGTGTCCTGTTCTCTGGGTGGCTTTTTTTACCTCTTACTTGTATCTGGTAATTCTCGTGGCAGTAAAACCAGCTATTCTAACTTAACCAACCAGAAAACAGATTCAAAACAAATAAAATTAAGGGTTTTTTCTCATACTTTAATTAGTGAAACTTCTTGACACAGAGTCTTAAAGGATGTTGAAAATGTTAATGAGATCTGGAAACAGAGATTTGAGGAGGAAATATGAGTCAAGACACACTAAACACAAAAATGAGATACAACCTGCAAGAGAAGAGCTCCTTCATGGGCAGAGCCCTGGAAGCTGAGAAGGGAACTGGTGGCTGGCAGAGTGCGAATACTCCTCAATAGCTTTCCCCAAATATTCAGGACTAGATGAATATTTTGCCATTCCCACTACAACTTAGGTTAAGCTCTCTTCCTTTATGAACTTAAATTTAGAAGGAAAGCAAATTCAACCCCTTTCTTATTTTAATGTCTCATAATGAAATAAAATGTAGTGTGGAACAACACACTATTTTCTTTTTTTCTTGTTGTTTTGTTTGGGTTTTTTTCGGGGCTTGTTTTGTTTTGTTTTGTTTAATAAAATAGTTCAACTATTGAGATAGTATATGAAGGTCTTATTTCCTTTGGCTAACACAGACACATAGGTTTGCGTACTGTCTATCCCAAAATGTTCATCATGTAAAGCAAGATCAAACAAACAACTGAAATAAATAGAAGTGAGAATAAGGAGTAAGTTTTATAATACTGGACCCTTGACCTAAGTGAGTGCACATTTACTGTTGATAGCATACAATATTTGTTTGGTTTTTGTCTCCCCAGAATAACTAACCACTGTGCTTGAGTGCCAGCCAGTGCAGAGTTTGGGCCAGGTTTATTTTAGAAACCCAATGGGAGAAAACTGAGGGAAATATATGTGCTTTAGGTGGCATGTAGTTTGGAATCTCTGATGAGGGCAGAATCAAATTGACAAAACTGGCAGCCAGAAGAGCACTTACTTATTTTTCTGTTTCGCGGAACTGGCAATGAGTATGGAACCCTGGAGCGTCATTTCTTTGAGTCAGTTTTCATGTCTTTAGGCAGTGAATTAATTTAGCAATGACAAAATTGTTAAGAGCGTTAGCAATTTCTTCATAAAAGGGAATCCTCTTAACTTTTATCTATTTTATGTGATATGAAATATATCTCACGAATATAATTCTAGAAGTGTGTGATGTATTATACCAGCATCAAAACTGAAACTTCTTCCTGTTTCAATCTAGGCACTTAATCATCATATAGTATCTCCCACCGCTATACTTACCTACTCTTCCCACCAATACTAATTCTCTTCTAATTTAGTCAAAGCCGAAGACACTCAATTAGGGACTGGCATTATGGATTTGTCATATAAGTTCTGTTAATTACCTTTTATGGACCAATATGGTACAACATTTACGCTGAGTACACTAAAAGCATTTATAGTATACTTAAAGTATTCTAATGGTTTGCTAACTATGTTGTATGTTCTTAGGAAATGCAATTAGAAAACACACAACATTGCATCTGTCATGGAAAAGAACCATAATTCTCTTGTTATACCTTTTTCATGTCAGATGCCATAATAATTACATCATTTGACAATTACTCATTCTAACAGATGATACAGATCCAAGTCATATAATTTCTTTTGTGAGCAAGGTAACATTGCATAATTGTCAAATGACCCAATGGAAAATTAATACACTGATTAGTATTACTAATCTTAATTATGTATTTACAGCTTTATTAAATGTGCAAGGATAAAATTTCCCCAAATACCTAAGGGGTTTAGGATATAGATCAGCACAAAATATTAAAGAAGGCTTTCGATAGAAACATGGTCCCAAGGTAAACAAAACCGAACTGTATTCTAAGTTTCTATTAAGTACGTGCCTAATCCTGCAGGTACTGCAATCTACAATTTTCTTCCTTTTTAACTTAAAAATTCCCTTTGGGTTCTATTGCTGTGCACACCAGACCTGCTTATATTTAAAGTCTGTAAATTAACTAGTTGTTTTTCTTCCATCCCCATACAAAGTGAAAAAACGCCAAAAACCCAGCTGTGGTTGGTGACTGCTTTCTTGTCTTAGTGCTCCTTTTCTATACAGTGTCTTTGGGGATGGGCTCAGTATTAAAAAAGACGTTTGGTTGTATTTCTTCATTTTGGATGTACCCTCAGGACCTCTGGCTATAGCCTTGGATTTTGCTCAGTTCTAAGAGTGCCTACATGTGTTAGAATTTATCTGCAGTCAGTTGCAGGGACGATTCAACTGTCTGTTCTTGAAATGGTGACATCAGGCAACTGAGGTGACCCAAAATCCTTATGGGCATAGTTGTTAGAAAAAGAGATAGCATCTGTGCATACCTATAGACTGAACTTACCTCCAAAGGACATATCGATGGTTGGAACTTGTCCTTAGTGTGAGCTGGGATTCAGATTGCTTCGTCATGGTTAGTGCGGACAGTTTCCCATTGACAAGGAGATCTGTGATCCTGGAGTGACTTGCTCATCCTACAGGAAAAGAGATGTTTAGGTCACTGCCTCCTGCTTTACAGTACATACTTGATTCAAAGTCTTGCATTGTGGCAATGTTTTTAAATCAGTCCAATGAAATTTCTGTATAGTTGGAGAGGCACATAATGTTCAACAACCGCTTCTTCTGGTCAGTATTGTCAGCACTTAGAAAATGCCAAAAGATACTATCTGGTGCCAGCCTTTAACTGTTGAGTGGAAAAAAAACATGGCTTCATTTCTACTGCTGTAAGATTTTTAAAAGATGCATTGGTCATTACTAATGATGTCACAATATTTCATTATAGGTTACATATGAAATTGGTGGTGCGATAGAAAAAAATAAAGATTCCCTTTCACAAAATCTCATATTTGTAATGAAAAGTAAGTAAATGCTTTTGTGGTTAATGTTGTTAGAAATCAAGATATTATGACTTGATTTTAATTTTCATTTTATACATATTTTATTTCCAGTTTAAAAAAGTCATCCTCATCTTTATGAAGTATCTACATACAGAATTGTATGAAATCTGCTCTAGTTTAAAAGCTTTTAGATTCATTAACATAATGCATCTTTATCATGTCATGTGATGTGATGTAAAGAATAAGAAGGTATAGTATGATAGGTGAGAATGACTTACAGAAGACAATTAGTATGAATTAAAGCAAAAATAAAACTAAGAAAATAGGGAATGGAAATTGGGCTCCCAAAATCACAGAGGTTGCACTGGGATGTCCTCCATTGCTTGAGTACCTTTCTAAAAGCAGTAACTTGTGGGCGTTCTTATGTTTTTCAGTGAATAGGTATAAATGTCCATTGAAATGCAAAATTAAATGCCTTTCCATGTGCATATTGTATAATTATACCTAATAATAATAATAATGCAATTAATTAATTAATTAATTGTTCTTAATTAGTGATTCATAATTGCATTAATGAAAACCTGTATCATTTACCCTTGCTGTGAAAGGAAACAATATTCCTTGGGTAAATGCCAGTGCACCCTGAGGTGTCATTTGTCTTCCCTCCGACCACTTTAGTGTCTTTCACTTAATATATTATATACTTACATTTCTTTCCTTGGAAATAGAGGCCTGCTGTTAAAATATATTGTAGTTTAGCAATTTTACTGTAAAATTAGCCAAGCTCCCTAGTAAATAATTGATGTATTTTAAACGCAAAAAGCGTATGTTCAGAATGAAGAAAGAAGTGGAAGAAATTATCTTGAATATGAGCCTACTGATTGTAGTTTTAGAGATATTACAGTTCTCACTACTCAGAGTACACATGATAATCTGCCAAAGAGCTAAGAAGGTAGGACAACTTCCGGTGTATTCGGCCAGAGAGAGCATTCTTCCATTCTCTCACATAGTCTCTTTTTGCACTGTCATGGCTATTTTGTGTAATCAGCTATGCAACTGTTAAAGGAAAGAAAGGGAAGAATGAAAAGCGAAGAATGAAGGACTGGATTTGGATATAAAAAGTTTATTGTGGTGAGAGTGAGTATATCTACAACTGAGGAGTAATAATAACAGCAATTCTAAGGAATGGAAAAATTCTGCGAGCAGAGTATTTACAAACATATAAGTCTTTTAAGGGTTAAATTCCTTCTTTTTCAAGTGACTTAGGCTTAAAACCTGTTGATTGTCAGTGACATGTTTCCTTTAGGGTCAGTTTCATAAATTGTGTAGGTGTATATAACAAGTGCATGCTTCCTTTGATTTTCATTGAATTTCATTTCCTCAATCAAAACTTTTAACTATAATAACATTAAAGTAATTTGTATATATGTGTAAGAATGTGGAACATACCTGCCTGAAAATTATCAGAAAAGACTATTGACATAGGATGTATCTGTTTCAATTTGAAAGATGTAATTTCCATGCCTTTCCTAGTCCTACTTACTACATTTTAAACATGCCCATTGATTGTGCTGAAATAATTTCAATTATCTGCTTCAATATCTTCCTCATAATTTTAATGTTCTTGTTAAGTAAGGAATAGTAATCACAGAAAAAGGGAAACAAATCTATTGCATTTAAGCATATAGTAAGAAACCTTTAAACAGTTATAAAAAAGAGCAAACTGGAGATTTTTACCTGCTATGCTAAACTATTATTTATGGAGTTTATTCCATTCATCTTTCTGAGCTTTTTGTTTGTTTATTCATACAATGGGTGTGATCATAATGCCAGTTTACTAGTTCTTAAAAAAAAAGGTAACAAGAATTCAGGATGGTTAAGGATGTATCACACAACAGGTTCTTAGCACTTACTGATGCTGTGGCAGTACAAGCAGCATGTAATTATCATGTTCATCTTAAAAATCCCATGACCATAAATTCATAAAGGATAATTAGACTGAAATTAGGATAAAGTATACTATCTGTCTTAAAATTCAGGGGGCTTTTTGTTTAAAAGCACCTCTTGGAAGTATATTTATTTTGTACAAATAAAAAGACGGATGGAATTGTCTTTTTTTCTGTAAATGTTTTAAAGTGTCATCTTGATGTAGAGAAGCCAAATTTTCTACAGTTTTGTCCTTCACCTTGCCTTTTTTTTAATCCCTTATCATATTTTGTGTATATATAATTCTTTAGTGCAATGAGTGTCTATAATTTATTTCTGTCAAGTGCCTTGATTGTTTTTAAATACTACATATTAGGAAATTGTGCAGAATTCATCTCTTACATTGCTTTAATAGATGGATAAATTGGGAGTCAGTAATGGAACAAAATTCAGAGGTGATGATCCCATAAGTAATTAAGTTTGGACAGATCAATCTGAAAGGTTTTGGTACATATCCTGTATTTGTTCAACACAGGACCTGAATATGTTTAAAAACAGTGTTACTATTTTCAGATATTGAATGTTTTTCGATAACTTTAATCATGCTAATTTTTTGTTTGTCCATTTGTTTTAGTTTTACTTACTTAATTCTCTCCTACTGTATATCTTTTTGCTGACAAATACAATATGTATAATTTACTAATTTGTACTCTATCTTCATGCATTTCTTTCTTTTTTTATTTCCAGCAAGTGAAAATGTGGTCATCAATCAATTGTTCCAGTCCAAACTGACACAGACTGGATCACTTGTGCCTCCATATCATTCTCTTAAAATCAAAGGATGTAAAGCAGCTTTGCTCAATAAAAAAACATCTGTAACCTGTGCAAGTGGAGAAGCAAAAAAGTATATTGAACTCAGCAAGGTAGGAATGTAGGATTTTTTCTACTCTTTGTTCCTTGAAGATTTTTCTGTTATTTTGTCATTTCTGAAATCATCCTGTTCTCTGCTTCATTCTCTCTAGTCATTAAGCTATTAAAATAATTTAGTGCTTAGTATCAACACCAAAGCATCAAAAGTGAGAAAAGGTTCTAATTTACAAACACTAATAATTCTGGCTCGAGAATCTTTCTTGGACTCTTTGAGCAGAAAGTCAGACAAGAAGATGAGGTCCTTCAAGCCTGAATCATTCCATGATTTCCTGGTTCCAGGACTAATTAGCAATGAATGCCATCTTACTAATTTTTGGTTCTATAAGAACACTCCTTTTTTTGTCTCCTTGACTGACTTTATGAAGAATAATTGAGTAAATTAAGACATAGGAAGTGCTAAAATAAAATCTTAATGTCCTTATTATGTCAACACAAGAAGATTTCTGGTTTGCAAGATACAGTTTTGTGTGGTTTTGTATGAAGATTAAAATGTAAATTTTGGCTGATGTTATTTTAAATGGTCTCTTATATGTAAATTTTCCCAGTCAATTTGAAATCAAATAAGACTCTCCTAATTTCTGAACTTGTCTCTTTTCCTGCTGGCTAAGTCGGACAAAAGAGTTAAACAAAAACCCAAACAAACACCAGCAAACCACAAACAAAAACAAAAAAAGAGGGGAGCAGGAGGGAAACTTTGAAGATTATCAGAAAATTAATTGTTCATGTCACATGGAACATCTCTCTTGAAGAGAAATAATGTTATTTACTGGGTTAATTCATGACAGAGCTTTGGAATTCATCCTTCTAGAAAAGAAGCATGCACTTCTCACAATACATCAGCTGCCTCACCAGGCTTCTCGAATCTTACAACTCTATTTTTGGCTTACAGCTGCATAAAATTGATTCTGTCATGGGATTAAGGAGCCTTCTCTCATGTGTCATTGTGCAAGGCTTTGTACATCCATAGAATAGCAATGGGACTTTCCTTATAGTCCCCCTGCTGATAGCATGATAATTCCTGACTACTGTTCTTGTCAGTAATCTCAGTGGAAAAACTTAAGTTGAAGTGAATGGTGTTGGTTTAAGGCTATATTTAGCAAACAACTGAGGCATTACAAGGTGCTTTTAGGTGCCTTTCCACTGTAGTAAGAGCTTCCTACAGGAAGCTTCCTAAGGATGTGAAAAAGATCCTAGTCCCATACATGGGAGGAAGTATGAAAAGCACATGTAAGTTAGAAGCCTAATCAAACCAGGGCAAAACTGCACAGTTGGGATCTCTGAAATTATGCTGGTTTTGGCCTGTCCAGAATAGCTTTTAACCTGGAGTTACTCTCTTGAGAGACTGAACACATATTCAATTCCTTGGGGAAGCAAGGTATCTGAAGTCAGAAATTTCAGATTCAGTGCAAATGCTGTAAACATTTAGGTATTATTTGGAAGGTGGGAAGAGCTTGATCCTTCATCAGTCCACAGAGACAAGGATGGCTTGGCTTCTCAAACACAGGCTTTGAGAAGAGCTGTACAGGTGAGAAAGAACGTCAAGTAGTTAACAGATACTAAGTTGGCCTAATTTGAGCAAGGTACAGTGCTGCCCTGCAGGAACAAAGTAGAGCTTTAGGAATCTAAGCTGTTACAGCAGCAAAAAGCTACTCTTTTTTTTGGAATAGGCACTCAATATAGAGCTGGTAGTAGGCAAGTGCTTAAATTCTATTGTAGATCAAGCTCACATCTTTAACTGTGCTTTCCCAAATTATTTATTCCCTTTTTCAATATAGCCTTGAAAATCCAGTGTGATGGACTGAAATAATGTTGGGTTTGTTATTTTATTATTGTAATTGGAAATGCAGTGTAAGGGGCTTTTTCTTACCAGCTTAGAATTAAAATTATTTTATGTTGGAAAATCATAACCACTGCATTTTTAATGGAGTTTATCCAGAGGTTAAAGGCAACAAAGAGAAGGGAAAAAAATTGAAAAGAGAAGGGGGAGAAGGAGGGACATTTACGTAAAAATTACCACCCGGAGACTGACACTCCTTTTTTATCTGAAATTTGAGTCACAACATGCATCACACTGTAGGCAGAGAGAAACATAAAGCAGAAGGTACACATCGTGCTGTGTGTGGTCAGTCATCTAGACTCCACTATATCCAGGGAAGGGAAGTAGAGAAAGTTAAAGTCAAATAGGAGTTTATTGTGAGTCCCCTCCTCTCTCCTCTTGTCACTGCAATCCTAGCTAATTGCTAGGTTATATAAGTATAAATGTCTCTGCATATGGCCATGTATCATAAATGACTCTTGTCTTGATGTTGAGCATACTGGCACAGGTAAGGAAAGTCTGCCTCTTTGAACTGACAACACTGGCATGGTAGGATCCAGGACAACAATGCATCCATTCTAAGACAGACATGAACAGATCTGTTAGCTGGCCAGAAGTTTGAAGCACATAAGGAATCATAGGAAGGAAAAAGTCATATCCTTTTTCCTTAGCCCATAGGTGAAGATTGAAGATGTCCAAGTTTGGAGAGTTTGAATTAAATTTATTTTTTTTCTTTGCCTTTTTTCCTTTGTTTGCTCTCATTCTGAAACAAATATTTCTTTCCCACTGGAAGATGTGTGTAACACAGGACAGCAGGCAGGAACTTTAGTGTTTTAAGTGTTATTCCTGGATCTCCCACTAACTCAGGAAACAACCTTGAACTAGGGATTTAAATATGGAGAGGAAGGGGTGACAGCATTATCAGTCAGGTGGAGAAAATTCCGTTTTGGTTATATTCCTCAGTTATTTTGTAAACTTTAACTGAAAAGTATCATTCTCATGCTAGTGGTTCTTTTTATGAGAGAAACTGGAAAAAGCAGATCTCTTTCACTTTTTAATTTTGAAGTTGGGGATGAATTTGCCTTTAAAATCTTATTGCATCCTAGGAAGTGAAATAAAATAGAGCTCCAAAGTTTAGCATGGTGAGTAGAGAATTGCTTGCACTACAGTATTTTTAATGGCACTTGGCTTCAGTGGGCCAAGCTGAGAAAATGTAAGCTTTTTTGATAAAACTGGAGAAAGGAGTAGGCCAGAACATGCTGACTCAATAGAAAGGGATTTTATGGGGTAAGTGGACTGAAGAAAGGCAATGGAAAAGTCAGAGGTGAAAAGGCTGTCATTGATAAGGAGGTTTAAATCTCACAACTTTGCCAAATCCTGGAATGCAATGATTTTGCTAGCTTTTCTGTAGAAAGTTTAACAAAAGTCCCTAAATTCTGGGACCACTTTTAGTGTGATTATTGCCATTTTAGTCTCAAGGATAGGAAGTAGAACAGTGAAAAATAAATTCTCCCAATTCTGATGTATGGGGTAACATTGCTTCTAATGAGATAGGAAGTTACTGATAATTTATGTCTCTAATGGGTGAAAATGTGTTTAAAAGAAAAGTTTAACTGTGTTCACATGTGCAAGAAGAAATGGGAAGAGTTTTTAAAGTAATATTGTTCTGCTGTCAAAATTTTTTAAATGGTCTGCACTCTTACATTTATTCACTTAAATATCTGCCAAAGGCATGAGGCATCTTCTTACAGAATTATGCTGCTTCTAGGCAGACTCTATGGGATACTAACTGCACAAGACCTGCGTCTGCAGTAGAGTTCCAAAATGTATTGATTTGCCCAGTTATTTTTAAAAGGTATATTATCTTTATACTCTATGTAGCTGCTTTTGAAATCAAAACTTAATTACCAGTCTTGGCTCTGCAAATACCTGAGGATATTTATCCACTTTACCATTTCATTCTGAAATTCAAATCCTTGTCTGTGGCACAATGGTTGTATAAATGTTTGCCTTCATTAGCAAATTGTAACAATGACAATAAAGGTGAACTGCCCATCTTGCAATAAATGTGTTTTGTGTGTGCTTTTCTCTTCCACAGCTGTTGAAAAAGAAAGGAACATCCTCATTTCTTCAGAGACTGGAGCGAGGGGGCCCAACCACTGTGGCAGTACAGCTCAGGGTCAGTGAACATCTTATGGACAGAAATTTGCAAAAAAATCCCCAGACATTTTAAAGGCAGATTACCATCTACAGATTGCAATGGAGGAAAGAAAAATCTTTTGTTTGAGAAAGCTGCTTGCATGACCTGGTCAACCATTTTGAGAAAATGATGTTAAAAAGTTAGGAAGAGCATAATGTGTTGAGCAATTGTCTTTGCTGCACAAGAATGATTGATAATTCTCTGTTTGTTTGTTTTTTCCCCAGAAATCCCTTGCAGATATTATTGGGAAGCTGCAGAATTGCACACCACATTCTGTTCATTGTATAAAGCCTAATAACTCCAAGTTGCCAGATACTTTTGATAATTTTTATGTGTCTGCTCAACTGCAGTATATTGGTGTCCTAGACATGGTCAAAATTATACGACATGGGTATCCAGTACGGCTCTCTTTCACGGACTTCTTGTCAAGGTAAATTCTTTCAAGATTCATTAAACCTTTTTTCTTACCTGATTTACAAAACCTTTTGTCGTATTCTGGTAGGGCTTGCAATGTTGTTTTGCTTTATGAGTCTCTCAGACTTTTTTCAGAGAAAATCTTGTCTGCCTGTAAGGGGTGTAGGCCTGTTATTTTTTAATTGAAGGAATAATGGACTTTATAAATATATTTATAAAGTTATAAAATTTATATTGATCTGTAGAAATATATTTATAAAGATCAGAAGCAAAATGTATTAAGTTTTGAAAGTATGACATCATAAAAGAGCTCTTTTTTAACAATTTATGCTATTCGTATGATTTACAAAATATAAAATACTGCATATTGTTTGCAGCCTTGTTGAGCAGAAGATGCAAATAAGGGGAAATTTGGAAAAGCTTTCATGTTCTAAAGTTGTATGGGCAATCTTTATATAGCCATTTCTGTATAACTGAACTGGACCTTAAATATCCACCGAGCTATTACATGAGCACAATGCCACAGTCTTTCCTACTGTTAGATCCTTACTGTGATTCCTGGCAGATACTCACTTCCTTGACACCCAGCCTTTTTCACCGCAATTCCCACACACAGGCTGGGAATTACCACTGGCCTAGGTTCATTCCGGGTGGACAATGTGGAGGTTGCTACTCTGTTTCGGATGGTAAAGGAAATTAACCATGGGTACAAAGGTAATTTTCAGTGCCAGAGAATGGCGCTCTTAACAGTAGTCACGAGTCTGACATGTTTTCTTAATTTTGAGAAGTTTTGTTAAAAATATAATTTGTCTTTTTCATTCACACCTTCAAGTACCTCTCAAAGACAAATTTTTACATAAAAATCTAGAAGACATGTGGTGTCTCACAATAAATGTTTATTTGCAGTAATGACAGTAAAACAAGACTAGCAAAAACCTCCCAACAATATGATGCCAGCAACATTTATGCTATTATTATAAAGTGTTCTAGTTTTGTTACTCTGCATCTTTACCCCTTTTTCTCCACAATAAATCATCTTTACAGGTTCCTTGCACCTCAAGCCCTGCCATTTTTACATATTTGTACGAGGTCATAATAATTTTATTGTTACACATAAAATGAATTAAACACTGATGGGGCTAGCATGGTATCCCCAAAAATGAATTTTGTTTTATAATATTCCCTGTGAATATATATGTTGAACTTACTCGGAAGTTAGCAGTAATCACTCTGTATATAATCTCTCAATACCATTGAATTTTTAGATTTGTGTACAAATAGAAACACAGAGCTCTTGGCCCAGCAGTATTGAAAAAGATATTAGCATTGTGAGGCTTTTTATAGCGCCATGCCTGCCACACAGGCCAAACCTTTTCTTTCTTTGTACAGGAGAATGTGTGAATTTTTCAATTTACTCACCATGACAAGTTAACCTTCATATTCACAGGCAGTGTATTTGGATAATTCTTTAATAGTTTAACAGTGTGGCTACTTATTCTTTTATTGGCTAAAGGTATGAATTTTTTAAGCAGAAAAGATATTATTAGATTAGATTTCAAAAGTACTGTCAATTCTTAATGTTGTATGTTTTTTCAGCCAATAGACTACAGGTAAGAAAGATATAGGTAATTCAGAGATTATGAGTTGCCTTTTCAAAAAGTTTCCTAAAAAACTCTCACTTGTACTACATTTGTATATTGCCTTGGTAAGTGGACAGGATATTTTTGGAAACCAGATAATTAGTTTTGGTGATTTTTTTGTTAAGTGGATTAGTTTTGTTGGCTATTCAGACAAACTCTGGTCTTGTCTTACTATTCATTGATCGGAATGAGAAATGATTTTGTCATATTTCTAAATAAGCTTACAGATCTGAAGCTGATAAAGTTTTTCACCTTTCAAATTTTTATTTTCTTTGCTGTCAAACTGGTATTTCTAGTACTCTAAAGAGAATTTGTGGCCCTAATCCCAACCCGAATACCCAAAATACAGGGAATTACTGTCCTCCCCGACCCTTCCTCCATTTTTTGTGCATTTACTTTTTGGTTCTTCCTTATCATATAGGCAATGTGGTCAAATTGAAAATAGCAGTTAATTTAAAAATTAAAGCACTTTTTTTCTTGGCTGATAAGAAGACAGAATGTTTGAATTAGGGGATTTTGTGGTGAAAGGATGGAATATTGGAAAACCTGGATACTCTATCAGCAATCAGTGAATTCGTAATTGTATGAGTTCGAATAAATTTCTATTGCTATCTAATTAGGAATTAATATGACTTATCTGTAACATAATTATGAGTTGTATTTGATTTCCTACAATGGCTAAAGAGAGAGTGGCTAAGAAAAGGTCATATTTTGCAAAAACATATCTTCCTGGGCTACCAAGCTTAATAATTATTTCTATTGCTGTCCTTTTGGATTTACTGGTTCTGCTTCTGTCTTATCAAAGTAAAAGTTGACAGCTGTGAGGTGAGCCCCTTCATCACCAAAGTCTGTTGAACAGAAAAGAAATCTTGTGGAAATTCTCATTATTAAATGGATTCTGTGACACTTATTCTCAATGAATATATAATAAAAATGAGAATTCATAAGGTCAGGTGCTATTAAATCCTGTAAAAACAGCATCATTAAGAAATCATATATGTGATTTCAATGGATTTGCCAACTCCAGATGCAGTGTTTCTGCTGAATTTGCCTGCCGTGTTTGCTCAATTTCTAGAGCTCTGTGAGAAGAGGGACAGGGATCAGTTTTTATCTTATATTAAATATAGAAAACTTGGAGTAACACGCATTTTACACTCCTGGGAATGCTTACCCATATATTTTGCTTAATACCTTTGGAATTGTTCTCAGTGGACTGTATTTTTAAATTCTAGCTTTGCTTTCTAAGTCAAGGCAGTGGCACAAACAATTCTTTAAAGAGTTTAAAGTTTCCAATTTACAGCCCAAATTGTACATATCGGTAAGATATCCTCAAATACCATTTTTCCTGGAAGAAAGAAAACAGTAAAATAGTCAGGGAGTTGGGAACTGTCTGCAGATGGTTGTTTCTTTCCAGGATTTAGTGGTTTGATATTTTATTTAAAATGATACGTAATTTAAAATAATTCCATGCAAGATATACAAAAAGCACATTAGTATTAACAATAATTTATTACGGTTTCAGTAGTCAGTGCCATGGAAAAAGAAAAGTAAGTATCAAGTGTCTGCCCTGTTTCCAGAGCAGAACAATAGGGCTCAGAAACTCTCTGGAGCACAAACAGAGTCTCGTTATACAAGCTTAATATCTAGAATCTAATCTCTTTGCATCAATTAATAAAATGGATCCTGGCTGCCTTTTGTGTCATTCAGCTCACGTGGTGCTCAAGTAAGACATGTAAAAGCCATTTGGAATATAAATTTTTAAAAGTAATTGTAGTGATCAAAGACCCATGAGGTGAGCTCAGCAAAGCACAAGAATTCAGCTGTTCAGGCATGTTCAGGTAAAAATGAGGCAGTAAGATGCTCTGTTTCACTCCTATGAAAAATTTTATTTTGGTACCATCCTCCTCTACAGACTCTCCATGTCCTCTGCATTGAGCTAGAAATTAAAATTCATTTTTCCTCTCTCTGTATTCTTTAATGTTGTTCACCAAGTTGCTGAGCTATACCCAGTTCTTTTCTCTGTCTGTATTTCAGTTTCCTTGCCTGAGGAAGAATTTATGCACTACTAATTTAGAAACTGAGGTTCACATGTCCCATGTTTCTCGTGTCTGGGGCACTGCCTAGCCGTGGGACTGCCAGGTCCAATTGCACAGGTCCTTAAATGAGGCATCTGCATTAGCCTTCCCTGCCTGTTTAGAGGAAACACTCAGAGCTGTTGAAGCTCAGGATAACCTTAGCAGATGAGAATGGCATGATTTCTTTGGTGAAAATCATGATGTTCAGAAAGCCCAAATTCTAGTGTGCTGTTCCATGCATTTATTTGTGCACTTTTTGAGTGTTTCTTGGTGTTTCATTCCTGTCTCTAAGGTTTCTAGACAGTCTTTCCTGGGTTTAATTCTACCAATTCACCCTTGTGTTTTCCATCATGGAGGTCCCATCCTGCCCTCTTTCAGGAAGAGCAGAGAAAATTTCATAGTGTGAAGGAGAACATGAAGGTTGTATGTAGAGATATTTCTTACGGTATTGTTGCAAGAAGAGATAAGTCACTAGAACATTATGATTTACTATTTCTAATAATCTTTTTAAATGGCCTAAATTTCACCAATCTAATCTTTAGTTTTACCTAGGCTTATGCAGTCATGAAGTTTAGATTCTAAGTAGTTATTTTTCTTGTTAAGACAGTGTCAGATCCTGGCTTGGAGGTACAGTGTCATAACTTTTTCTTCTTCCCCTCCTCCTTGTCCTCTTTCCCTTCTTCCTTCTTCTCTGCCTCACCTTCCTCCTCTTCTTTCCCTTCTTCCCTCTCTTCCTGTCTTTTTCTCCTTCCTCTCCCTCCTTTAATAATCTAACCTTACTCTCCTAAATGAATAAGGTAAAAATAGCTAAATTACCACATGTAAGCTTTATTTTAAAAAAGGAATTAAAGAGTTAACATTCTGATGATTTTTTTGTTTTAAAGTAACTTCAAAAGATGGCAAAACATCCATTCTAATAGGAAATATTAGGAAGGAAGAATATGGAACACAATGAGAATGGATTCTTATGGTAATCATAGCAGTGAGGGTGAAACAAGTATGTTCAAAGACTGTTCTAATTACAGGTTTTCCTCTGATTTTAGTATGAAGTTCCTCTTAATTTATTCTTTGAGCTACACTGAACTGCAGATCCTGAAATCTGTACTTCTAGTCAGGGAAGCATTCATTGATATTGAAATTCTCTAATAGTGGTCTTTACATCAAAACTTTAGTGCTTCAGAGCACTAAATTGTTACTAACTCTTTCAAGCAATTGACTTTGCTTAGAGATCATTCTGGAGTGATATCTTTTTTCTCAGGAAAGATTATGTTAATGCTGATACTGTTTTGTCAAATTATGTCTGTCCTTTTCCTATAAAGCCATTTTTAATACCTATTGTAATACTTTCATCGAATTCATGCTATTAGGAATGTTGTTTATGTTGGTAAATCATGTGTGACTCATCATTGTATATCTGAACTCCCTTTGTCCAGAAGCATTTTGGTGTTCACTTCTTTTTCTCTTTCTTTCCCCTCACCCCTTTTTTTTTTTCTCTTGAAAACAGGGAAATTATAGTATTTCATAGTATATAATTTTTGAATTTTAAAAGTCAGCAGAACATTTCAGAGTCTCATGAGGAAGTTAGGGCATTAGTGAGAATGATGTACAGGGCAAAGTGATGGGTCATCATCACACTGGCCCTTTCAGCTTTATTGTCTGCTACGCAATATCAGTAATCTCATAGAGCACTACAGTGATATGTGCCATGATACCTTAAATCTTTGCAAGGAGAGCAAGAAGTAATCTGACTGGTGCTACAAAAGCAGTATTTCATTAAAACAGATGTAATGATACCGATTTATATCAAATGAAAGTCTCATCATTCTGTAGTTTGTTGCTTCAGACCTAGAGCTGGAAGTGATATTTCTGATTGAGGGTGATCATTTTTGTTTGTCTTTCTTTCAGAATGAAAGCAAAGGTGAGTAAATGAAGTATTTTAAAGTCATCAGTTTTGAGGGCACTTTAAACACAAATTCATAAACATGGTAATGACTAACTTCCCTGAGGAATGCAGGTCATCCTTGAAGTTTAAAACTATGATTCACAAAATGGCTTTGTCCTTGGCAATTTTGGTAATTACTATAAAATTGTAGAATGGTTTGGACTGGGCCTTAAAGATCATGTTGTTAAAAGCAGCTGCCATGGGCACCTTCCACTAGACCAGATTGCTCAGAGCCGCATTCAGCCTGGCCTTGGACACTTCCAGGGATAAGGTATCCACAACTTCTCTGGGCAACCTGTTCCAGTGCCTCTCCAACCTCACACCAAAGAATTTCACCCAAATATCTTATTTGAACCTGCCTTCTTTCAGTTTAAAGCCATTCCCCCTTGTGATATTATTACCTGCCTTTGTCAAAAGTCTCTCTCTGGCTTTCCTGTAGACTACCTTTAGGTACTGGGAGGCCACGGTAAGGTCACTCCAGAGCCTTTTCCTCTCCAGGGTGAATAACCCCAGCTCCCTCAGCCTGTTTTCATATAATAGGTGTTCTTGCCCTTTGGTTATCTTCATTGCCCTCCTCAGGATATGCGCCAGCAAGTCAATATCCATCTTGTTCTGAGGAAGGACCCCAGAGCTGGACAGAGCAGTCCAGATGGGGAATCACAAGGGCAGAGTAGAGGGGTAGGATCACCTCCCTTGACCTGCTGGTCACTCTTCTCTTGATGCAGCCCAGGATACTGTTGGCTTTCTGGACTACAAATGCACATTGCTGGCTCATGTCCAGCCTTTCATCCACCAACACCCCCAATAAAGCACTTGGATAAAGGAGTGTCATTGGTTAACCCCAGCTGGCAGCTCAACCCCACGTGAATGCTAGCTCACTCCTTCCTCAGTGGGGTGGGGGAGAGAATTAGGAGAGAAGTTGGAAAACTCATAGGTTGAAATAAAGACAACTGAATAGAGAAAACAAGAAATTAAAAATAAAGAATTCATTCTCTACTTCCCACTGGCAGACAGGTGTTCAGCTATCTCCAGGAAAGCTATTTCATGACATGTACTGGTGACTTGAGGAGGCAAACACCATCACTCTGAATGTCCCCTCTTCCTTTTTCTACCCCCAGCTTTTTTTTTTCCTTTTCTTTTACCAAGCTTTCTGATAGGGGAGCCCAGTTAAAGGTAATGTAGGGCAGTCACAGAGTTACTCTGAATTACCAATGCCTCATGAAAGCTTACTGATGGGGTTGATTATACTGTAAGAGATGACCAGAACACAGAATGCTTTGACATTCTCCCTGACAAGCCTAGAATTGGAGTAAATCACCCTGGGGAATTGCTGAGATGTAACTAGGTATTTGGAACTGTCTTAGAGGCCACAGACCATTTCAAATCTACTTGTACAGTGTGATAGTGTCGTGAGAGTTACCAGGCTACTCATATTGTGCAAAAACTAAATAGCTCTTTCCACACAGTCTGACTGTAGATAGACTATTCTGTTTTGCCCCCTTGCAGTTGTTTCTTTCTATCCGTTTGGTTTGTTTGCTCCATCTTCCCCGTTAAGTCCTTTTTGATATTTTAAAAATGAGAAGTGAGCAAGATATCTTCATATGCCTATGGTGACTTGCCTAATTAACCAGGATTTAATTTATAGGGTATAAAGAAAAGTGATCACTTTTAGTATGGGATTCAACTGACTTGTCTTAGGCTTATGCATTTTTGCAGGTATTTCACAGACTTAGTGTAGCTCCAGTCTATGGCAAGAGGAAGAATTAATGCTTGGTAACAGGCTCTAAAAAACTCAGAACAACATTTTGGAGTTGAGACAGATGCAGTTTTTGAAGCTATACCATAGTATCATCAGTCCTGTAGCCCACAGAATTAGTATTGTAAATACAAAATATCCATCCTCATGTTACAGAGTTTGGACTGTGAGGATGGTAAAGCTGCTGTAGTTTCTGGGGCTTAGTGACAGTGCACAAATGACTGACTATAATAGAAAATAGTTTCTCTTTTGACTGGAGATTTCAGTGGAAGGTCAGGTACCTGACTTTATTTAGAAGGCATCTAGCTGTATTTTGAAGGCAAAAATAAATACCAGCATTGTTTGCTGGACATCTTCAGAATCTTACAATGCAACCCTCATTTGCTAAAGCAATTATAAATGTGTGTGTAAATGTGTGTAAACTGCTGAAGTCAGTTGAATTATTCATGTCATCATACACTTAACAGTTCTACAAGATTGACGAGAAAAGGGGTCCCTTGAGCAGGAGGATGTAATTAGGTCATTAAATACCCAGATACAGGGAAATAAAGATGACATGGTCAGTTAAGTCTGATGGTTTCTAACTTTCAAATGTTTGGTGTGCAGTGTGAATAATCTTCCAGCATTATTTATATTACATTTAGCAGAGAATGCATAAAACTTAGTAAATGAAGCTTCTTGCAGAGAGTTTATTGTTTTGTGCTATAGAGAATGTCCTGGCTTTTAGGCTGTTTCAATGAGAATCTCAAGGTATTGTTCTCCCTCCACTGTTAGGTGCATACAACTATATTAATTTCCTTAGGAAATCATAAATCTATTGAGCAGACACAAGGGTAATTCTGGCTGAACTGTTTCAGCAGTTCTTGTGGTTTTCTTTAAGATCTGTGAAATTTTAAAATGTTTATTTCATTTCTAGATTTAAGTACCACCCTTGGTACATCTGGTTTCCACTAGCACTTGACATTTCTTATCCCTCAGATTTAACTAAACGTTCATTTGATCACTAAATAACCCTTATAATCCTTATAAAAATCTATGCATGTTTTGTATCTGTGAATTTTAAAACTTGTGCTATTTCTGAACATGGAGAAATGTTTTCACAAGGTACTAAAATACCTACTCAGCACTGGATTTCATCTAAAAACATGGATTATAAAAATAGAATTACATTTGTATACAAATAAGCATAATTTTCTTGACCCATATCTCACAAGCTGAGTTCCATGTGCCTATAACAAACAGCTAATAACTTTATTTCAGAACCTTAAGATGTGAACAAAAATTGTTACTGAGTATTTCATAATTTGCCGACATCACATAATGACAAAGATAATGGACATAGATTTATGTGTTGTAGTAAGAAGTTCAGTTAAATGCTTGCAATAGAAATAAACCTGTTAAAATACTGTCAACTACTATTTTCACTAATCCTTATACATTGAAACTCTTCTAAGGAAACACTTGTTAGAATTACTGTCCTCTTAAATGAATACAAACAGCATATATTTAAAACAAATATTTTGAAGAAGTAAGTATGCCACACATTAGTTTATGCCAGTGGCACTATGCCGGAACTTTGAATTACCAGATTAAGGTGCAAATTTTCACATAGATTAATATTACTGTCCAATTTTAAAATAATTCCTTGTTATTTATTGCTTAATTAAATATAAGTGCATGCTTTCAGTGCTTAGATAAATATAAGTTGCTCTTGAGTGCTGCTTTTTTATGGTTATAGGACTTGTATAGGTCATAGGATTTGTATAGATTCCATCCAGCTGTCCCACACTGAAAAGCAACTGTGACCCTCCTGCTCTTTCTTCTTTCCGTGGCTCTGCAGCTGTTAAATTCTTTCCACTCAGCTGAGATATTCATAGCACCCTTTTACTCCTTATCCATACCTTGATACTCTTTACAACCATTTAATCTTCAGCACAAGAACCTGGAATGACACTTCCTTAAAGCTAGTTTCCTTGTCAGGCTGAGTAAGAGTAGGCAGTTAATACTGGTGATATCTAAGAGCAAACACAAAATGCTATGCAAGTATGCACATAAAATCCTTTTATGCATCTTAATCACTGGATCTTACTTTGCTTTCTTGTTTAGAATAATGTGGCATTAATTTGACATCATCTGTTTTAGCAGAATTACTCCAGCTGTACTCCACTCTAATTGAGAGCAGAATCTGGTCTACTCTTGGCACAGTATGGAAAGGGGACAACCTTAGCCTAGCTTGAAAAATGTTGTTTTTGTACAGTTTGTCTAATCATGATACAATCCAGAGCCAGGAGAATCCCTGTTACCCAGACTGATAGTGCTCATGGGGTTCACAGGCACAAGGGAAGCTCCCACTGAAGAGAGTAGAAGCAGAGGTGATCTCACAGAGAAGCTATTTTGCCATATGGTTTAAAAAGGTCCAAAAATCCTTCCCCATAATCCCAATAACGTTGTGTGAGCTACTAGTGAGTATTGTGGGAAGGATTTTATGTGTTCCTGTTCCTCTTGGGCTGAGTACTGATTGCGCAGGAGAAAAGAAACCAAAAGGAATGAAGAAACAAAGCATTATCTAGGTAGAACAGCAAATCTAATCCTATTTCTCTTTAATATCACAATATCCATTTTACTTTGGTTTTACTTTCTGCTTCTGCAATATGCATTTATCTTGGTGTATTTCCCAATGAGCTGGGCAGTGCTTTCTTGGCAAACAGAGAGGCAGTGAATTAGCAACCTCACCAGGAGACCAAGTGGGAATGTTGTACTTCAGTGGTTCAATTGAAGAACTTTGGATTTTGATGCCCTGTTATCACTTGGCTGTGATAGAGAAAGATATCTCTACATGTCTGTAGAGAAAGAAAAGAAGCTTCCCTGGACACCAGTCCTACAACTCTTTTGTGTTAAACAGAATCAAATTAGCCGGTTAACAAAGAAATTTAAATTTATTCTCTAGTCCATATATTCTGTGTACAGTGAAGCATTTTATGGCCCCGTGTGCATGTTGGTGGAGTGCCCAAGCATGAAGTAGTAGTTAGTTGTGGAAAAGACCTACCTATCAAAGCTAAATGTAAACATTTGCCGAGGTAGAGTCAGATGTGTATGTTTGTAGATGTAATAGAGCTGCTTGTTTGCTCAATGCTAGCATATTTCTGAGATAATGTGTCATTTTTGCCAATTTTTAAAGTAAATATGTTTTACATTGCTTTATCAAGATGGAATGGGAATGTCAGCTTTAAGTAAGATGGTGCAAAAGTATTGTAATGCAAATCTTTAGCAGATGTTGTGAATTCATATTTTTTATTTGCACAGTTGAATCCACTAATCCCAAGAGCTGCACTATAATTTATATTCTACTCACTGTTCTGCTGCCACATTGTCTGAGATGAGGAAGCCTCTGCTTAATTACAGGAAGTATATGAATAAATATTCCAGGATTAAGACACACATATCTTCATTACTTCTTCTCTTCAGAAACTGAAATTCAGATGTCTAGAAAAGATTAATGGTCTAACGCAAAAAAATCAAAGCCTAATGCAAAAAAAGTATAAAACTCAGGAAAAAATAATTCTTCCAATTAACTTCTTTATCATCTGTCATACGGTAGTATGTTTATCTGAGAAATTTGCCTTAGTTTTTATTCAGTCTAAATTAAAACATCCCAAATGGACACTTCTGCAAGGGTATTTTTTCATAGTAATGACCCTTCCTCAAAAATCTGTACTGAGCTCTACATTGGCCCAGTGCCTGACTCACATTTGAGTCACTGTAAAATTTTGTTGTGGAGATTTTCTGAATTTTTTCCAGTTTTATTTCTTAGTCCTTAATTTTGCTCTTTTATCTCAGTTACAAGCCACTTAGTGTCACTCTAAGTATATTTTCCTTTTTCCACAGACACACTAAAGCATGCTATATATTTCTCTATGCCCCTTGTATAGAAAGTGTATTTTTAATTGTTGAATTAAAAAATCAGTATATTTTACCAAAAAAAAAAACCAGTGGCATATATAAAAACATGGTAAAACTACAATAACTGGTTCAGTTTGCTGTAAGATCATTTTTAGCATTATTACTTTTAAAATTTCTTCCTGGCAGGAAATGTTTGTGTGCCAGATCAACCCAGAGAGAAAAAACTGCTTGCAGTCATTCCAAGATCGCTGTAGTTTTATTTTCTTCCTTAATTCTTTGGTCTGCAAGTCTGGCCATTTAAGACTGTGTTGCTTGATATCAATTAAGATATTAAAAAAAAAAAAACCAACAGTACTTGTATAGTAGGCAGGTACTTTGAAGTTTTGGTTCATTGCCATATATACTTACTGTTTCAGGTACATCGCACTTCATGCTCACCTTTACAACAATCTGAATTATTTCTGTAAGTCTGTATGAAGCAGCCTCAGTACAAAATTTTTAATAAAAAGATGAACCTTATAGTCTTCTTATACAGTATTTTTTTAGTCCTATGAAAGAAGCCCCAAATGCAGTCTGGCTGCTGTAATCTGTTATTTCTAAAAGTATCTTTTTCTCCATATCCAAAGTTTTAGTCTGTCAAACATTTGGAATACCTGCTTTGGTTGTTAATATTTACACTCTGTAATGAGATATTTATGTCATATATATTGTACAGAGATTGATAGAGTCACTTTTATTTTCTTGGAAACTATACTAATCTATTTCACGTTTTCTAATTATCTGGAATTTCCCATGTTACTCATATTTCAAAAAATTATTAGGTCACTCCTTCAAGAAAAAAATAACATAATAGAGGGAAGTGGAATGAATGAATATGTATCCTTTGTATAAAGGTAACATTAATCAATATTCCATCCTATTCTTTGCTGCTGACTGCTTTTATATGTTTTCTACTGAAAATTTTTCAGGCATCCTTTTTTTTTGATTAAAAGAATTAGATATCTCTCTTCGGTAGATGGGACCTCTAGATGTTTCAACTTTCGCTTGTTAGACTTTTCAAATACAAACCTTATCTAACCCACTCTTTCCATCCTCACCAAATCCAAACAAACAAATCTAAAAATCCTGAGTTATAAGCACACAGTGACAAGTTTGGCAAACAAAGTCCATTTCTTTTACATATTTCTCAGATACCAAAAATTACTGATTGTCAAAGAAAGAGAAAAAGAAATATAGAAAGGGGAAAAAGCAGAATTTACCAATACAGCACAACCAAAACCATTATGATGGTAATTTTTAGACTTCTTCTGGCAGAAATATAGGACACAATTTAATTTTGATTGCTGCCTTTTATTCACTACCTTTTGAATAGATCTTACTAAATTATACCAGTTTACCTTGGCAAACAGAGTACATTGTAGTAAGCGAAAGAAAGAGAAAATGAAACTACAACATAATTAATTACACTGACAGGAGTGTCACTCATTTTTCCTTTCGCAAGTTGTGTTTGGATAGTTGAAACTTCATAATTTAGCACTCTTTTAAAGCAGCTACCTGCCAGCCATATGTAAATTTTATTTTTTAAGCATCAAGAAAGACATGGAAAGAAGGAGTTGCCTTCAGGAAAGATTTGACTTGTGGTGTTAGAAACTATCCTCTTACTGAGGGCATTGGATTGCAGTCAGTAGCTACATCTAACTTTATTATTTTTGGTATTTCTTTTTTAATTAAGCAAGAGAGAGACCTAAGAAAAAGAATAGCAAGACCAACCAACCAATCAAAGTAGTTCTGTGGCTTCAGTTCAAAGACATCTTTTATTAATCTATTGATTCGGAGCTGCTTGTTTTTATCCCCTTTGTACTTGCCGTGTTTTTCCCTTTAGTATCTTCTATCACGTTGTGCTATTGAAATTGAGTGAGTTGTGTTTATTCCAGTGCTTAAAGATTTGCTGTGCATACAGAACTGGGAGTACAGCCCTGCAGCCTATTTGTGCACGCTCCGTGTAAATCAAATAGCGTGTTGAGCCTTCCAATATCGCTGTGGGTTACTGTGCCATAACCTGAACTGCAGAATATTCTGTCTTGGGGAAAAACAGCCTGCTGGATCTTGTCAGCTGTGCACTTAGGGAAGTGAGAGAGAAAATGATTAGATAACATCCTTATCTGTGAAGACCCAAGAGAACTGAATTTTCCATATTCACAAGCTATTGGCAGCAGTATCTACTCCAAACAAACAAAAAAATTCCCTGATAGAGCACATCATTCAGAAGCAAAGGAAGAGAGGTCAGAGCACATTTCTGCAACAACAGAGAATCCTGGCCAGTCTGTACATGCTCACAGTGTGAGCCTGTCTATCCAGAATGTCTTTCTTCTGTTTATGCCTGTGAAAATGACAAGTTAGGACAAGGAGGGTGATAAGGAAAAAAGCTGGGGAAAATGGAGCTTCTCTCACACTGATGTCATGTGGATGGGTGTTGGGGAGACCCCCCCTCAGCCTGATAGTAGTGTTCACTGTCTCAACTTGTAACTAGAAGAGGTTTTGCATTTACTTCATGATTACCACTACATTAGTCTTGACATAGCTGAGGAGTGATGTTGATTCAAATTAATCCTTTAGATCTCCCTGTTTCGTATTTTATTTTGGATCCCGTAGTGAATGAGTTGCTCTGGCTAGCCATGAAATAATGGGGATTTTTTAGCTTCCTGGCTATGAAGGATATTCACTTTATCTAATATTAGATGTCTAGGCTGGAGGCAAGAGCATCTTTACACTCAGTGGAGCGACATGATGGTCTTACAGTGTACAGTTCACCTGGCATACTGTAAAAATCAACATTATGGTAAGGAGTACTGTGTTCTACTGAACTTACACCAGAATACTCTATTCCACTGAACATTAAGAAAGTCTAGACAAGTAATTTATCAATCGGAGTTTAGCTGAAATGTATTTCACAGGATTAAAGACCCTTTATTACCAAGGTAGCACCAAGTATTCTTTCCGGATTCCTCAGGATCCTCTCAAAAGCTTTAGGAATACACTCTGCATTATCTACTTGGAGCAAAATGTGTGACCTGTCAGGTGGGAAGAAGCCTGGTATTTAATTGGGTTTGTTCATTCACTTGTGCACTAAGGCTGCAGTGGTAGGGGAAGAATTGTCTGTAAGGGAAAGTTTCAAAGACTCTCCAGATTGCATTTCCCCAGAAGCAAGCCCCGTTGTTGCAAGTAATTCAAGTTTATCTGTACAAGCCAGCACCGTAATTTCAGTGTTCTTATTACTAATTTCTGTGACAAATGCTGAAAAATAATAACTTCTTTCGCTCTTCCCAAGAATGATTAAATTTAAGAGGATATTAAATTATTGTGTCTACATAGAAACACAAGGTCAATCCACAGTAAAAAGTATCTGATCCCCGAAAGATAGGTCATTTTGCATTTTGATAATAATGTCACACCTATAAGTTTTTATTTCTTTCTTTATATCTTGGTTCATTGTCAATTGATAGAAAAATATTTTTGTATTTACACTCATTTAATACCAAGTACAGAAGAAAACATGTAAGTTTATGGTTAGACCACCACTTTTGTCCAGGACAAATTTGGGCTGCCACCAACAGGTGTAATCCGCTTATCCCATTCATTCTGGAATTTCCATTAATTCCTTGGCAGTGACACTGGTATTTGCACAACTGGACTGAGAGTCAAATCGGGGAATGACTGTGGATGAAAAATAGCTGCAAACTTTGTGTTGTTCTTATCCTTACACAAGATAAAAATGGTTGACAGCAGATGGTAACACAAGACCTAAAGGTACTTTTTAATTCTGGGTGCTTAGCCAGTAGATTTGAACCAGAGTGACAGAAGTAAGGGAGTTCTCTTAGCTGGTTTCTCTGCAGGATGAGTAGCTAGCCAGACAAGGAGGCATAAAGGTGAGCTTCCTCTCAGTCACCCAAAATGAAAGCATCCGGTCTGGACTTCACCTCTGAGGCCATCTGTGGCCAGTGGAGAAAGGCACCTCCAGAGGGCAATGTCTTCTCATTTTATCAGAAATATCTAGAATGCGTAGAACAAGTCACCCTGTGGAAATACCTGTCTTCACAGACTGTTTTGAGAACAAGGTGACTAACTCAGGCTAGGAGCATAGCTTTTCAGTGTCTAACATAGGGAAAAGTAGATCATCTTCCAAATGTCCTGCTATGTTCAGAGAAGTTGTTTATGGTAGAGTTAAACTTCCATAGTTAGCTCTTTCTCTACTACCGCAACAATTAGCCCATCTTTTTCTAAGATAGAGCTTGCTTTAGTGGATAGAAGGGGATTATGAACTCTGATTAGACTTTCAGGATAATGTGGTGGAATTTCAGAGACTTTAAAAGCTGGAGGAAACAGTGGATCATTTTTATCTGGCCTTCTGTATAATACAGATTGTAAAGAATGTTTGGCTATCGTTGACTCCTATAATTTGCATGTCTTTAAAGAAAACTTGAGCCAAACATGGAATTTCAACCTTTTAAATTTTAATTTGGCTCTGTTTCAGGAATGAAATATGTTTCTTTGGGTTTCTGCTGTCAGAGAATTTCAGGTTGACCACTTTTGCAGTTGTTTCTTCACACATTGTGAGTCAATGCTTAATCATCTTTGTTTCAGTCAGCAGTTGCTAAGCTTTCCAGCAGTTGTCTCTCTAACACTTCTGATTCCCCATGATTCTAAGAAAACTCTGTTGATACAAGTATGGAGACAAGGTGACCCTGACCTTAACAGAAGTCTGTAAAACAAATGTCGTTGTGACCATACAGCTAGTGGAATATTGGGAAAGTGCTATCCCCAGTTTTCTAATGCTAATCTAGATTGTGAAACTAAATTGAATGATCTGTGGTCAAGTTCTGGACCCTTCTTACCAGCATTCCTCCAAACAATTCCTGGACACAATTTGGGAACTAGGACAGGCTAGTGACCAGTCAAAGAAGGCAGCTTAGATATGGCTACACTCTGTTGGAAGGTGACAGAGTTTAATAGAGCATAGCAGATTACATATTATTAAATGTATCAATAAATCTGCAGGCTAGGGTTTTGCCAAACGGTTTCTATGCCAGAGAAACAGTCCCTCTCTCACTTTTCATTTACTAGTATACACTTAGCCATGGAGTCCTTAGCAGGACTGCTACCAGACAAGAGAATATTTCCAGACAGCAGGAGGTGAGATACCCAAGGGTCTTTGCAGCTGCACAAAACTAGAACTCTGGGTGAAATTTGGTCCTAGAGTAGCTTACCTGCAGATGTTGTTCCAGAGTTGCCACAGCAGCACTGCAGCTTTGCCTACCACGGTGTGTGCAAGGGGTCCCAGGACAGCACAGTTTTGGGTTGCAGCAGAGATATAGGTGAATGCAGCTGTTAAATTTTTTTTAAAAAATTTTTAAAAGGCAGGAATTGTAATTAGCACACAAACTTTGAAACTTACCCATTTCATTGGGAGTTTAATCAAAAGTTACATGTTTGCAAAGCATATCCTTTCTAAAGCCTGGCTTTTTGTAATGAAAAAGCATTCTGACTCATTACATGCAGTCAGATCTAGACAGAGGAATACCTTCAAGAAAGTATAGTAATAATATGTAGCATTAAGATGTATAAAATTCATCCATTTCTTTACTAATAAGTTACAGTGAATGTAATAAGTCCACAGTTGAAATTTGAATTTTATGCTTTATTGGAATTTGTATTACTCAAGTTTCCTTCCTTGATACTTTTATCTGGTACATCAAAGAGCCCTTTTATATCCAGCATTTTCTGTCTTTGAAGGTACTTAATACTGCAATCAAGTCTCCCCTTGAACTTCTTTCCAGTAGTGTTAGCTGATGAAGTTCCTGGAAGTCTCTTTGCTACATGATTTTTTGTTCAAAATGAAAAATTATTTCAGACTGATGAAAACCATTTTTGTCAATGTCACTTTTTTATGAATTACTCCTTAGAATGCGTAAGTTGTATGACACGTACTGGAAACATATTTTCCTCCTTTCAATGACCCAGTTCAGTCCCAATGATCTTGACTGGGAAGGCTTTTCATTCCTTTGGCATTGATTTTCAGAGAGGCATCCAAAGAACTGACAGGAAGCAAATTTGGGTTTAGGCATCACTTGTTATTAACCAAGGTCATGTCTAATAATATGCAAGACTTAGAGTGATTTGCCTTCTTGTTTGTTTCACCCTGATGAGAATCCCAAGCTTCCAGCTGAGATATCAAAGATTTGAGAGTCAAAGGAAAACTGACAATTTCTACAAGGATGTCAGCCAGGCCAACTTTAGAGTAACTCTACTTCTTCTGATTTTTCTAGGTATAAAGATCTGGCTGATACAGCAGCAGGAGAGAAGAAGAAGTTGTCTGCCAAGGAGAGATGTCGTCTTGTTCTTCAGCAATGTAAATTACAAGGCTGGCAGGTTTGTGATCTACAAAGCAATTAAAATATCATTCTTTAAACAAGCTAGCTGAGTCATTTCCATTGGTGGCAAGCCACCAGATCCTTAGCAGCAGTGTATTCTTTTGACATTTAATATATGCTTGGGTATATTATCAAACTGATTTTCAGAGTTTTTAAAGTAGCTGTGATCATTGTGTCAAAAAAATCAGTATATTCTTGTGTGAAGAAAAATATTTCAATTAAGCATGCATACTATGTAAATTTGAATCCAGATTTTTTAAGGTATTTGGTATATACATTTTAGTGGTTGCATGGTTCCTGAATAACCCTACATATTTTATTTCTCCAAAATCCTACACAAAATGCTCTTACTGTCATAACAGGGCAGATTCAAAACAGGTAATTAGGATTTCCCAGGTAGTCAGTGTATTTGTAGGTGCCAACATACTGATCTGCAGATACACCAGAGAGCCTGAGGTCACTGTATATCAAGTAAAGTTGTTGGTTTTTTTTAAAAGTGCCAAACACTAAATCGGAAACTATCAACTCCCTATCCTGCCTCTTTATCCTGTTTATGTCCTAGTTAATTCTCATCAGCATGAAGACTGCAAGGTGCCAATTTCCATTTGTCCAGATTACCCAATTATCTCTTTTGGGTAGCTTTGTAATTGAGCAGGACTGATTTCTTTATTATGTGCATTTTTAAAAGAAAAATATGTTTCCTTGCACAGTGTAGAAGTTATTGGATAGAAATGAAGCTTTCTGTAGCTTCACATCCATTCCTGTAAGTGGTGTGAGCTTCAGGTTCAGGCCTTTTTCCAGCCTAACAGGACTGAAATCTATCACAACAGAGAGGATCCAGACCAATTTCAGGGACAACTGCAAAGTTTAAGGATTGGCCAGTGGTTTAAAGGATGGGGTCTTCTAATTAATGTATGACCTCTAAGTATTAAGATGCCCAGAAAAAGTTTCTGCAACTGTTTATAAAGGACAAGGACTAAGCCAGACTGTGTGCTATGGGTGTTTCTCAGTGGCCCACATTCCTTAGTAATAACAGGAACACCGGCACTCAGACACATAAGACAATTTCTATTTCATCAAAATACTGTTTAAAGCCATATTTTAGTCACCAAATGAAGTAGAGGGCACATATAGCCCCTCTCCCTCAATAGCAAAGACCAAAAGACTGAAAAAGATAACAATATGAAACTAGACTTGCATTTCCTACCGAGGTTTCTTAAGTCTGCTCTGGTTCTGCATCATCGCCACAAGGTTCCTTATTAAAAAAAAAAGGAAAATCATTAACATCTAGAAACTTACAAGTACCTGGAGATGAGAGTTCCTCTCACCTTTAGAGCTTACATGGGGATACAAGTTTGACATGGGATAAAAGCTGTGTAACAGTTATTGCATAGGGTGCTCCAGCCACAAAAGACAACACATGATGCCTATCAAGTTTATTTCCCCTGGAGCCAAGAACCATTGTTACAGCACAAAAAAAAAAAAAAAAAGCAGTTGGTCATCAGTGAAAGCCTAGAGCTCACGAACAGTGATTCTGTAGTGATTGGCATTTGAAAACAAGCCTGAAGGCTTGGAAGACAAACATGTTAAAAACAAATAGCAAAACAGAATCCTTCCATCATGCAGAGGACTGGAGCTTGTGATCTCAAACACATTTTAGAAATTCTGACTCTAGAATCTTATTAAGACCAGGAGAAGTCAGGTGCACAAAATGCAGCAGTACACAATACATTATATCTCAGACCAGAAAGGAACAAGACTCTTCAGAGACACTAAGTTAAATGGAATAGGAGGGTTTGGGGGTGAGAGTTACACCATTGTCACTCAGTGACTAAGAAGCACATGGCAACAGACTAAACTGAAAGGAACAAGGCTTGAAAAAATGAGTGACCTTCTCTGTACACGTTTTTCAAGCCACAGAGAGCTGTAAACAAAAAATGGAAAGATAAAAAGCATAGAAAAAAATTGAATAAAATTCACTCTTAGTCAAATTTCTTAAATGCTGAGTGAATATGAGCTTGGTACCAACATATTTTGTATAGGTGATACAAAACCACTTACCCAACTATCAGCCATAGTGACTAATGTCTGTGTCACATAATCTCTCTCTCAATTATCTTTTTGATTCATTTGACTAATCATGAAAGTTGAACTTAAAATAACAATCTAAATGAAGAAGCTTACACAATCTGCATTTGTCATGGGTGCTCTCCTCTATGCTTTTACAGCAGAGGACTCTGAAAAAAAGAAGAAAACATATAAAAAGGAGAAGGAGGGAGGTGGAAAAGAAAGCAAAAAAGGAATTAGGAAGCAAGGATGATGTCAGTTAGCAAAGTCAGAAGAAGGGAGTCATCTGTAGTGCATCACCAAAAATCATCCAAGAAGCAGGGGGTTACACATATACTGGTTTACTCAGCCACTGTTGCCAGCAGTAACTACTTCAAATGAGTCACTGCTGGAACTCAAAATCTATTTGTTGCAGGAGTTCATGAATAAATAAAAAATTGTCTTCCCCAACACTATTACATGTACTTCCCTGAAGAACTGTTGCAAATTCAGGTAGATAAATGAACCAAAAAGGTAGCTAAAATCGACTCATCAACGATGATGATGTTTAGGAGAAAGCAACACAGATCTGAAATCAGCCTCCTGCATATATGTCATCATCAGAACATGAAGTTGCCAATAATCTCCACAGCAGAGGGGGGAAAAGAACTGGACTTTTTAGCTGAGTGAATCTGGATGATACTTTATTTAACTTCCATCTGATAATATACCTTACCATTCCATTCTGAGAATGGTGATTATAACCTGGGAGAGGGGAAAGTGTTCTGAAGTAAAATCCCTGAAAATGAGTAAAGAACATAGTATCTTTGTATTTATTTCCTGCTTGACAATTTATCTTTTCCTTCTTGAGTAAGTTGTGTTTGGAGAGCATTTTATTAACCAAGAAAACAGCGAAGCCCAGACCCTACTCACAGAACATTTTCTCTTGTAAATACTGCAGTCTGTTTTCAAATATACAAAAGGTGCAGAAGATCCAATACTAGAGTCCAACTTTGGTTTGCTTTCTGTTGTTTAGGATGGAATAAGAGCAAGCATGCTTACCTAGCCAATGTCTTGTGCTTGATTCAGCAGTTTATGTATTAGAAGCAAGTATTTATTATCATAGAATAATTAAGGTTGGAAAAGCTCTCTAAGATCGAGTCCAACCTTTGACTGAACACCACCACATCAACTAAGCTACTAAGAGCCATGTGGAGTTGTTTCTTGAGCACTTCCAGGGATGGTGACTACACCGTCTACCCTGGGAGCCTGGTCCAATGCTTAATCACCCTTATAGTGAACAAATTCTTCATAATGGCCAATCTGAACCTCCTCTGGCACAGCTTGTGGCCATTTCCTCTTGTCCTGTCACCATTTGTCTGGGACAAGAGGCAGATCCCTACCTTGTTACAGCCTCCTTTTATTGTGGTTGTAGAATGATAAGGTCACCAAGGGTGTTGTCTGTAAACTTACTGAGGGTAACTCAGTCCAAACCATTGATAAAAATATTACACAGAACTGGGCCCGATACTGACCCTTGGGGAACCTTACAAGTGACCAGCCACCAACTGGATGTGGAACCAGACACATTGACCACCACTCTCTGGACCCAGCCATCCAGCCAGTTTTTAACCCAGCAAAGATTGCTCCTGTCCCAGCCATGAGCTGCCAGCTTCTTCAGGAAAATACTGTGAGAGGGAGTATCAAAGGCTTTACTGAAGTCCAGGTAGACAAACAGCCTTTCCCTCATCTGCTAGACAGGTCACCTGGTCATAAAAGGAGATCAGGTTGGTCAGGCAGGACCTGCCTTTTCTAAATCCCTGTTGTCTGGGTCTGATCCCCTGATTGTCCTGTATGTACTGCATGGTGGCAGTGAGGATGATCAGCTCCATAGTATTCCCTACAACTGAGGCTGACAGGCCTGTAGTTTCCCAAATCTTCCTTCAGGCCTTTGTTTTAGATGGGCATCACATTGGCCAAGCTCCTGTTGTGGTTAGCCAGGACTGATGATCAATGATGGAGAGAGGCTGAGCAAACTCTTCTGCCAAGTCCTTCAATAGCCCTGGATGGATCCCATGCAGTGCCCTGTGAGTGTCTGAGTGGGGCAATAGGGCACTAACTACTTCCTCTTGGATTACAAGGCATCTATTCTGTTCCCATGCCCTGTCTCCAAACTCAGGAAACTGGTTGCCTTTCTGTTGAAGACTGAGGCAGAGGGCATTAAATACCTCTGACTTTTGCTCTTTGCATCCAGTAAAGGATGGAGATTTTCCTTGGGTCTGTTTTTGTTGTTAATGTGTTCATAAAAACAATTTTTATTATCTTTCCCAGACTGAGTTCTAGCTGAGCTTTTGTCTTTCTAACCTTTTTTCCTACATGAACTAGTGACATCCTTGTACTCTTCCTAAATTGCTTGCCCCTTCTTCCAAAGGTAAACTCTTTTTCCCCCCTGAGTTCCAGCAAAAGCTCCCTATTCAGCCAGGCTGGTCTTCTTCCCTGCTGGCTTGTCTTTCGTCATGTAGGGACAGAAGTGTTGATAGCTTTATTAAATGTTGCTGTTATTGGGTAAGCTGAGCTGGAGATAACTAAACTAGGACAATAAAATAGTTGTTTAGTTGAAGCTGACATACCATGCAGTGTCAGTCATGAGCTTAACTTAAGTACTGGAATTATGAAAGTGCAGAGCTACTAATGAAAAGCAATTTTTGCATCTTGACTGTGTGCAGTCTTGATAAGGTATTCTTTCAGCTTAAAGATATGCTTGATCACTAGAAGCTCAGCTACTTGCTGTGACTTTTACGCATATCTGATGTAAGGGGAATTTAGATTTCTAAATCAAAACAAACCATTCCTACTTCAGGAAGAGTGAAAGTAATAGACTTGTTTAACCCCTGGAGACATCAGTGAGGTGATGTTCAGGAACTTTAGCATTAAACTGAGCAGAAGTGCTGGCTGGTCTGTGTAAAGAAGAAAAATCTCCTGTCCCCCAGAATACGTGAAGGTCTTTATATTAGGAAATCTCCATTTTCAATGCTGTGTTCATTTATTGTCATGCAGTGATGCATTAGCTAAGCAAAACCTACTGTCCCAATGGCATGACTTAATTTGCAAACATTATCAAGCTTTGGGAGAAGTATGGGCACAAACAGTCCTTGGCTCTTTTTACTGACATAAGGAAACTTTCATTTGTTTGGATTATCATTCCTCACACTGTTAAGCTTGCAAATATAAATTCAATAAAAGCAAGTAAGCTCATAGCTTACTGGGCTTTCTCATCAAAACTTGGAGCTCTACATTTTGTTTGGCTAAGGTCAGTAGTCTGCAATTAACCCTTCTCAGTTACTTCAGACAGAGCTTGCTGAAATACAAACAGCTAGTACCATACCAGAAGAAAAACAAAACATCAATTTGATTTGCTTTTACTATAACGTGCATCTGTTAAATACAAGCACTGCAAAGGTCAGACTTCACTGAAAGTGAATATTTCAGCCTTTGACTGCTAGAAATGCTTGTCTGGTTAAAAGATAGCCATCCTTAAAAATGTGTAATAAAATATTTGTCTGAGTTTATCTTTCCAATTTTTTGCCTGCTTCTTCTAACCCACAATGATTCCTTCTTGTCAGTTGCTTTGAGTTCTGGACACAAGAGATCACTCATTTGTCAAAGAATAGGACAAGTCTTAAGTTTCAAATGGGATGATCCAAAGACTCATCAGATATGAACTTAGCAATACAGAAGAGTCAGTCAGAATGTTTTAGTGAAGCTCCAAATGAGTTTGTTACATGAGATAGATACTGTGCTAGTGCCAGTTCACATTTCTACTGTTAAAAACTTTGCTGAAGCTGTTTCAGGAGCCAACAGTGTTTGTGAAGAAATAATCCTCACCAGTGTGGAGCTGTATTATCAAACTTGCACTCGAGAGAAGCAGAGAATAAGTCCTCAATAAAGAGAAATCCCAGAAGTCCATCCAGAGATTTTTAATTCTTCTAACACTTCTAGAACTGCAAAGGGAAAACAAAGTCTGATCCACAGTTCTTACCAGTCAGAGAGAAAATCATATTTTATTACTGTTCTATGGGAGTGTAATTTGATGGGTTTGGTAGAGCTTTCTTTAAGTATTTTTTAATTTCAATGTATTAGTATGTAATATTGGCATACTATGGTCCTTTTTGGAAAAAAGTATATTTATGATTAAATAGCAGAATGTAGAACATAAATGGCATATGATTAAATCAGAGGAATGAGCAGAAGTATATGAAATCATACATATGTAAATTTTATGCTTAGTTCAGAGAGTCTTTCAAGTTATTTTTTAAACAGAACTGTTTATTTTGGCTTAAAATTAAAGTGGTCATGCTATACAAATTGCTTTGTACCTAATATGCTGAAGTACTGGAGTACTTTGCAAGCAATCTAATATATAAGGGATTCTTAACTTTTTTTTCCCTCAAGTAGGAAAACTTTAGTGCTCATAAATTGTATGCCAGTTCATTCGTTTGTTATTAATTTTGACTGTGAAGGAAGTCAGTTTCCTGTTTGTTTTAAATATCTTACTTTGATAGTCAGTTTTCTTTTAGTCAATTAAAAAAAAATCCCAGAGCGGGTTTCAGACTAAGAGAAATTATTAAAACACAAGCATCTATTTTTCCCTCATATTTTTAATTATGTCAGTAAACTGATATTGCCCTATTATATTTTTGTTTCATCTTGTCACCCCATTATATATGGGAAATAATTTGCTAGTTGCAGAAAGCACCAGAGAGTGCCTTTTGACCTCACCAGTACTACCAAAAGACTGGCCTGGCCAGACACTGCTCACACACACTGTAGGTTTCCCCTACTTAGTGTTTCTTACATGTATCTTATATTTCCTGATCACTCTTTTCCCTTCCTGTAAGGCAGTTCTTCATGTTGCCTCACAAGTATGAAGAGCTGTGAGGTTTGTACAGTTTATGGAAAAGGAGTGACCATTATTCTGCCCTTTGCCAGAGTCCTGAATTACAGTTGTTCCTCCCTAAAGTCGAGCTCCTGACAAGAACTTATATAAATGCTTGATGTCACTTGCTTGAATGCCATACTACTCACGTACTTTATATTAAGGCCATATATGGACTATGCTAAAATGGGGGTTTATTCAGTATGTACCACAGTGCAATGTCACTTGTTTGCAGAGACAAAGAAGGACTTTTAAAATCTATGAAGCAAAGCAGAGAGAGTAAACCTTTAAAAATAAAATTTCAGTCCATAAAAATTACTGCCCTGTAAATCTATTTGTCATTTTAACATTTTTGTGGACATGCACAGTGCAAGAACACATTTTACAATAGTATTAAGGCTTTTTTCTAAATTTCATTAATGCTCTGTGAAAATGTGTGTCATTGTGTAAAATATCATTAGATTATAGTTCTCTGTCTTTTGTAGGTAGCTATTTTGAAAGTACTGCCAGAAACACACAGCACTCCCACAAATTGCCTTTTTTAAACTAAAGAACAGCTTTACAGATTCCCTTGACACCTATTAAGTATGAGCTAATACTGCCTCCATGCCACCTACACACCATCTCAGCATCCATTCCATAGTTTTGAATGTCTGTACTTCTACATCCTACACCTTTTCAGTAAAATTTAAAAAAAAAAAAAAAAA